>OX463305.1:5050419-5613438 GCA_949820665.1 Scrobipalpa costella | reverse complement strand
CACATTTTATGTTTTTCTCTCGCTCCCAGGCCAGCATGGAAGTAAATCAATAGATGTAAAAAAAAATAGGGCAGGCTAAACATTGAACCAATAGATGCCGACATCTATTCAATTTATTCTTGAAAACGCAAATACCTAGGCCTAGCAAAAAAGGTTGATATGAATAGGGGCGCTACTTTCTTTTAAAGACATTTTAATACAGAAAACACATTTTGCTACCAATAATTGAAGTATTTTTTGAACCCAAGTAGCTGTACTTGAAAATCACCGAAATAGGCAGACAGCGCCTCTATTTATGTTATTTTATTCATCCTTTTACGAGGGTTTCGTCTGTTGCACTGCAAATTAAATTATGCAATTGAATGATAACTCGACCATCAGTCATCATCATAACTATATAATAGGCAGCTCTGCATATCCTGTCTGGAATACAGAAATGTTTACAAGAGATCACAGCTCTGCAAAAATATTTGCCAACTAACCTACGTTTTCAACCACATATGGTAGGTACGTACATTTCGTATTTGATTGAATATAAGTGGTAATTCAAGCGCAACAGATTGACGCTCGCTCAGCTCAGAAAGTAATGCGTTTGCTTTGGTAGTGAGAAGTCTAACTCAGGGTTGCGAAATGTGCGGGCAGACTAATATATGCCATACCTTATTGTAATCGTTAGACATTTTGACGTATTTTATAAATATGACTTATCGTGTCGTCAAGTTAACACAATCATCAAAATATTGTGAAAAGGTACCATTATAGGGCACATACATACATATAGTCACGCCCCTATCCCTAATGGGGTAGGCACAGCGTAAACGACATAAACAAAGGTCGTTCCGCCACGTCTGACAAAAACAAAATATTGAGGGTTATTTAAGATAGATTTGTAGGTATATTGCTGTAGTGACAGGTTGTCAGGCCTAAATTACAACATACAGAAACCCTCAGATCCCTGAGCTGGTTTTTACAGCATGCCCGGGAGGAAATGCAGCTGGCACATTCTTTGTTTTACTCTCGTTCCCAGTCCAGCATAGAAATAAGTAAGCATTATAGGGCAGTACTTCGATATAGCAAGATTCAATATCCTAAGGCCAAATAAGTAGGTATATGCTCCTGATCGGACCTAGGAGGAATTTAAATGTTTGCGCCGATCCCAAATGATGGGAGAAAGGCAAAGGTATGATGATGAGGACCTCAAACTTACCATGTATAGAACTCCCTCCAGGCGAGAATAAGTAAGCCAGAATGTACATCATAAAGTTGAACAGTCCATACAGGGCCATGAAGGGCGCTGACGTGTCGTAGTGGACTTTAGGCTGCGACGCCCAGTGGTCCTGCAAAGCGGCCGGGCCCCACCCTTGCAACCCCAGGATTGTCGTGATGAAAGTAATTGTCCCCACCACTAAAGAGATGCAACGAAGGCGTATGTCTGCAAGAGGCAATGAAGTTTTATCCTACGACTTTAGCTAGATCTGAAACCGTACTTTTGAATCATTCAAAATTCAAAAAAATACTCTTACGTGTGCGAATTTCTGAATTGATTTACAAAGCCTTATTAATATATGAAACTCTTGCCAAATAAGGTAAACAACCTCTGCATTTTTTAAAGCAAACTTCCATTGTGTACTCATTATTGTGAGCTGACAAATCCATATTTGATAAGGAGGGTTTAGCTTTACAAAGGAAACATGACACAATTACCTACTACATGTAAACACGTGAGTATTCGAATTACGTAAGTTATAAATTGATACAATATAGACTTACCAAAGAAAGGCATATTTCTCAGGTCACTGTAGGCTTTTATAATTAGAACGAGTAAATACAGGAAGTACAGAATTACGGCACTGAAGAACATTATCTTTATTATCTGAAAGAAAAAGGTGGCTTTTTTTAAAACGGCAAACATGTTTTAGATGGTTTGGGATTTATTTGATACCTTAACCAGGATGGACAAACATACTTGAGATCTACGTGATATCTTAACCAGGATGGGCAGACATGTTTGGGATCTATGTGGTGCCTAACTAGGATGGGCAGACATGTTTGGGATCTATGTGGTATCTTAAACAGGATGGGCAGACATGTTTGGGATCTATGTGGTGCCTAACTAGGATGGGCAGACATGTTTGGGTTCTATGTGGTGCCTAACTAGAATGGGCAGACATGTTTGGGATATATGTGGTGCCTTAAACAGGGTGGGCAAACATATTTGGGATATATGTGGTGCCTTGAACAGGATGGGCAGACATGTTTGGGATCTATGTGGTGCCTAACTAGTATGGGCAGACATGTTTGGGATCTATGTGGCGCCTTAACCAGGGTGGGCAAACATATTTGGGATATATGTGGTGCCTTGAACAGGATGGGCAGACATGTTTGGGATCTATGTGGTGCCTAACTAGTATGGGCAGACATGTTTGGGGTATATGTGGTGCCTAACTAGGATGGGCAGACATGTTTGGGATATATGTGGTGCCTTAAACAGGATGGACAGACATGTTTGGGATCTATGTGGCGCCTTAACCAGGGTGGGCAAACATATTTGGGATATATGTGGTGCCTTAAACAGGATGGGCAGACATGTTTGGGATCTATGTGGTGCCTAACTAGTATGGGCAGACAAGTTTGGGGTATATGTGGTGCCTAACTAGGATAGGCAGACATGTTTGGGATATATGTGGTGCCTTAAACAGGATAAGCAGACATGTTTGGGATCTATGTGGCGCCTTAACCAGGGTGGGAAAACATATTTGGGATATATGTGGTGCCTGGAACAGGATGGGCAGACAAGTTTGGGATCTATGTGGTGCCTAACTAGGATGGGCAGACATGTTTGGGGTATATGTGGCGCCTTAACCAGGGTGGGCAAACATATTTGGGATATATGCACCAGCCTTAAACAGGATGGGCAGACATGTTTGGGATCTATGTGGTATCTTAACCAGGATGGGCAGACATGTTTGGTTTCTATGTGGTGCCTAACTAGGATGGGCAGACATGTTTGGGATATATGTGGTGCCTTAAACAGGATGGGCAGACATGTTTGGGATCTATATGGCGCCTTAACCAGGGTGGGCAAACATATTTAGGATCTATGTGGTGCCTTTACCAGGATGGGCAGACATGTTTGGGATCTGTGTGGTGCCTAACTAGGATGGGCAGACATGTTTGGATATGTGGTGCCTTAAACACGATGGGCAGACATGTTTGGGATCTATGTGGCGCCTTAACCAGGGTGGGAAAACATATTTGGGATATATGTGGTGCCTTAACCAGGATGGGCAGACATGTTTGGGATCTATGTGGCGCCTTAACCAGGGTGGGCAAACATATTTGGGATATATGTGATGCCTTAAACAGGATGGGCAGACATATTTGGGATATATATGGCGCCTTAACCAGGGTGGGCAAACATATTTGGGATTTATGTGGTGCCTTAAACAGGATGGGCAGATATGTTTGGGATCTATGTGGTGCCTTAACCAGGATGGGCAGGCATGTTTGGGATATAATGTGATACGTTAACCAGGATGGGAAAACATTTGGGATCTAGGTATGTGGTGCTTTAGCCAGGATGGGAAGGCATGTTTGGGATCTATGTGGTGCCTTAACTAAGATGGGCAGACATGCTTAGGATCTATGTGATGTATTAACCAGTATGGGCAGACATGTTTGGGATTTATGTGATACCTTAACCAGGATCGGCAGACATGTTTGGGATATACCGGGTGTAAGGGACAGCGTTTTGAAATTGATAATCTAGTGCCATATCCAGGATGGGCGGCAGACATGTTTGGGATTTAAGTGGTGTCTTAACCAGGGTTGGCGGCAGACATGTTTGGGAAGGTTTTGGGATCTATGCGGTACCTTAACCAGGATGGTCGGCAGACATGTTTGTGAAGCTTTGAATTCTATGTGGTGTATTAACCAGGATGGGCGGCAGACATGTTTGGGATCTAAATGGTGTCTTAACCAGGATGGGCGGTAGACATGTTTGGGATCTGTGTTGTTTTAACCAGGATGGGCGGCAGTCATGTTTGGGATCTATGTGGTATCTTAACCAGGATGGGCGGCAGACATGTTTGGTAATGTTTGGGATTTATGTGGTGTATCAACCAGGATGGGTGGCAGACATGTTTGGGAAGGTTTGGGATCTATGTGGTATCTTAACCAGAATGGGCGGCAGTCATGTTTGGGATCTATGTGGTATCTTAACCAGGATGGGCGGCAGATATGTTTGGTAATGTTTGGGATCTATGTGGTTTCTAACCAGGATGGACGGCAGTCATGTTTGGGATCTATGTGGTATTCTTAACCAGGATGGGTGGCAGAAATGTTTGGGTAGGTTTGGGATTTATGTGGTGTTTCAACCAGGATGGGTGGCAGACATATTTGGGAAGGTTTGGGATCTATGTGGTGTCTCAACCAGGATGGGTGGCAGACATGTTTGGGAGTGTTTGGGATCTATGTGACGTCTCAACCAGGATGGGTGGCAGATATGTTTGGGATCTATGTGGTGTGATTCCTTGATGAACTAGGATGGGCGTCAATAAATTGTATATGTATCTTCTGCATTCTTCCATAAGATGAAAAGTTTTTTTTTATCTCATTGTGATTATACACAAAGCTAAAATAAGTTGTTATAGTACTAATTTAGTATTAATATCATTTATAATTATGATCTGACGTAACATAAGTTACGTAACTGACCCATATCGCAGATACAGTTGCATGGTCAATGTCATATCAAAACATAAAATAAAAATGTTATCTTGGCAGTCGGGGGCATTAATGTTATTTAATTTAAAAACCAATTAGAATATACGATAATACGATTATGTTCAAAGTTCCACATCTTTGACTGTGGAACAGTGTACCATCCTCATTTTATAAATTACTAGCCTTTTACGCCGCAGTTTCACCCGCGGCTTGATGAGATTTCCCGTGGTAATCAGATCATTTTACCGCGGTAATGAAACGGTATGTTACACAGGGTGAACGTAGCCTTCCAATGGTGAAAGAATTTTAAAATCGGTGCAGTAGTTTTTGAGATTATTCGTTACAAACAAACATACACACACATAACAATACAAATCTTTCCTCTTTATAATATTAGTATAGATAAAGAAGTATAGACTAGCCTTTTACGCCGCAGTTTCACCTGCGACTTACTTGATGAGATTTTCCGTGGGAATCAGATATTTCCCGCGGTAGAAAAGTAGCCTATCTCAGGGTGAACGTAGCTTTCCAATGGTGAAAGAATTTTTAAAATCAGTGCAGTATTTTTTGAGATTATTCGTTACAAACAAACATACACACACATAACAATACAAATCTTTCCTCTTTATAATATTAGTATAGATATAAATAAAGAAGTATACACTCGCCTTTTACACCGCAGTTTCACCCGCGACTTACTTGATGAGATTTCCCGTGGGAATCAGATATTTCCCGCGGTAAAAAGTAGCCTATGTTACTCAGAGGGAACGTAGCTTTCCAATGGTAAAAGAATTTTATACATACACACACAGTCACACACACAAAATACAAATATTTCCTCTTTATAATATTAGTGTAGATATAGTACTGTCTAATTTATGTTCATTTTAGCACCTATGCAAGAATTAATTGCAATTCTTCTTATTTTGCCGTGTTGTTCTCGAGTCGAACAACCCGATTGGCTGATTAACGTCAGAACTTGGTTATTGAAACGACCACTATCATACAGTGACCGGGATTGCCTCCGTGGTCTAGTGGCTAGTGCCATGGACTCCCAAACCGGAGGTCCTGGGTTCGATTCCCAGGGGGGAAACACAAAGTTGATATTTGAGAATTTATCACTGTGAATTTTTCCCCAGTTTGGTTAGGACATTGCAGGCTGAATCACCTGATTGTCCGAAAAGAAAAAGATTTCGTGCTTCGGAGGGCACGTTAAGCCGTTGGTCCCGGTCGCTGTCTTTTATAGTGGTCGTTACTCAAACCATGTCAGAGGCCTGATAGTTGTGCTACTAGGCGGTTTAAAAACTCTGACATTAGGGTTCATAGATCGGGTCGATAGACTCGATACCCACTGGGAAGAAGAAGACCGGGATTGCCGCTTAAAATGCCCAACCAAGCTGAAAACAATCGGCCAAAGTTCAAAGGATTAGTAAATCAACTCACCGAATAATTGGGGTTCATAGTGTAGTTGTATGTTGGGTCGTCAAACGCGTAGTATTTCTGCCAGATAGCCACAATCATAGCGGGAACCCACATCAGACCGACCACGATCAGTTTGAATAGGTAGAATGACAGGAAGCTTCGTTCGTTCTGCAGAAGAATACCTACGATAAGTTTTAAAGAAAAATGGCTTACGTCGCGTCGCTAGGGCAGCTAGCGAAGCTATTTTCTTCACAAGATTGACTGACAACGTGACAACATACATAATCACGCCTTTATTCCTAATGGGATAGGCAGAGCGTAAACGATCTAAACAAAGGTCGTTCCGCCACGTCTGACTAAGTTTTGAGGGTTATTTAAGATAGATTGTTGACTCTTGATCTGTTGTTCTTGTTAGTGACTGTTGTGTTTTTGTTTTATATGTATATGTTCTTTGTATTTTATTGTGTACAATAAACTGTTAAATAAATTAAATAAATAGATTAGTATATTACTGTACCGACAGGTTGCCAGACCATCGCCTTAATTGCAATATACAGAAACCCTCGGATCCCTTAGCTGGTTTTTCAGCATGCCCGGGAGGAAATACAGCTGGCACATTCTATGTTTTTCTCTGGCTCCCATTTATGTCCAGCAGTTAACGTCTCCCACCCACTGATGTGAATCTAGATTACTATCCTGACTGATACTTACTTATACCATCCCAAAAGATGGACAATAGCTTTTACAATTGGTGTTAGTACAGATTCCTGGAGGGCACAACTTAACTAAATCTTGAATAAAATTGTTGAGTCGCTTTCTGTCCTCTCATGATATAAAATGACAGGTTATATGTTAAGTCGAGATTTTTGCAACTACGAATTGGCACCATTGTGTGTGATTCTAAACTAACTTACATAGTGCAAGTCAACTTTTTTATTCTATTGATTGTCCCAAGTCACTTTACAACTATATTGTTATAATAATATGTCTAAACACATAATCTGCTCATAATATACTAACCGGGACAACATGTTATTTGCTATCCGTATCATAAAAGTGTAACTAACAACTGTAATTTATTTGTAACCTGTTGGTTGTCTGAATATCAATAAATAAAAATAAAAACTTCATAGAGATACCAACGTGGTCTGCATCACTAAGTGAAATATCCCTCTGATACTATCACTAAGGATATGCATGTGCAGCAATCATTTGCTTGTCCGATTCGGGGTCAATCATCATATCTCTAGCCTTTACCCGTATCTCACGGGGTCGGCTACCTAATCTAGGAGATTGAACGAGTTTACTGGTTTTTATACAGAGGGACTGCCAACAGACCTCCGCAACCCAGAAGGATTAGGTCAGAGTTTTCAAGCCGCCAATGCTTAGCACTGGCCTCTGATATGGCATAACGACTATATCTATACGGTATTAATCGATATTAATTGAGACCTACGGTTTAACGTGCTTTCCGAAGCACGGAAAAAGCGCCGAATAAATGTTCATATGAAATTCAAAACCGAAAAACACATTGGTACGTAGTGGGATTCGAACCACGACCTCCCCGTTCAGGAACCAGCGGCCCTATCATCTACACCATCGGGCTCTCCGATTCGGGGTTAATACGATTTTTTATTATTATTTGTATATATTTACTTCATATAGTAGATAATGTTCTCAACAGCACGACGTCCACTGCAAGATATAGACCTCCACTCCACGCCGATCGGTTCAGTTCATACATACCTATAGTCACGCCTTTATCCCTAATGGGGTAGGCAGAGCGTAAACGGCCTAAACGTTTCGCCACGTCTGACAAAGCTTTGAGGGTTATTTAAGATAGATTTGTAGGTATATTGCTTACTTCGGTTCAGTTCAACTTGCGTCCAATAACAGCTTCCTGAGAAGAACGTCAGTCCTACGAGCGATGTCCACTGCCACTCACCTGGCGTAATCCATGGTATAACGCAAGCCAAGACAGCAACACAGCGGCAAGGAAAGTCGTCTGCATAACTGAGTCTGCTAATGGAGCAAACCAACCTCCTGATACCAGTCGCAGAGGGTAGATGGGATCTAGTACAAGAATATTCTGCATTAGTCTTACGACGATGAAGACATAAAAAAACAACACACGATCACACTTATAGCCTCCACTAGGATTCCCTGTATCGGGGTGCCATGGACAATGGACATACACAGAAAGTGCCACAAATAACGCCCAGACCCAGACATTTAAACTCATCATTCAAATGTCTGCCCCGGCCGAGAATCGAACCCGGGACCCTCTGCGTAGCGGACAGGTACACTGCCAACTAGGCTGCGCGGGTCGACAACATCATGCACTTTTGAGTTTACTGTATAAGAAGCACAATAGGCATCAAAAGTGTATGAAGATGCCCAACCATCACGTTACTCATCAGATTGTCATAATCATTAGATACATACATATAATCACGCTTTTTTTCCTAATGGGGTATGCAGAGAGAGCCTAAACGACCTAAACAAAGGTCGTTCAACCACCTCTGACAAAGTTTTGAGGGTTATTTAAGATAGATTTGTAGGTATCTTACTGTGTCAGTCACCCTCGGATCCCTTAGCTGTTTTTTACAGCATTGCCGGGAGGCAATGCAGCTGGCACATTATATATTTTTATCTCGCTCCCAGGCCATGGAAAGTTAGATAGTTGACCAGAATTACCATAAAAGGTAAACTACGAAGTATTTGAAAAATGTGGCTTATCACTCTTGCTCTCATCACCTCATTTATACGATGAATTTAAATATCCTATAATGCCTACATCGTATTTAAAGCAAATTCTACTTAAACATACTATGGGTAGATGGTAGGTTAGAGAAAACCACAAATTGATGAAGTCATCGACATAGTCATTTCAATTTCAGGCAAATCAAGAGAGCACAACGAGACGTCAGAGCAAGAAGCATGAACTCTCTTCCACTAAAGTTTGCTGCCTAACAGTATACACCGCTCTTACCTAACAGAGGTAAACTTGTGTGGAGCAGGCTTTTGACTAAGCCACATTCGTCAGATGGTGGACTAAGTTATACACTTCGAATGTGCTTCAACTTCGGATGCTCTGAGGTGAATAACCTCCAGCTGTCAGTGGGTTTTCGACCTTTTCGCCTTGATCTATTGCTATGAACTATTTGCTACTCGCAATTTTGCAAAGTCACGTAATTTTAATGTTATAAAGTTGGTGATTCTACTTGAATTTAGTCTTATTTGTGTTTTCTTAATTCAATGTGTTGTTTTTTTTAGATTTACACTAAATAAATACAGGGTGTTATAAGGAGCTATAAATTTAGAAACTAGTTACATAGATTATGCAATTGTTATTCAGTGTGCTTTTGTTCAAGAACAAAACGAAAAGGAAATGAAAAAGGTACAGCTATTGGTACCGGATGTAAAGCACAACGTCCTGCAAACTGATAGGGGTTGCTCAGACAACGAAACTGAACAACTTTCTTTCAGGAGATGAAGTAAAATATTCGCCTTCCGATACAAAATAACCACCTCGATCAGACAATTCGTATGGAGTTTTTTTATTCATTTCCTGAAAAAAAAAAAAAAAGAATCCTGCTGGTAGTTGTTCAGTTTTATCAGTTTGCAGGACACTGTCCCTTACACCCCGTATTATAATAATGCAGTTTTATAACATCGTGCATGCCATCATACTGCATTTACTGTATTTCATTCATTTATCTTATCATACTAGAGTCGACCGTCACAGTAGGTACTACGTACCTATCCCCCAGTAAGTACTAAGTATGTCGGTTCTACCAATTTTATATCTGTGGTTCTACACTAGGAGTCCGTTTCTTTATGCTCCCTACTAATGATATATTAAGAAAGATACGTTACGTTCATACTGCACGCACATTTTAATTGTTCCGCGACACATATACATACATATTTATAACATTGCATATCTAAACAAACGTTGAGTGCCACACAAAATAGGCAAAGCGCAAGAGTGAAACAGATAGCTATTTGTAGTCAGTGCAGCCTTGAATATAATTTTACTTTTTATCTCACTTCGCAGCTCGCAGCTCGACTGGCTAAAATGATCACAATTAGGACCACGAGTTTCGCGCGTTGGTAACGTATCTACCTATATATAATATCATTGTCCCTACCCCCCCGTCCCGACTGCATAGATCTCCCTGTTCGCGCCAAATACGATATGACTTGTTTGTATAACCGGTTTCATTGCAGTCTAAATCCGTGACTCCAGCGCACCAAAACATACCCCCGCGGGGCACAGGGGAAGGGTTTCTCAAACATTTCTCTTCCCATCTCTGCCTCGCGGGTTTATGCTTCGTGTAATCTTTCAGAGCAAGTGTCACGGCTTAATATACTTATGCTTCGTGTAATCTTTCAGAGCAACTGTCACGGCTTAATATACCCTTATGTAAATGTACCTACGTAAAGTAGAAGGTAGAGCGAGCTCAAGCCTGGTTTATGCTATAGTCCTTTATAAAGTTCCAAACCAAAACGGGACAGATACCTATACCTACCTACCTATAATCACGCCTTTATCCCTAATCGGGTAGGCAGAGCGTAAACGACCTAAACAAAGGTTGTTCCGCGACGTCTTACAACGTTTTGAGGGTTATTTAAGATAGATTTGTAGGCATATTGCTGTAGTGACAGGTTGTCAGCCCATCGCCTAAATAGTAATATACTGAAACCCTCGGATTCTTTCGCTGGTTTTTACAGCATGCCCGGGAGGAAATGAAGCTTTCTATGTTTTTCTTTCTTTTTTCGGAAGATGGAAGAAACGGGACAGATAGCAAGTACCTATTCAAAAAGAGATGAATTGTTTTATTAGCGCTATTAGGGTAAAAGGTGAAAGGAAACGTATGAGAACTTGCAACAATATACAAGATGTAAAAAAAGTACCTACTGCGTTCCTTGGAACCACATATTTTACTACATACATACATATAATCACGCCTTTACCCCTAATGAGGTGGGCAGAGCGTAAACGACCTAAACAAAGGTCTATCCGCCACGTCTGATAAAGTTTTGAGGGTTATATAAAATAGATTTGTAGGTAGGTATATTTATTCATATATTTTACTAATTATTATAATTACTAATTTATTTATTTTTATATTAAGAAATCATATTTTTCGTGTTTAAATTTTTGTGCTTTGGGAAAGTAGATTTAGATTTAGAGTGTATTTTTAGTTTACATTGCATTGTATTTGTCTTGCCCTTAAAATGTTTCTCATTCTCTCAACTACCAGTGGGTTAGCTGGAAGAGATCTCTTCATAGAGATAAGTTCGCCCTTGCATACCTTTCCGTAAACTTCATTTCTTGTATTTTAATGCAATAAAGAATATATATATATAAAGTTGTTTAGTATCATTAGCAGAACATGTGGTTTAAAAGAAAGCAGTGATACTTTTTTTACATCCTGTATGTAGTGCTTGGGTTTAGATAACACGTAGGTAGTTGGTAATTGCTATATTCACTTACCATTGTACAGCAAAAGCAACGGTAGTAGTATAGATAGCCACTTCTGCTCTATAGCCCAATCTTGAGTCGCGAATTTTCTAAGAGAATGCGCGAACCAACACTAAAACAAAAGGAATATAACGTCAATTGAGGAAAGAATCATAGCTACAGAAATAGAGGAAACAATTCAAATAATTGTTCTTCAGAATATCCTCATGACTATTGAAGTACAAGTTGCTATTACAAGGGAGTCATCAATATCATCATAAGTAATTTCCTTTTTTAAAGATGAAAAGCTAAATAAATTATTTACCGATATGATGAAAGTCGTAAGTAGAAAAATAAATCTAAACCACGTTTCCATTTGCGTAAACGACGGATTGTACGTTTTGAACTGTAACAAACAATTTGTATAAATAAATAACTTAACTTACAAGTTTACAGATAAAGTTTCAAGATAATTAGCGAATGTGCATAACTTCAGTTGGACCACGTATCATGTTTCATTTGAATTAACCAAGCAACTTTAGAAAGCAATAAGTGGGCATTATTTAATACGAAATAATGTGTCCAAAACTAGAGATGATCTATTTGAACACTCATTTCTGGATTCTTCTTCTTATCGTGTCGATGGAATACGTAACTATCACAAAGTGGCGGTCCAGAACGTTGCCACTTGAATTGCGGATCGGCTGGCGTTCATTAGATCCGCTTGCGAGCAGGTATTAGGGCACGCAAATTTCTGGATTAACAAGGTAGGTACTTCGCGAAAAAAAAGGTAAAGAAAGACTCACGTAAAATACAATTTCCCTAATATAATATCGCTTGTGGAACTCCTTGAGTCCATAGAAGCGGATGTTGAGTACATAGTGCGTGTACTCCAGCGAACCAAGATGAAGAACCATCACTTCTTCGCAAACTTGCCTTTTACATCGCAAGTGTTGAGTCCTGAAAAATAGCGCGAAGTTATAAAAAAACTGTTCGAGATTCGTATTCACCAATACATACATACAATCACGCCTCCAACCCTAATGGGGTAAGCAGAGTGTAAACGACCTTAAAAAGGTCGTTCCGCTACGTCTGACAAAGTCTTGAGGGTTATTTAAGATAGATTTGTAGGTATATTATTCCATGCTGGACTGGGAGCGAAAGAAAAACATAGAATGTGCCAGCTGCATTTCCTCCCGGGCATGCAGTAAAAACCAGCTTAGGGATCCGAGGGTTTCAGTATACTGCAATTTAGGCGATGGGCTGACAACCTGCCACTACAGCAATATACCTACAAATCTATCTTAAATAACCCTCAAGACTTTGTCAGACGTGGCGGAACGAACAATAGGAACCCAAAATATATAGTTGTATTTTTACGTAGCTAAGAAGTAGTTACCTATTCGTAGCTTGGCTCTCTGGGATTAAATTAGTTGTCGAATGGTCACCCAGTACACCGTCTATAGATATACTAATTTGAAAACTTTTATCGAATATTTCCTCTGAAATGAAAAAATACAAGATAACTTCGATCCTTTTTATTACTGACTGGCAGCAAAAAAGAAAGTTAGACTTGTAAAATATAAATAATGCTAATAGCTTTACGTACTATGGATTGAATACTGACGTAGCTAGCTCAAAAAAACATTATTCATGGAAACAACCAAATACATAAAACATATTTTTGTAGTATGAATGAATATAAGTTGCCTCACCGTCGTTGTTGTCAGTCAAAATCTCGGCAAGGAGCCAAAGTTCCTGAACACGCGTGCCCAACGCAGGGCTACGCAAATGAAAAGGCCCTTCAAATATCGCACTCGCATTAGCAAGAGCTGCTGCGGCTGATATTGAGGTCGTTGACGTTGGTGATGGCCCTAAAGAAGATGTAAATTACCTTACAGAATTCAACATCATCAATGATGTAAAAAGTAAATAACGAACCGCATAAGTTCAAATAAAATTCACTTACCAGCTAATCCTATAAATACACCCAAACCAAAACAAGCGAAGAATGCAACGAAAACCATCACGAATTCTCCTTTGTGCATAGAATATATCCTCATTTGAACTGATCTGGAATCAAAATGGTGAATTAGATCATTTTATATGTAAAACAATCTCTACAGATCTATAGTCGGAAGATCGCAATAGAAGTGCAGCAAGATATATGTAGGTATTTAATTTGATAGTCTAATTCAAATATTAATTGCACTTACCTTTCACAGCGATCATGGTGATATGCAGGGGCAATATACTTATTGAATTCGCTAAACAAATCACTAAACTGTGACAAAGTATTGCGTATCTTGTAGTTCCAGCCACCTGATGGCAAATGATAGGAATATCCCACGTTTGCAGAATCCATGGTTACTTACTTTCGGTTAGTTTGTTACACTAAATAATTAACTAACAAAATACAAATAAATTAACGTAACGGGGTTGGTTGCGTGTAAAAAACGTTTTAGTACTAATAGAACTGTTTGATTCACATGTAGAGAGCTTGTTTACAAGCAAATTATTGATTTTTAGGGAGAGGACGCAATGGCGGGCGTGTGACGTGGCTACTCGATAACTTCAGCATCGGTATATTGCGTATAACGACGTGCGTTTGTTTTGAATATCTTTATTAAAAGTAAATAAGAAAAGAATGAATATATTTATAATATTGTGTATTTTGCACGCATTCTTATTCGGATTTTCTTTCGACGTTGGAGTCGTGCTTTACTATTTTTCTATTTGCTAGCGAGATATTTATATTAAATAACTATGATTTGTAGTCATTTTTAACTCATATCAGTTTTTGATTTAATTTTCGTGTCTTTTAATTCAATTAAATTAACTGACATTGCTATTGATCGGATTTTACTAAAACATTTTTTTTTTCGATGTTTTTAATGAACGTATTAATATTTTTTATTATATTATTAAAACTTACTTGCATATTTTATTTATTAATTAAACAAAAAACACAAGCAAAGAAAAAGACGCAACAGGCACTGCTTATTTGTATGAAGAAATTTCGTACAGCAGACCTCTTGTTAGTGTGTTTTTATACAGTGTGCAAAAATAAAAAACAAAATTTATAAAATATTTTTATTATGGCCAGCATTAATTAAGGTACAGTAGGTTTCCAATTACAGAATGGGTCAATTAAATATACTATCCTGTAAGTGTAATGGATATAGGCGTGAATTTTACTTAAATGCACTCTTATTTACATATATAAATATATCTCTTAATGTACACAAAATACTATCATATGGGTGAGAAAATGTCATATACTCGGTATTTTCTCCCGCGAAATTATTCAAGAAAACATGAACGTTATAATTTGTACTTCACAATTTACAAGATCATATAAAACTATTTGAATTGTATTTAACTTTTTATATCTAATATTCGGATATACTTTTTCGTACACAAGAGTTAGGGGGTGCACACACTGCGCTACACGTTACGTCGCGTAGGGAAGGCGGATGTCGTCATGTTTCATTGTTCAACACTATAGGAGCATAGACAATCACGCGCTCCGTCGCTTAGCGCAGTATGAACACTGCTTTAACAGTTTTATTTAACTTCATAGGCAAAAGAAAGTGATATCTTTTACCTAGCTTGAGTATAGAATAGATAAATTGTTTAGTGTGGCAAGAAAGTGTTGTGGTGATAACAAATGGGACTAAAATTTTGCCATTCAAACAATCATCATGTAAAACCAATCAAAACTCGCTTTTAGAAGCAGCTTCAGTTAATTTTTACTCTTTTTTGCCAAGCTATACCTATGACATAGACAAGTTTTGAAAGGTAAGAGTTATCTTATAAATATACCAATAGTAAAATATTAAAGTAGTATTAATTACTATTAATTGTTTTTTAATATTGGTAAGTCATTAAAATACGTTGGTAGGTTAGGTACATAGGTATCTAAAATAGATAAACAGACAGTGTGTCCCTCAAGCTGTCAAACACGTCTTTAGAACATAATGCATTTGTGATTTGTCAGCAATAAAATTGCGGGTGGTGGTGCTAGAGTGACACATGAAAACGCATCTCTAAAGCTTAATAGTAGAATTGCTATTAAGAAGAGTCACAAGTCCGATATTGATAACGTGAATTATAGATATAAAATCTATCGATTTGCTACAAAATAGTATCTCATGTTTGAATTAAGATAGTTTTTGCCACAAAATTTGCACATCACAAGGAAACGCGAAAATATCCATTTTCGAAAATTTAAATCTACAATTCGTTTATTTTTGCAAGTAAGTAGTGTTGCAGGCAGGATAAACTGTCTTAAATTATAAATGTAACTGTCTTAAATTATAAATGTACAAACTATCCAAATTTTACATAGTTTTTGGTATAATTTTAAAAAAATTGTTAGGATATAATCCTTCAATAGTTACTTGTGCTTTTTAATTACTTTTTACCAAACCTAAAGGTAAATTTGTATGCCTAATACAAATTAGGTATCTAAACATTTACAAATACAAATATTTCAAAAGTTCTACACCTTCTGTTCTACTTGTATTTACCCTCAATATTTAAATCATGCACAAATGCATATCCCATAATAAAAAAGAGTCTAATTCTGATGTGTTAGCTTTACTTTAAATAGAATCCTCCTATCCATGTAAATTGTCTTAACTCCAGGATCCAACGTAGGTTTAAGTGTGCTAAAACCAATACCTAGTTACAATCCTTTAACAGTTAATAATATACCCATAGATAAGAAGGATACTGAGAAATATTTAAGTCTACTGTTGGATAGTCGGTGTATAGTTTAAAAGTGTTTATATTTGTACGCTATCAATAAGATGGCAAGTTATGGCGCACTACCTGTATCTTACAACATTGTTATCTGTTATTTTTTTGTACCCATAACTACAAATAAAGTTCTGATTCTGATTCTGTACATGGAGGGCACATATAGATCAAATAAAAAAGAAACTTTCATCCGTTATGGGCTCATTACGTGGTATAGTCTGCTGTATTCCTCAAAAGAAACAAATGTGATCTACAATTCACTAATAAAATCACAACTTATTTATCAAATTAAAATTTGGGGCAGTGCAAATAAAACCAATCTACTTGATTTACAGACTATTCAAAACAAATTAATTTAAATTGATTTTTTACTTTCCTTACCTAACACCAATAGCTAAAATATACAAAGAAACTAATTTTATGACTATTAAGCACCTTTACACATATCACACTTGCATACTTATTCGAAAAGTACAGGACAAAACCATTCATATGTTAACCAAGTTTGTGCAAACGAGGCATATAACCAAACGCTCGACTAGACAGGCTAGTTATATTGTCTTACCAAAAATCAGAACAAACTACAGTTAATGTGAAGAAGAAGCTGAAGCCACTTATGAACAAGTGCAATTATTTAATAAATTACCCTCCAATATTAAAAATTGTGACTCACTAATGGTGTTTAAGCGTAGACTAGCTCAACATATAATAGATAAAGTATGATGTGGTTTTTGTTGTGATTTATTCAGTAAGTATTGCTATGTATTACCTAGCAAATTAGGTTTATTTAATTGTTCAATTGCAAACTATAGTTTTTATACTCTTAACTTTAATTCTCGTGTCAGTGGCCATATTGTCTTTATGAAAAAAAATTAAAAAAAATAAACCTAAGTATTGTCCCATTTGGTCCAGTAGTTGACGTAAAAAAAAATCAAACATAATTATGGAACACTTGTTATAGCTACGCTACCAATAGATGATGCTAGTGTCACCTTATGCACATTCAAAAATCAAAGAACCATGTTTAGTATTATTAACATGTTATATGTTAATGTGGTACTCAAACATACAGACATACATACATAAAATCACGCCTCTATCCCTAATGGGGTAGGCAGAGCGCAAACGACCCAAACTAAAGTCATTCCGCCACGTCTGACAAAGTTTTGAGGGCTATTCAAGACAGACTTGTAGGTATATTGCTGTAGTGACAGGTTGTCAGCCCATCGCCTAAATCACAATATACCGAAACCCTCGGATCCCTTAGCTGGTTTTTACAGCATGCTCGGGAGGAAATGCAGCCGGCACATTCTATGTTTTTCTCTTGCTCCCAGGCCGGCATGGAAGAACAGACAGATAGTTAAAAATTCTAAAAACTGTATTTTTGGCTTCTATAGCACTTATAGAGACCCCTAAATTTATTTTTCTTATTTATCTCCCATATACAGACATCGACCTGTTACAATTTTATCATACCTATGTATGTATTGATAATTTTATAGTACCTAAATACTGTACTGCAGTATTGACTGTGGAAATATAAAAAGACTTCTAAACTAGACAAGACCAATCTAACTGCACAAAAATGACTTACTCAAACCTGATTTATAGAATATTGTAATTTCGGTGATATGTACATTCGGTGTATGTTTGACAGTCATTATTAAGATTGACCATGGGATATGCAAGATGCTGAACTAAGAGTATCTACAAAGCAGTTTTAAAAACTAGTCTAAAATTACCGTTTAGAAAATACTTCACAAACTACAGTGCTGTTGTTGCTGTTGCAATATTCTCTTCATTTTCTCAGGAACGGGCACTCCAGAATGAGCTGGCTTCGGGCGTCTTTTCCATGCCTTCTTTGCACTCTTCGTGACACTCCCAGGGCAAGCTGCAGGTTTGCTGTCTTTGGACTGTGGCGTCGGGGCTGTGTAAGTCCTTTGTCGAGTTTCTAGTGCCATATTGTCTAAAAGAAAAAAAAAATTAGAGTGGTTTGTGTGTATTTTATTATAAAGATTATGGGTTGGCTTTAGTGGAGTGACGCACAAAATTGTTAGAAATAATTATGTTGGTAGATAGCTAGGAGATCTCAGATTATAATTCCAAAATATTATGGCGAGGAATCAGGTAGCTTTTTTTTGTACAAATTGATAAGTCGAAATTTGGAGTCAGAAAATACAATAAAGTTAAGAACAATTTTATTATAATTAGAAAACTTAATTGACAGAACTAATTTGGGGCATCCTAACACGGATAGGTTAGGTTCCAAAGGCTAAGGTGGAGCGGAGCACAGCGGAGGTTATTTATTGTTGCCACCTGGAAAACCACTTCTGCTTCATAAAGTAAAATATTGACAGAACTAATTTGAGGTACCCCAACACGGATAGGTTAGGTTCCGAAGGCTAAGGTGGAGCGAAGCGAAGAATAAATAACCTAACACCCGAAGGCTAAGGCTCCTCCCCGCTTCGCTCCGCTCCACCTTAGCCTTCGGGTGTTAGGTTATTTATTAGTTGCCACCCGGATATCACTTCTGCTTCATAAAGTATGTTTCTTTGTTATACGTGCGTCACTCGGCTAAAATAAACCCAAGATTATTAGAACCATATTAGAACAAATGCGTACCTTTACGGGGAGTTTGGGGTACAGTCTTTTTAGTAGGCATCGTCTTTTTTACCGTCGCCGAAGAAAGAAATGGTTTCTTAGTGGTACTTGTTTTAGTAATAGACCGCTGCACTTTCGGCGTAACTTTGTCATCTCTTGGAGCCATGGTATTTATTCTAACGCTTGAAAAAAATATAATCAACAAAAACACTTTCCGTTTTCGAAAATTAACGAACACGCTTTCATTTGTCAAAAATATGTGCTTATTTCTTTCAGAACTGGTGCTATCAAAAAGCAAGAAAGCGCTATATGTTGAGTTCCCTTTCTTGCCCTTTTCATTACAGAATTTATACATACGTACATATATAAAATCACGCTTTAATCCCATACGGGGTAGGCAGAGTGTAAAACGCCACGTATCAGGCGCTTTCGCCACGTACAAAAAAATAAATTGCTGCAGGCATTATTAACGATATAAAGATCAAAACATTTTTTTAGTTATAGTCTGTCAGTCTGTCTGTATGTTACCGCATCACGCCAAAACTACTGAACCGATTTCGATGGGACTTTTTTTATTCAACTGTGTGTTACCCGGATTTCAACTTAGGATACCTAAAATTACGCTCCCTGACTTAGGGGGCAGGCCACCCAGGGGTTGCAACTTACGATACCTACAATCACGCCTCATGACTTAGGAGGTAGGTAAAAAATTAAATTTGATTTCAATCTTAAAGAGACTTTTTATTTGACTGAGTTTTTAAATACCTGGTGTACAGCCTAGGTTAGAAATAATCACGCAAACGAGAAGCGATTTCAGTATGTTCGACACTGCGTCTTTTCCGTACAAACCGGGCGTACGAAGTCCCCGCGACTTTATAAGCGCTAGTTATAATATTACGCTAGTTTATAATAATTTCTAGTTTTGTTCATTAAGTACGTACATATAATCACGCCTTTATCCCAATGGAGTAGACAGAGCGTAAAAGCCCTAAACAAAAGTCGTTCCGCCACGTCTGACAAAGTTTTGAGGGTTATTTAATTAACATAGATTTGTAGGTATGCTGTAGTGACAGATTGTCAGCCCGTCGCCTAAATTTCAATATACAGGAACCCTCGGATCCCTAAGCTGGTTTTTACAGCATGCCCGGGAGGAAATGCAGCTGGCACATTCTATGCTTTTGTCTAGCTCCAGGCCAGCATGGAAGTAATTAACAGTAAAGATCATTCAAATCAATATTCTAATACAGAAATTGATTTAAAAAAACGCAGAAAATGACGTTTTCTTACATATTTGCGAAGAAAGCTATGTCCTTAATAAACAGAAATTAAAAGTGTGAACATGTCGTTGGTTGGCCCGATAAACAACGAAATATAAGCTTTTCTTTTCCAAGTTGTGTTGTTTGCCATTCATAATAAAGAGCTTTTTTTCCAAATTGCATGGTTTATTTATTTTATTTTTTACATAATTGTTATTCGCTTTAAATTCTTTTCAGAAATATTATCATTATATATTTTCTGAATCTTCCAGATTCTTTATATGTGGTAATAAAATCCTACCATTTGTGGACATACTGTTTAAAATGGCAACATTGATATTTAGCGTCCATCTTTGATCTGATGTGTTGCTGTTGTGTTGTTTTGTAAAAATTGTTACAAAAATATTAGTTAAACCCACTGTTTCAGTGCTTTTTAGAGAAAAATCGTAGTATCGTCATCATCGGTAAGTTATTTCATTAATATAATTCGTGTATTATTCATTATATTTGGTGTTTATCAAAAGTGTCACAGTTTCATTATCGTTTGTTCCACTAAAAAAGTTTCCCTGTAAATGCATTGCTATTGACCTAGGCGTTAATTAATCGACCAGCCTTCGAGTATTCTATAGATATCTTCACTAATCGATCCCGATTATGTTTATTGATTTTAGTGGTAAAGTGGTGAACTTGATTTCTTATTGTCATGGCAGATGAAGTGTGAAAATGGATAGATTGACTCAACTGCGAGGAGAAGCGGGGAGTTCTGGTGACTCCACGCTTGACACCTCCGCTGCTCCAAGCGAGGCCTACCTCACCGCCAACGACAGCTCTAAATACTTTTCCCTCACTGAAGATGACTCTTCATTTGACATCACTCCAATCAAGGATGTGTCTTTGGCTTCAACCGTCGAACCTGACAAGACGATCACTGGGAACGATCAGCTGATATCCAATTTGTCTCCTATTGCTAAAAAGAATGACTTACTAGGAGGCTATAAGTTTGGAAAACAGATTGAGGCTGCCAACATTCTGTCTGGAGGGGTGGATATTTTCGACGACAATGATAATTCATATGATGGAGATGAGCTTGTTATCGACGACAATGCTGAGATTGATGATAAATCTAATTCTGAGTTGAATTTGATTGAGAATACCGAGCTTCCGCTCCAACAATCTGAAGAGATTGGGGTTACTTTAGATAGTGAACCGGCTTTAGAAAGTCAGGATACTGAAGTGGTGCTGATGATTGATGGGAAGCATGTGAATGCGATTGACATCGGGGCTGGGCTATACTTGTATAGGCAGGCAGGAGAAGATGAGCTGGCTGCCCTGCAAATTCTGCCTGATGACAATGATCAGCCATCATTCAAGTTTCTTAAAGTGCGGTAAGTCTACCAGATTTACAAGATTAAATACATGCTGATATCATTCTATTTCAATTAGAGGGAGAGCAAGAATTTCAACAGAAAGACGATAACAAAAACTCTTATTAATATTTAATTACCATGTTGCATGGGTAAATTTAATTTATTTTTAAGGCCAAGGACTAACAACACGGCCTTCTGTTCCGTCCTGGAAGGGAGTAGCCATATGAAGCAATAAGCATTTCCCCTCTGTCAAAGTACTAGCCCATGTCTGGCTCAAGTAGGCATAAGCATTTATAAAAACTATTTGTGCAGAGACTTTCACATAAATTGTGTCCAATTGCCCAACTGAACACCACAGTATTCAAAATGCCACATTATTCAGTATTTTGCTGTAAAATGAGTCCTGCAACATCAAGTTTACTAAAAGATGGTGTTACATTTTATATATAACTAGATTCTTATTGTATTACATACATACATACATATAATCACGCCTCTATCCTTAACGGGGTAGGCAGAGCGTAAACGACCCAAACAAAGGTTGTTTCGCCACATCTGACAAAGTTTTAAAGGTTATTTAAGTTAGGTTTGTAGGTAGTGCTGTAGTGACAGACCTTCGCCTAAATTGCAATATACTGAAACCCTTAGCTGGTTTTTACAGCATGCCCGGGGGTGACAACCTGGCACTACAGCAATATACCTACTAATCTATCTTAAATAAACCTGGAAACTTTATTAGATGTGGCGGAACAACCTCTGTTTAGGTTGTTCACGCTTTACCTACCCCATTAGAGATAAAAGCGTGATTATATGTATGCATGTAAAATTGTTGTCAGATTTGTAGAACCCAGGCCTGAGATCAAAATGGCTAATGATTTCCTAGCTGTACCTTTGAACATTAGTTAAGGTCGCTGGCAATACAGCATGCAGCAAGATCACTCTGCCAGCGTGATTCTCACTTTTCCAACAAGTGCCATGTGAGGCGGTTTTATGGATTAATATAAATTTTTGTATTGTTTAGTATTATTGACACTGTATTTTATATTATGACTAGCTGTGCCCGCGACTTTGTACGCCCGGTTTGATTAGAAAACACTCAGTGTCGAACACACTGAAAACGCTTCTACGCGCGTTTTCCATAGAATCTGGGGTACTTACTCAACATTAGAATGGTTTGCGTGATTTTTTCTAACCTAGGCTGGACATCAGATAATTAAATGCGACCGAAATTCAATTTCCTACCTACCTCCGAAGTCATGAGGCGTGATTATTTGTATCGTAACTTTGATTTTAAATAATGCTCAGTGGAATAAAAAAGTTCCACAAAAATCGGTTAAGAAACAGCCAAATATCAATTTCCTGCCTACCCCCTAAGTCAGGTAGCGTAATTTTAGGTATCCTTAGTTGCAACCCGGGTAACACACAGATGAATAAAAAAAGTCGCATCGAAATCGGTTCGGTAGTTTTGGCGTGATGTACAGACAGACACAATTATTTTAAAAAAACCGTTTTGATGTTTAAAACAATGCCTCTAACGTTATCAATGTCTAGTGGCTAGTGCCATGGGCTCCCGATCCGGAGGTCCTGGGTTCGATTCCCAGGGGGTAAAACACAAAGTTGATATTTGAGAATTTATCACTTTGTGAATTTTTCCCCAGTTTGGGTAGGACATTGCAGGCTGAATCACCTGATTGTCCGAAAAGAAAAAGATTCCGTGCTTCGGAGGGCACGTTAAGCCGTCGGTCCCGGTCGCTGTCTTTGATAGTGGTCGTTACACAAAACCATGTCAGAGGCCTGATAGTTGTGCTACTAGGCGGTTTAAAAACTCTAACACCAGGGTTCATCGGGTCCATAGACTCGATACCCACTCGACAGAAGAAGAAGAAGAATGCCTGCTGCAATATATTTTTTTGTAAAAATATTCAATGTACAGACACGACCCTTCTAGAGATTTATTATAAGAATAGATGTATAGATTAAATAAATTTACCATTTTGTAGAAAGGCAGGATTTTTACGTGATGATTATTCTATTATTACTGTTTAATGCATGAGTTCAATTTAATTGTTTAAGTTTAATCTAAAATAGTAATTGTATAGGAACTATAGGAAATAGATACGTGTACGGGGGAGAAAATGACCTTAAAAAATGTACAAAGTTACAGCTAAGAGGAAATCATTAAACATTTAGACCTGTGGCATGTAGTCGATGTTCATATCGCATTCATCAACATAGTGATGTTACCGTTACATGTCATAATATTTGTCGATAAATTACGTCTGGATTTTTGTTAGTGATTGAATATTCTAGTACGTGGTAAGTTACGCGTTGATGAGTGACCGATAGGAATATTTTAGTTCGCGATGAAACTCCTGTGCAACATATTAACCAACTCTTTATGTCTATACTTCAGTGAGTCAATCATAAAAATAATATAAACTTATAAAATCGTTTGTCCTTACTGACTGACTGACTGATTCATCAACGCAAAGCCTAAACTACTATACCTAGAATTGTGAAATTTGGAGAGCAGAAGTCGTATTTTTGAACCGCTCGAACTCCAATACGCAAACGAAAGAGTAACTTTCGCATACGATTTTCATACAATTTGCCATGCGAATGTTAGTCTTTCGTATGCGAATTCGATTCAAGCGGTTCAAAAATACGGCTCCAGGTTTCTTTCATAACGTAACATACCACTAAGAAAGGATTTTTTGATTTTCCTCCCCTAAAGTGTAAAAAGGGGGTGTGAAGTTTGTATGAAAGTCCGTAAATTTTGAAGGTAGGATCTTACAATTTTGTATTTAGGCTAATGATTTAAAAGTCATGAATATGTGTTTAGGAGCGTTTGGCCGAGGAAAAGGGCAATTACCCGTCTGGTCGAGTGTTGTGACCAGGGGACCGGAGTCCAACTGGATTAGTTCGGAAGTTGTATATATATGCAGATCGCCAAGCAAACTTCGACACCGCGTTTCAGGACTGTTGTATCTTGATGTGGCGCCATCTATGTGCGCTACAGTACTCCCACTATTTGGACAGGCGGACGATACTGTAGACGCTTGTACAGCCGTTGATGTCGTGTTGATGCTTCATCTGTGTGCAGTCGGGCATTGCGGCGAGCATGAGCAGAGGCGAGCAGGCGTGCACGCTGGAGTGCCTCGACAGTCGTGGCTGCTGAGCCGTGCGATGATGAGCCAGGAACTGGCGATGGTTGCTGTGACAATTAGGCTGGATGCGCTGAGATGATGAAGTCCAAGTTGCAGGTTGGCGGTGCTGTCCAGTGGTGTTGGTGAGGTCCATGGTTGCAGATCTTCCATCACGTATTTGTGCGATCACGTCGGTGTCACCAATTTAGAAGCGTTTCCTTGAGAGGCCAGTGGGCCGAGTGATGACGGATGGGAAAAGGGTAATTACCCAGCTGGTCGGGTGTTGTGACCAGGGGCCTGAAGTCTGGTTCGGAAGTTGTATATATGCAGATCGAGCGAAGGAAAAACATAGAATGTGCTAACTGCATTTCCTCGCAAGCATGCTGTAAAAACTGGCTAAGAGATTCGACGTTTTCTGTATATTGCAATTTAGGCGATGGGCTGACAACCTGTCACTAGAGCAATGTACCTACAAATCTATTTTAAATAACCCTCAAAACTTTGTCAGACGTGGCGGAACGACCATTGTTTAGGTCGTTTACGGTCTGCCTACCCCATTAGGGATAAAAGCGTGATTGTATGTATTATTTCATTACTATTACTGCTAGTCTACAACTACCTATAAATGTTTACTTCTGAATATGGCGCAGACTTACAGTACAAGCAGACTGCTTGCTAATTTTTGTTAGGTATATTTACAGGGGACACTGCTTCTCTTTGCCTAAATTCATTCGCCATGAAGGAATAAAATAAAATATTCCATCAGTTTAAAGAAGAGATTTGAATGACACTATTCTGAACTGATTAGTAACATATTTTTCTTTTGATTTGGGCTAATTTGAAACCTTAAAAACTTAATCCAGTATTTACAAATATACTTTATAATATATCTTACACTAGCTGTGCCCGCGACTTCGTACGCCCGGTTTTTTATGGAAAACACGCAGTGTCGAACATACTGAAAACGTTTCTCCGCGCGTAGGAGCGGGATCTCCTAACTCGCGCGCGGAATCGTGTTTTCAATACAAAACCAAAGATCAGACAATGCGAAATACGCTTCCGCACGCGAGTTAGCAGATCCCGCTCCTACGCGTGGAGAAGCGTTTTCTGGGGTACTTACTCAATATTAGAATGGTTTTCGTGATTATTTCTAACCTAGGCTGGACACCAGGTAACTCACAAACTCTCACATAAAAAGTCCCTTTGAGAACGGTTAAAAACGATGAAAGTTCAATTTCCTGCCGACCTTCTTAGTCATGAGGCGTGATTATTTGTATCGTCACTTTGATTTTAAATAATGCTAAGTCTAACAAAAAAAGTTCGATAAAAATCGGTCAAGAAACAGCCAAAAATCAATTTCCTGCCTACCCCCTAAGTCAGTAAGCGTGATTTTAGGTATCCTAAGTTGCAACCCGGGTAACACACAGTTGAATAAAAAAAGTCCTATCGAAATCGATTCTGTAGTTTTGGCGTGATGTGGTCACACACATACAGACAGGCAAAAATTCTAAAAAAAATCGTTTTGGTCTTTATATCGTTAATAATGTCTGCTGCAATTATTTTTTTGAAAATGTTTTCAATGTACAGCTTCGACCCTTCTAGAAATTTATTATATGTATAGAATAGATATCTCTTACTCTATAAATGGCCATAATTTTCCTAGGGAAATAATAACATTTCACGAAATTTTGACAAGAAGTCAAAATTAAAAATCTATCATTTTAAAAAGTTAAAATTCCTATTTTATTTTACTTCTATTCTGGGAATCGCATATTTACCAAAATAGAAATTGAAATTCGAAACGCAATTGTATTGAAATTTACGAAAAAAATATTTTCAATATCGAACTGGCCAGTTTTGTTTGTGTCGCATGGAGTAATATATTTCAGTATTTTATTATGGAAATCAAAATATTTTAACAATCATTATGATATACATAATGCCTACTGCGAATTAGATAAAGTTTCTTACGCGAATGGATATGTTTTGTGATGGATACAATCCTTCATAGTGAGTCTTGCTTATGTTAGGACATTTCATTGAAATATCTTTAATTGAATAAAAAAAATCAAATTTTTAATTTTACAACAACTTGTTTAATTTTTCTGGTAATTAGACACACTTTCTAACTTATTTGTTCATGATTAATGATAAAACAGTTACTTTATATTTTTTAAATCAATAAGCAATCTTAAAAATTTTTCCTGTACCCCCCTTTACAGACTTATTACTGAGGATAATGCCCCCTTAAGTACAACTTTTTTGAAATGTTTATGCAAGTTTAGAGTCTTGCTGAGATTTTAAAATTAGTTCGAGACTATGAAGTTATCTCTTACAATTTTAAATTTTAAGTTTATAATTCAGAACTGACTGGCTTGAACTTAAAATTCTAACTTTAGGTTAGACGATAAGTAACTTCCATCAAGGCCAGGAAACTGAAACTTTATGGAATACTAGCTGTGCCCGCGACTCCGTACGCGTCGTGGTTGTGATTTTAAACAGAGATGTATTTTTTTGTTTTCAATTTTACATAATTGGGATAGTACCTATACAGTTTTACATTACACCTATGGGAGCATAGTACATTATAGTAGGTATTTTATGTACCTGTCTACTTAAATATGGAAGGAGTTGTTACCTAACGGTTGTTTCTTTGTTTCCATTTCATTTTGTTTTGGGTTCAATTATTAAATACAAATCATGATAAATTTTTTTCGTTAAATTTGTCATTAACTATTGAATATTTAAGATTATTTACAAGTTACAACTCAAGTTTTTATAATAGACAAAAAGTTAACTTATGATGTATGAAGCCTAACCTAACCTAACTAAAATCATTATCCCGTATCTCTCGGGGTCGGCTACCTAATCTAGGTGTTTGAACGAAGTCAGAGGCCAGTGCTAAGCATTGGCGGCTCGAAAACTCTGACCTAATATAGGATTGGGTCTGGTTTCCCTTCTGGGTTGCGGAGGTCAGATGGCAGTCGCTCTGTGTAAAATACTGGTTGGTGGTTGGCTACCCAATCTAGGGGATTGAACGAGGGTACTGGTTTTTACACAGAGCGACTGCCATCTGACCTCCGCAACCCAGAAGGGAAACCAGACCCAATCCTATATTAGGTCAGAGTTTTCAAGCCGCCAATGCTTAGCACTGGCCTCTGACTTGGCTTAACGACTAATATCTACGGTATTAAACGATATTAACCGGGACCAACGGCTTAACGTGCCTTCCGAAGCACAGAAAAAGCGCCGAATAAACGTACATATGAAATTCGAAAACCGAAAAACACATTGGTACGTGGTGGATTTCCAACCACGACCTACTGCTCAGAAGGCAGTGGCCCAGTGGATAGTCACTGGTGCAGTGGATAGCCACTACACCATCGGGCTCTCACAAGTAGTAAAGTACCTAACTAAAATATGAAAAGAATTGTGTTAATGTTTTTTTTTTATATAATTGTTTTTAGATCAATCAACTATATACAAATCATGATTAATTCTATGTTGAGTTTATCTGATTATTGAATGTTTAAGATATACATATACTTTTTTTTCTTGTTTTTTTTCGAAGATCGTGGTTTCGATTCCCAACCATGTGTGTAACTTTTAACTTGTTTATTTTCATGTTTACTTGGTTTTTTTAGACGTAAACTTAACGCATGTAAAATTACCTAAACCTAACTAAATTTACGGCGCCAAAGGTGGTCGGGGTCGGGGTGTCCATCGTCTCGATGAACGTTTTAATCTCTACTCTTATTTATTTGTGTCATTACGAATCGCTTTAGCTAAGCCTAACACGTGTATAACACGATACTTGTGTGCGTAATGGGACATACCGTATTCTAATGAGATTTAAAAAAACAGGATTCAATTTTCTGCCTACTCCCTAAGTCAGGTGGCGTAGTTTTTAACGTATATCTATAAAGTTTTTGGTGAGGTAACATTCATAACATAAAAAAAAACCATCAAATCGGGTAAGAAATAATCAAAATTTAATTTCCTACCTACCCCCAACTCAGGTGGCGTGATTATTTGTATCCTATGTTTTTTTTAGATAACAATCAGCCGAATAAAAAAGTTTGATTGAAATGGGTTAAAAAACAGCCAAATTCGAATTTACTGCCTACCCTCTAAGTGAGGTGGCGTGATTTTAGGTATCCTAAGTTGCAACCCGGGTAACACTGAGTTGAATAAAAAAGTCCCATTAAAATCAGTTCAGTAGTTTTGGCGTGATGTGGTAACATACAGACAGACGAAAATTTAAAAAAAAAAGTATTTTGTCTTTATATCGTTAATAATGCCTGCAACAATTATATATAATTATATTTTTGGAAAAATATTCAATGTACAGACACGACTATTCTAGAGATTTATTATATGTATAAATTATGGTTCAATGAGCAATTCAAGAGGATGATATTATTACAAAAATCTTGCGAAAATACTTAACCCAAAAATATATAAAAAATAAATAAGCCACCCAGGTGGACTTTTCTCGAAAATTACTAAAACGCTCATAGCTCCTAAAATACTAAAAATCGCTAAACACACATGGGGGTGATTTGGATACCACTTGACCTAAGAAATCAAATTTTTGTCTTTGGACGTCACTCTTTGGGCCACATTGTTTAGCTGTATAATAATAACATATTGTTCTTTTTTATGTTCTAGTGAAAATGTGGAAAAAAACCTAGAAGTTTATGAAGAGATTGAAATAGAAGTACCGACGGAAGTGGTGAGTAAAAATAATGTACTTTTGTAATTTGAGTTAAAATTAATTTATTATATTTTATAATTTGTTACCAATATTTTTATTTCAGCCGACAAAGGAGAACCAGTCTGAGAAGAATTCTTCTCATGTTCCTATCACAGATATTAACAAAGTTGTAAATGAACCTGTATGCAACAAAGTTGCAGAAAGAAAAATCCCTCAACAAGAAATTAAACCAATTGCATCTACAAGTGACACAGATGAATCAAATAAAGTCGTATTGGCTGAAACTAAAACAGAAATAAACTTAAATGGAAAGATGAAGAAATATAACGAAACAAGAAAGTCACCGGTCATTCATTCAACACCTAACAAAGAAGGAATACCTCTCACAAAGACAATGGTGGATATGCATTTGCATCCCAACAGACCATTAGATAAAGTGAAAACTATTGAAGTTCACACAGATAATGGAAAACAAAAGATCAATGAAATTCAAATGAAACATAAGGTTTCTTCTGATGATCAAAAATCAGAGACTTCTACCTGTAACAAAGATATCAAAAAAGTAACTGAAATGATACAATCTGTTACTGAAATTAAAGCACCAGGTATGATAAAAAGTGATGTAAAGAGTGATGTAACAGAATACAACAAAGAACAGAAAGAAAAAAATCTCAAGGAAAGTGAAACTCAATCTGTTGAGCGTCCAGAAGATAAAGAAACTTTAAGTACTAATGAACTAAAATCTGTTACTACTGAAAGTAAAGAAGAAAATCCAACTAAGGACATATCTGCAACTACAAGTCTTAAAGTCGATAACGAATCGGAGGTGAAAGATAACAATGATCCTAAGCTTACTGATAAACCAGATTTGCCAGAGAAAGATAAGGAAACTGACAACAAAATAATTCAGAAGAATGATTCCGATGAAATTACAAAGGGTAAATCAGAGACCATAAAAAAAGATATGACTGGACAAATCAAAAAGGATTATCCTGAAGTAATAAATACTGATCATGCTGAAGAAATAAAAAAGGATAAAACTGAAGAAATGAACAAAGATAAAACCGAAATCAAAAAGAATGATTCAGAAAAGGATGACACAAATCTTACTAAAATTAAAGATTCATTCTGCAAAACATCACTGATTTCAAATATTGATTCTCGAACAAATGTGAACAAACACCAAGTAGGGCAAATATCTGAAAAAGATAAAGATGAAAAAATCGCGACGATGAAGAAATCCCACAATGAACCAGAAAAAGATAAAAATATTACTACAGATAGTTCTACAAAACCTCAAGATATGTCTAATGATTCAAAAAAAGTAGATCTAATGTCCATTCAAAAGCCAGAAAAGATTTCACCGCAGATTTTGAATGATAAGGAATTAATTGAAAAGAACTCTGAAAGAATAAACAATAACATTACTGAAGACACATCTGCGGCTTTGGAGAATGAATCTAAAAAATCAACTGAAAGTGTCGATATCATTACAATGACTAAAATAGACTCCGAAAATAAAGATATTGCTGGTTTAAAAAGTAAAGAACAAGTTGTTCTTCCTACAGTACCCAATAAGGTGGTCGATTCCGCTGACTCACTAGCTCCAAATGTAGACAAAAAGGCTATAAATTCAGAAGAGACTTTGAAAGAAAAAACTGTCACTGAAATAAAACAAACAAAGTTAAACACACCTATTAAACCTGAGGAACTGATATCTGAAGATACTACCAAACCAACATCAAAAGAGTCAAATCCAGAAAAATCTATTCAGTCTAATGTAAAAGACAACGCTCTTACAGTCGAGACAAAACAACCTATTGTTTATGAACCCACAGAGATTGCTGTTAATAAAACTATTCCAGATAAGACAACAAAAGAGGACCCAAAACTAATTGATGATAAAACAAAACCAGCTTCCACTGAAAGAGAAATCCCGCTTGATCAGAATAAAACTGAAATAAAAATAAACAGATTACCTCCAACTGTTCCAATGGGTCCACAGAGAAAACTCGAAATCTCTAAGTTGCCTACAAACGCTATCGAAAAGAAGCCTGTTATAAGTAGTACCACAGAAATAAAACCAATCATTAGTAGCACATCAGAAAAGAAACCTATAATCAACAATAATGCTGCAGTTCCATTTGGGCAATGGACTTCTGCAAATAGACAAGAATTTCTGAATAAAATAAAAGAAGCTAAGATTCCAGTTACTGTATCTAATACCAAATCTATTAGTAAACCAAATGATTTGAACCGGAGAGATGTACTACAAAAGATAGATAGTCAACGACAGTCAAGTAATGCAGCAAGCAAAAACCAAGAATTGTCCAAATCTCATGTCAAAAACGAGGTACCAACATTTACCAATAAACCTTCAGCCATTCAATCCAGTTCAATGGTTCGAGATGTGAAGGCGCCTGTAAAAAACGAACTTTTAACGTCTGTAAAAAATAAGCCTGTTTTACTCAAAAAAGTTGAAAAGCCAGAGCCAAAGCCAGCTGCTCAGAATATCCATCGACCACAAGCAAATTCTACTGTGACTAGTACATACATAGCCAAATCTGAAGGTACAAATAGGAATGAGTTTAATAATCAGCATTTGATCGATAAAACTGTTGAAGGCATAATAAATAGAGCCGTTGCTACAAAGCCGCAAGATTCCAAATCCAACGTTACTAAAGAACCTATGAAAATTCAAACTAATTATCAAACTACTAAAGAACCTACAAAAAATCAAAGTAATTATCAAACTAACTACAAGTCGAAGGAAAGCAAACCTTCGATTTTAGATGCAATTGAAATGAAAATGAATGAATTACATGGAATTCCATTTGTAGAAAGGCCTCCTCATGAATTACCCAAGGTTTTTAACCGTGATATTAAAACTTATGGCAATGCTGATACAAAGCCTCCAAATAAAGTCAGTAAAATACCAAATCTTTTGCCTGTAACCAAAGTGCAAAAAACAGATGTAAAGGATATTATTGACTTGGATTCTGAAGAAGAAGTAATTGAGCATGAGCCTATCACTGGAGATATTGATTTGAGCACCAAAAAGATAACATCTAAACAATCTAATACATCTGCTGAAACAACTATGGCACAAATTGGTAGTGATAGTTCTAAAAAAGAAAGTATTATAACTGAGAAAGACTTTGATAAATTTGTCAGAAGAAACTCTATTACTTATGAAAATTGCCTTACCGTCAATATAGAGACAAACAAAAACCGTAATGTGGTGCAAGGATTAGTGCAGAAAGATGTTACTGACAAAAATATTAAGAATGTTATACCAGAGACTAATAAGTCTACGATAAAACATAAAACATTGCTCCAGAATGATCCAACACATAAAATAAATGTTACTTCAAAATTAGTGCCAGTAAATCAAGATGTTTTCAATAAACATTACCAAAGCAAGTTACAGTTAGCTTATCAAACTGCAATAACGACAAAACGGCAAATGGAATCTCCAATTACTATTCTTGAAGACAAACCAGTCAAAGTGGTATTTGTGGATTCTAATGTAAATTTCCAAGCTTCCCAACTGAATGTTCAGGGGCCAGATTTATCGCCTAATAAGAAACCAGTTGTGCCAAAAGAACCTGATTCAATCACCATCAGTACTGGTGATTCCCTAGACTCGGATGTTTTAGACTCGGCTGACTTAAAAGCACAAGACGATATCAAATCAAATAAAACTAAGCATCAACGTAAACAAGTGCTAACACCCGTTGAAGCGCCTGATTTGGAGCTAATTGTTCCAGGAGATTTAGGGATTGAAGTATCACCTAAAAAGAAACGAAGAATTGATGATTTTAAAGTAGATAGAAGCCCAAAGAGTCTAGTACCCAAGAAATCTTATTTGCTTGGACGAAATGCAGAAAGTCCTTCTTCTCTGGACTCTACAAAAGAGGCTTCCAAACATGTTGAAGAAAGAAATATTATTGTCACTCACCAAGATACCGCATCAGCAATTGACAATCTTGTCAAAGCTGCAGAATTAATTGAAAACCAAGCTGGAAACTTTACAGCTGATGTTTCTACATCTGATAACTCTTCGCCAGCTACACCTGTCAAGAGAGGTCGTGGAAGACCAAGAAAGTATCCTTTGCCAGATGGTACTCCCAACAATCCCAAAGCACCAAGTCCACAGAAAAAGCCACGTCTAATAGATAATAAAGAAAAAGCTCGAATAAGTCAATCTGTGAAGTCAAGTGATGAAGATAGCAGCGATGAGAGTATTGGCGAAGGTATAATAAGAGAAAACTGGACTATGGGAAAAATAAATGAAAACATCGTGTGTCCCATCTGTAACAAACTTTTCCGTTCAGAAAACGTTGTATTTAAGCACGTTAAGCATTGTACAGGCCCCTCTCCTAACAGGTCTGACTCTGATAAGAGAAGTTCACAACGCTCAAGATTGTCAAACGACTCCAAATCAATGGACAGTAAATTAGATGATACAGAAGGTGAAACAGACAGTGTTATCTCAAAGAAGAGTACTCCTAAGAAAAGAAAATCAAAGGAACAAAGTTCCGAAAACAAAGACGAGGTTATAGTAATAGAAGATACTCCAGTCAAGAGCAAGATTGAAAAATCCAATGAGCCGAAACAACATGAATCCCGAAAACCGACGAAAACTAAAGCCCAGTATAAAGTATCTTCGCTATCTTGTGAAGAGTGCGGAAAAACTTTCAGGCAGCTTTCATACTTAGTTAGCCACAAACAACTCCATAAGAAAGTTAATCCTAAAATTAAAGAAAATCAACCGAGCGAAAAGTCTGTTTTCAGTTGTGAGGTGTGCAACAAAGAATTCCGAAAATTGCACCATTTAGTCCAGCATCGTATCATACACAATCCGAGCAGTGTACCCAAACCATCCAGAAAAAGTTCTGCTGATCAAAATATTGAGAATAAAACCTCGAAAGACAAAGAAACTAAACAGCCCGATGATCAAAGTGCAGCATTCCGTTGCGAGCCTTGCGATAAATCTTTTAGGAAATTACATCATCTTGTAGAACACCGTGAGACACATGATGGCATTAACAGGCAGAAAGGTACTCCAGCTGCACAGACTGTCGAGAAGGCTATACAAAACCCTCCGCCGCCACCGCAATGCGAAATTTGCAAGAAGTCCTTCCGCAAACTACACCACTTGATCGAACATAAAGAGCAACACGTAGAGGTTGACTCCGAAAAATCAGATGATAAAAGTGTTAAAAGTGCACTGTCAACTAAAGACATTATCCATGAATGTTCCCTTTGTTACATGGTTTTCCCTAACGAGCATTCGCTGAACAAGCATTCAGTTTTTTGCCAAAAAAAGAAGAGGCAATCTACAAAACCAGCTAAACAGACTGATGAGCCAGTCATGGCTGAACAGAATGAAATTGTTGTAGAAAACAAACAGGACTCATCACTTGAACCAGCAATTCCAAAACCAAAAGAAATGGTGGACCAGGCAGATCCACAAGATAAAGCAACCGAAAGCGAAGAATCAGATGTCAAGAAAACAGAAATTACTGAAATTAAAGATAAACCATTATCAAAACAAAACGATATTCCTGTTGAGCTTCCAGTTGTACCTAGTAAACAAGATCTTCAGAGCGCCAGCAGCTCACCTGTCAAAGCTATCGAAAAACCACTGGAAATACCAGAGAAGAAGCAGCAGGAAGTAAAAGAGGGTAAGACAGATTTAGAAACAAAAACGTCTGAAAAACCTAAAAAGAAATCACCGATGAAGGGGGCGTCTGCAGCTAAAAGGAGAAGATCTAATCTTCCACTTGCTCGAATTAAAGAGGCTGTTGAGGCTGGAGTCGAATCTAGTGATGACGATGAAGTTCGCTATATGCTTAACCCTGATTATAAGGATTCGTCTCCAAAACCAGATGTTGTCGACCCAACATCAGAAGGAAAATTGTTTATGAAAGTTAGGGCTAAAAAACGGAACTCTTTACAATTCGAAAGACCTGATTCTAAAGATTTAGTAAAAAGGCGAACATCTTTACAACATCCGCCGAAGATTCCACGTTTGAAGGCAAAAGAAACTTATGATGTGCCTACTATTTCGAAGCCAGCTCAATTAGACCCAATGCCTTGTACAGATTCGGACGACAGTGATGTGAAATATTCTTTCCCTGTCAAAGAAGAAAAACCTGTGGAACCAGAGAAAACGCCTAGAGAAAAAAGAAAGTCCGTATCTGATAATTTACCCAAACCTACAGAGGCTTTAAAGACGCCTAAAGAAAAGAGGAAGTCGCTAGCTGACAAGCGGAAGATGCTCAGCGGTATAGCTAGAAGAAAATCATTGGGCAAACCTGCTTCCGCAAAACACAAAGAGAAACCGTCGCCAGTAAAGGAAATAAAGAAGAGTGAGTATTTATACCATCTCAATGACTGTTGTAAACATACATACATACATATTATCACGCCTTTATCCCTAACGGGGTAGGCAGAGCGTAAAACGCCTCGTAACAGGCGCTATCGCCACGTCTGACAAAAATTGAGGGCAAATTTTAGATTCTAATGATTTGTATTGCTGTAGTGACAGGTTGTTAGCCCATCGCCTCAATTACAATACACTGTAACCCTCGTTTCGCTGACTTCTACAGCATGCCCGGGAGGAAGGGCAGCTGGAACATTCTATGTTTTTCTATCTCTCCCAGTCCAGCATGGAAAATCAATGTAAACATACATACATACAAATTATCACGCCTTTATCCATAGGGCGTAAACGACCCAAACAAAGGTCGTTCCGCCACGTCTGACAAAGTTTCGAGGGTTGGTTAAGATAGATTTGTAGGTATACTGCTGTAGTGACCGATTGTCAGCCCATCGCCTAAATTACAATATACTGAAACCCTCGGACCCCTTAACTGGTTTTTACAGCATGCCCGGGAGGAAATGCAGCTGGCACATTCTATGTTTTTCTCTCGCTCCCAGGCCAGCATTTGTAAACATTTTCTAAATTCTGGTTTTGGAATTCAATCTTCCCTTGAGCTCTTCGCGCTTCGGAAGGCACGTTAAGCTGTTGGTCCCGGTTAATATCTTTAATACCGTAGATATTAGTCGTTAAGCCATATCAGAGGCCAGTGCTAAGCATTGGCGGCTTGAAAACTCTAACCTAATCTAGGATTGGGTCTGGTTACCCTCCTGGGTTGCGAAGGTCAGATGGCAGTCGCTCTGTGTAAAAACCAGTACCCTCGTTCAATCCCCTAGATTAGGAAGCCGACCCCGTGAGATACGGGATAAGGCTAGGGAGATAATGATTTTAGTTAGGTTAGGTTAGGCTTCATACATCAGAAGTTAACTTGTTGTCTATTATAAAAACGTGAGTGACAAATTCAACGAAAAAATTGTATCATGATTTGTATTTAATAATTGAACCCAAAACAAAAAGGAAATGGATACAAAGAAACAACCGTAAGGTAACAACTCCTTCCATATTTAAGTAGACAGGTACATAAAATACCTACTATAATCAATGATATTTTAAGAAAGATACGTTACGTTCATACTGCACGCACATTTTAATTGTTCGCGACACATATACATACATATTTATAACATTGCATATCTAAACAAACGCTGAGTGCGACACAAAATAGGCAAACCGTAAGAGTGAAACAGATAGCTATTTGTAATCAGTGCAGCTCGACTGCCTAAAATGTTCACAATTAGGACCATTTGACGGCACAGGTTTCGCGCGTTGGTAACGTATCTACCTATATATAATATCATTGACTATAATGTACTATTGACGTGTTTACAGGAAGGGCTGAGGTTGAGCATCGCTGCGACTGCGGGCAGTTATTCAGCAGCGCGGCGCTCTTGGCGCGGCACACCACCCTCGCGCACACCCCCCCGCGCGTGCGTCGGCGCCGCACAGACTCGCCGCCGCCCGCGCCCGCGCCCCCTCCTCCCGCCGCCCGCACAACCGCCCCCCCTGCCCCTCCCGTGGCTGCAGCGCGCAAATCCAGCGCCAACAACAAACCTACTGACTCCCGCAAATCCAGCGCTCGCAGCGACGCGGATCCCCCGAAAGCCAAACCCGGCCGGCCGCCCCTCAAGGCTAAAACTCCGGTCCGCAAATCGATCAAAGCCGAACCGTCGAGCGCCCTCCAGTCGTCGCGGAAATCGGTCGCGCATCGCGGCGTTCCGGTCCCAGAAAAGATGAAAAAAATTATAGAAAAATTAAAAAAGTAGATTCTGGTGAGGGATTAGGGCGTGCCGCTCGGTCACGTGACTGATGTTCGGGGTAGGCTAGAAGAGGTTAAAAATCGCTAGGAATATTAGATAAAATCACGCATAATGACTCTCACAATAACGTAACAAACGGACCACATTATAACATATAAATATTTTTACAATTTCGATAATCTACCACCATAAAATTACTTACATTTTTATCGTGGGGTCTGCAAAGCGTTGATCTTATCTACTGTAAGGGGATCGAGACGAGAAAGTTATAAGTTATAATTATTTTGTCAATTTGTTCTAGATTATAATTGTATGATATTTATGTTTTTTGTTAGGCTAAGACACTTTTTTAGAGCTGCAATTATTATCAATCGTGTTATCAAAAGTGTTGAGATGAAATATTATGATTGATGATCAGATGCAAATTGTATGCAAATCATATTATTATTCTGATGCATACATAAATGCGTCATATAGCGTTAGAACAGAAAATATTTAGGTAAGGATAAGAACACATAATAATTTCATTTTCTTTATGTACATTTAGTTGTTATCTATCAATGAATGTGTTATTTTTTTGATATATACGATTATTTAAGAACTAATTTCAGTTAGACACTTAGTTATGTTTTAACAAGGGGTTTACTGTCTTGCTGTATCAATATTTAAAAATCTTGTATGTCAGTTCTAAATATTATTTAAGTAAATGTATAACTTCTATAATTCGTTACGAACTACCCCTAGGTTAATGGTGTTAGCAAATCATGAATAATAGATGTATCATTGAATTTTCTGGAGTATGTTGTCATAGTATAGCTAATAGTAAACCCAACCAATAAAATAAAAATACCAATGGCTAACGCAAAAGAAGCGAACTGCCTGTGTTGGCTTCATTCTGGTAAAATAAAAGCTGTAAATTGATAAACAGTAAAACTGTATTTTCTGGTCATGCTTTACTAAATACTTTTCCTTTTTTTTTTACTGTGCATGCAATTGAATTTTTCTTTCTTCGGTACCTTAGAAAGTTACCGAAGTTACAATGTTACATTTTTTTAAATTTAGTTTACCATTCTAACAGTAAGAAAAAGTTCGGACCAAATGAATATAAAAATACTGTTTATATTAAGTTGTTTTTAATTTTAATTAATCTTTATCGTATCTCGTGACTAATGAAATCAAACATTGTAAAAATTTTCAATGTCTACAATTAAAAATAGTAGGTCGTCTCGTGAAATTTAAATTAATGTTTTAGAAGCATTTAAAAATAAAAGTTTTATATGTAGATGATATCATTATTTTTAATATGATGATGATTGATGAAGATGCAATTTTAATGGGTTAAATAAAAATAATAAAATTATAACATGTTTGTTTTATTTAAAATCTTTAATATACACACAAGTTCTTTTTATAAAGATACATAAATATTACAATATTTTTCTTATTAGAGCTGATAATAATAAATTAAACTTAAGGCCCTTTAATCTGAAGCTACTAATATTGGTAACAAAATTATCCCCTCTCGCAAATTATATCAACAATACTGGGTTCCATGAGCTGAGGATCTACACATCTAAGCTGCGCGGAGGCGAGGGCGTCTTCCAGCAGAGCGGCCAACAACCGGTCGGTAGCTGGCGGCGCAGTGGCAGCCAATCGGGAATGGAGGAAGTGCGCGTCCACTTGGAGTTGTTGGAGACCATGTCGTCCAAATGTACGCACTCTGACACACTCCACCAGCGCTTTCAAAGCTACTTTCAGCGCACCCTCCGCCAAAGCGACTCGATCGGCGCCTGCCGGCCCGAACACCTCGATACGCTCAGAAAATATGCGTGTGATCGGTGAGAAAGATGCCGGCGCTCGCGACCATATTGTGCGTCGACTGGAGTCGCTCGAAGGCTTCACACTTGTCGGGAACAATTGCGCAGCGGCGGTATCGGCGCTGGCTAAAGTTTCTACCACGCGACGGCAGACAGCTCTCGGTCCTCGCGGTTCTGGGGCGCGCAACCAGTCTCGCGCGAGTACTGAAACGCGAAGCATCTGTGCCGCAGTCTGGCCTATGTACGCTACTTCGGCGTCGAGTGCGGCCTGTGCTGCTGTCGATAAATGCACAGTGATGCTGTTTGTGTCATGATTCTCCACGGAAACTCCAGGAGCTGCCTCCTCCAACAACTTCAAAAGATGGCCATGAAGGGTGTTTACTCCATTTTCTTGCATTTCTAAACAAAGTTTAGCCAAAATCAGTAGGAGTTCAAAAGGAACATTATTGGATGCTTGAGGCTCTGATAGATTTTTCACCATATCAGATAAATTGACCATGGTTTCTGAGACCACATTCCAGCAGGCTTCTGCCACTGCTTTAGCACACCATGGTTTTAGCCCAAAAGACAGGTTGTTTTGTAGGAATGCCATCAAATCTAAGAGAGAAGCTTGGATTTTTTGCATTAAGTATACTTGTAAAGAATTTAAGATATCCTTGAGGTCTACATTTTCAGTGCCTTTACTTGCAAGTGATTGTCTCACTCGCATCAAACTATCTTTAAATTGAGATTGAATGGATTGGAACTGTATGGAGGCTTTTTGATTTATGCACTGAATAACAACATCAGTGACTTTACTGGCCATGGAATCACTAGATATTACTTCAGTCATTGCTTGAAGCTTTCGGAAGAATTTGTCTAGACCTCTGATTAATATCTCTGTTCCATTGTTTTCAGGCCTTTTAATAACTTCTTCAAATAACTGGAAAACCTGAGACATTACTTTATTTGCAAACTCTGGTAGATTACCACTGTCTTGGTTCTGGAATAATTCATCATAACAGGCTATGACAATACCAATGTCAGCTAACAGTGTACCGTTGCAGTTTTCAACCCATTCCAAGATATCTGTGGTTTCCACAATCCCATTTAAAGTTTGTAAGTGTTTGTCCAGTCGGCTTTCGGCACAGCTTAAAAATATATCTTGGAGTGATGTGTCAGACTCTTGCAACTGCCTCAGTAAGCCTACACTTTCTACAAGCTCTGCAGCAGATGTATCCGGATTCAATAGTCTATCTCTCAGTGTTTTCTTAAGTTCATAAATGATTTCTGAACATTCAGTCTGTATGCTTTGGAATGATGGTTGGGTGCCATATTTTAGGAGGACCCTTTGAGCATGTGTGTAGTCATGTACAGCATCTGCGTATCGGCCTTCTTCAATGGCTTTGTTCAGCTGGGAAGGCAATAAGAACAAAAACTGTAATTTATCAAGAAGTTGACGTGTCCCACATAATCTGCTTACATTGTTGCCACTTTCCTTGAGAGACTCCGATATCTGTGCGCTGAATGAAGTAATTTTGTTCATATTTTCACTTAGCTTATTCATTTCCTCCTGCATAATTTTGAAATCGGAACGCATTTTACGAACAGTTTCAGTCGCCGAAATGAACTTGTTGTAGTTTTCGTAGACTAAGGTTTGCATCTCCGATTGTAGGAATTGACTTTGTGTGACGATTTCAGCTTCTTTATCCATGATTTGTTTCAAATTAGCGTATTTCATTAGTCTTTCTAAGTAAAGGTCTGAATTGAAGTTACTACCGTTGATATCGAGGGGATTTTCCCCATTTTCTTTTCCTTCAGCCATGGTGATGAGTAAATTCTGATGATTGTAAAATTAATTGTAATTAATTTGGAAGTTTAACTCAATAAGATAATCAATTTTATTTAATTTTGTTGAGATTTCCATCGATTTGGGTAAACGTCAACAACAAAATGACAAATTTCTTTTTATTTGTATTTCTCCCTTACAGGAGACGTACAAAGAATAGCCTATGCAGCCTGGTTTTTGTATTAAAATCTGATCTTTTATTTGAACCTAATTTAATACGACATTGCCGACATTACCGTACAAAATGGATAAAAATCAAAGCGACAAAGCGTTCACGTCACTCAAAATTAAAACAGTGTTTTATCTCAAACAAAACTTTAGAAATTAATTCACTGAATACTAGGCGGCATGGGTTTGGCTTATGGCTATCCTTTTGGGATGAGTAAAAAAAAACTCCTGTCAAAACATGTGATGATGTGACAGTTCTCTTATCAAAAAATCCTTGTTTTCCTAAATTATTGATAAAATGTAGTTGATAGCTACTTGTTGATAGCAAGTAGACATGAAATACATTTAAATAAATATTCAGTGAAGTTCACAGCTGTTTAAAAAATGTCCTTTCCAATATATCTTCTTCAGTCTATCTCTTTCTTGGTGAGTAGATATGAGGCACTCTGTAAATCCCTATTTGATTGAATTAACAAGTTAGTTATAAATTCCATTTATTACAGGATCTTCTGGCCGTTGGTCTGATTGTTCCTTTACTGCCCACCCATGTAAGAATGTTGGGAGGAGATTACATCCATGTGGGGCTGCTAGGATCAGTCTATGCCATCTTCCAACTTGGTTCTGGACCCCTTGTTGTAAGGATCTGATTTTAAAACCTTTATACTGTAAAAAGTAGGTTAGATAGTCAAGTTCAGGGCGGAGAGTAGGAGTTGGAGTTTAGGCTTTGGGGTACTATGAAATGGATGGAAAAAAATATTTTATTTTGGACTTAAAGAAATTTCGGACGTAATTGACCCCCATGATTTTATTTTAAACTTTTTTCTGTAGTGCCCAAAGGGTACACTCCAACCAAAAAGTAGCCCGTGCCCACTAGGAATAACTTAGCTTTCTATGGTCAAACAAGTTTTATCTAAATAAGTAAAATCTACTGCACTAATAGAAACAATGCTAAGATAGATAAATAATTAACATCATTAACTATCATATTTGGTTGTTGAATCATACATTTGTATCATAATTAATGTTTCAGGGCAGTTTAAGTGACCTCCGAGGCAGAAGAACAATATTGTTAATGACACTGTTTGTCTGCAGTGCTGCATACTCTTTAACTGGATTGACTAAATCTGTTATAGGCATTCTATGTCTAAGAGCAGTTTTAGGTAAGAATGTTATGTAATTTATTTATTTTTTATTGATAAAACACCATTAAAAATACTTGATAAATTTTCTGAATTGATTGTTTGTAATTTCTAGGCCTATTCAAACAAACGCAAATGTTAACTAGGGCCATGGTACCCGAGTATGAAGAAGATGAAAATAAACAGTCAGAAATATTTGGTAAAATGGCTGCTATATCTGGAGTGGGTATAACTATTGGCCCTGTTTTAGGAGGTCATGCAATAGAGAAATATCCTGACCATGGATTAAAGTATTTAGCTTTGGCTGTTGGACTATGTTTTCTTCTAAATACAGGTATCTATTTACAAAAGCTTTATTTTTAGTTTTAGTAAAACCAAAGATTTAATTTTGTAAATAAATGTAACACTATTTTTTTTTTTTTATGTTTTCAGGTCTAGTATACATTCTACCAGACGCATGCAATATGAAACCCAGCAGAAGAAGAAAAGAGAAATCAAAAAGAAGAAATAAACTTACAATAATAGAACCGCAAAATATAGTGCAGTATGTTTGGGTTAGTTTAAAACAGTCTGTGATAGAGCTGTTTCACATAGACTGGTCTACTTACTGGGATTTGTTTTTGTTAAAAGCTTTAATAGGGTTTGCTATGGGCATGTATTATTCTAATTACGCTGTATATTTAAAAACTGTTTATGACCTCACACCAAAATATATTGGTTACATAATATCTTTTCAAGGAACTGTAGGTTCCATTTGCAGTTTCTTCATAGGTAATATAAATAATTTGTATCAATATGATGAAGACTACAGTTTGAGAAATTTGCATGTATTTGTATTATTAACTGTATCACTAGCAGGGTTGATAGTTTCACAGAATATTTATTTCTATATCTTATGCTTAATACCATTAGCTATTGGAAATGCAGTGGGTAGATTAACATCTTTGGAAATGGTTCTAAGACGGACCAATGACCAATGTCATAGAGGAAGCTTAATTGGTGCATCAAATAGTGTGCGTTCCCTTGCTGGAGTTATAGCCCCATTGGCTACAGGTTTTATAAGCCAATATGTTGGGGTTTCATACCCAATATATGTTTCCCTCTTTGCAACATTCCTAGGACTCTGTATGAGTTACTACAGTAGAAACTACATGATAGAAAATGATGATGATTATGAAGAAGATGTATATGAAACTATAAACGACAAAATAAAGACTGAATAAAAGTATAAACTATATTTTTCTGTTGATAATAAATTATTTGTTTCAAAACATTTGTTTTACTAGTGTCTTGTACGCTTTTCTGTGAATATTTTCATGAGTATTTTTCTTATTTGAACCAACATGGGTGGTAATATTTGATGGCTCATCACACACTGGAATTGATAGAAAAAACGTTAATAAATTAAATACAACTTTATTATCTACACTACCTTATTGTACTTATAGGCTAGGACTATACAATATTAAAAATTATTCTCCTTCCAGTGATTGCATTTGTTTCATCCGCATGTCTTTGATGAGTTTCTGGATGTCGTCTCTGTCCTTCTGGTTGTCAGGGGGGTAGATCTCTCGCTTCGTTTTGGTCACCCACTCCTCAAAATAGGTTGGTTGGTTGAAGTAGTAGAAAAGCATTACCGGGAAGGACATGTAGATTGCCATCTTTCCGACTTCGAGTCTCCAGTTTCCCATGGTTGTAGGTGAAACAAATTTGTTAAAAAATAAATCTTAGCAAGATCAGCGCGTTTTATCTAATTTACGCAAAAATATAAGAAATCGAAATCACAAGTTGAATTGAAATGTTAAAATATCTGTCAATGTCATTAGCAGTTTGACAGATCTGTCAGTGTCAAGCAGTTTTTTTTAATTGTCCCTTAAAGAAAGGCACAAACTCCAAGCTCATAGAGCCTTGTTTTCAGTACAATAAATGTTGTGGAATGGAATGCTCCACTCCATTTCCCCTCAGAATAAAAGCTGCTCGTATTATGTAATATCTAATTTCCCATTGAATTTCTCCCATTTCCCGTGCAAATAAAACACTAAATAATCGTATCAAAAAAAAGATTCGGCTCAAAATACACATGATTTTATTCGTATTTCTGCTGCTCGTATTATGTAATATCTAATTTCCCATTGAATGTCTCCCATTTCCCGTGCAAATAAAACACTAAATAATCGTATCAAAAAAAAGATTCGGCTCAAAATACACATGATTTTATTCGTATTCATTCGAAATTTTGCACTTCTTTCATCCTAAGTTTTTTGATAAGCCTTTCAATGTCTTCTTTGTCTTTCTGGTTTTCGGGAGGATAGCACTCTCGCTTTGTCTTGACGACCCACTCTTCGAAATAGTTGGGCTGGTTGAAGTAATGAAACATTGCTACTGGAAATGACATGTAGACCGCCATTTTTCCAACTTCCAGTTTCCAGTTGCCCATTCCTCTTTAATATCACACCATGCAATCCAATTAATGCAATCAGAGAACAATAATACACAAATTGGCATTACAACTCAACCCAAAGAGTAACAAATTTTTATTCATCTATGTAATGAACTAATGAACCAACTCAACCACACTCCCGTAAATAACGAAGGCAATTGACACAGATATTGACGTTAATTTATTGACATTAAGGAGGATTTAATCAGGTGTATCCTAAATAAAATGAGATTTATGGTTCTTATCTATTCTTGTTGATTGCAAGATAGGCAGCGCACTTTGCGGTTCTGCGTTGGTGACCACTTACTATTCACATCTCAGCTGCGTCCCATTTTTATTTAAATCTTATGAACAAATCATCAATTCGCCAGTTGCGTTGCGTCTGCCTGCACCATCTTCCGGGGCAGTGTCATCATGCGCGCAAATTGCATCACTATGACAGCAATTTGCCTGGCATAATGGTAGCTATTACTCCCGAAGTGCTATTGTTAATTTAAGACGTTACTATCAACTGAAAAGATTTGTTTAAATTAATACAATCCCAGTGAGTGTAGAAAATTCTGGTATTCATAAGCGCTCCCTAACAAGGCCTTATTACTTGTGGCTATCCAAGCTTCATAACTAACGGGTGTAAGGGACAGCGTCCCGCAATCTGATAGGGGTCGCTCAGTCAACAATACTGAACAACATTCACCAAGAAATTATTTCAAAAGATGAAATAATAATGTCTTTTTCCATACAAAATTACCACCTCTATCAGACAGTTTGTATGGAAAATATTATTTTTATTAAAATATTTTTTATATTCCTGAAAGAATTGGTGATAGTTGTACAGTTTCATTGACTGCGTAACCCCTATCAGTTTGCGGGACGCTGTCCCTTACACCCCTTATACTTTATCAGCTGAATTAATTTATCATTTAAGGCACATTCTATGATTTTTATTTCTTCCAGTCAGTCTTATGATAGAGTTAAAATTTTGGAATCCAAAAGAAAAAACGCAAATTATACGTGCTAAAGTTTTAACTCTCTCTTAAGGGGCTTCCCTGGGCTAAGTGGCGCCCTCATCAGTCAAAAAATCATAATTAACTGAAAACAAAATCAATCAAAAATCCGGTAGATCAGATTGAGGTTAAAGCAATAAAGGTCATTTGGAACTTCATAAAGTTGCAACTTATAGATCGTTGCAGTTACAGATAGGAAATTTGCGAAAAACGGCCACTTTTAGCACTTTTACTATCTGTAACTGAAGTGAACACTGAATTATTAATTTATAATGCTTAAAAAAAACTTCAGTACCCATACTTTAATCTGATCTACCGGATTTTCAATTAATTGCGTTTTCGGTGAGCAATGATTTTTTGACTGATGAGGGCGCTGGCGTGCACCGGGGATCCCCTTAACTTAACATCATAATATATAAGTTATGTATGAGAGAAATGAGATTGAACATGGCCAGACGACCTGATAAAGGTTGCAGAGAACATGCCATATTCAGTATTAATTATCTATGTAAGGGTAAACTACTGACGTTTAGGTCTTGAGGTCTCATTCGAGTTCAAAATAATAGCTTTCACTCTCTACCAACATTAGTTTCTTTGGGTTGTCTATTTTTCTTCCATGCTGGACTGGTAGCGAGAGAAAAACATAGAATGGGCCAGCGGCATTTCCGCCCGGGAATGCTGTAAACACCAGCTTAGGGATTTAAGGTTTCTGTATATTGCAATTTAGGCGATAGGCTGACAACCTGTCACTACAGCAATATACCTACAAATCCATTTTAAATAACCCTCAAAACTCAGTCAGTCGTGGCGGAACGACCTTTGTTTAGGTCGTTTTAGCTCTGCCTACCCTATTAAAGACAAAGGCATGATGATTATATGTATGAATATGTATGTATGGGTTACTTATAAAATGTATGTAACGTGATCTATTTACTGTTTACCTCCTGTTCCCTTTTTAAGAATAGAATAGCGAAACTAACGTGGCAAGTGTGGACGAATCGATTTCCAGCAGAACTACTTGAACTATTTTTTGTCATAAGACCGCCTTAATTAATTTTTATGCGTTATCCATAACATTGGGTTGGAAATCCTGTGTGTGTTTGTAAAATATAGGAGCTGTAGGTTTAACAAGAAAGGAGCCCGATGGTGTAGTAGATAGGGCCGCTGCCTCCTGAGCGGGAGGTCGTGGTTCGAATCCCACCACGTACCAAGATTCCCCTAGATTAGGTATCCAGCCCCGTGAGGTACGGGATAAGGCTAGGGAGATGAGGTTTAATAAGAAACTCTTTATTAACTCTACCATAAACGTCACTCTACAATGTCTACGATTTGTTTCCACATGTGGGTAGTACCTAATATTTTAAATATTACGTTTTACTCGGAGGTTTTTTATCCGCTTGTCACTCATCACGGGTGATGGCTAAAAATCAGTGTTGCCTTTTGGGAAAAACTCTAAGGGTAAAATTCACTGAGCCATGGCCTTTTCACATCACTGCAGCACACATGTGCATAATTATTGTGTAAACTACATTTATTTAGCTGTTTGTTTTATTGTATGTTAAAAAAAAATTGTCTTGTGTCTTTTTAATTTATCGAAATGTACATGTGTTTTGTAGAAATATGAATAAAACGCTTTATCTATCAATCTATGTAAATAATTATAATTCACAAGAAGAAATCTGAACCAACGGAAGGAAGAGAATAGAACATAATAAGTAAAATGAATAAACGGTATCGGAATTACGGTCCTTAGTATAGAAATCTTGAGGAAATGATCACCTTAGTGGCAGTTTGTTTCCTTTCCTTTCACTGCTGAATGCCTGTGCCTCGAGCTGTTTGGTTTTAACACCTGCCTTATCATTTGTTCATAAACATGTACCGACTAGCGTTAATTCATACCTACTTATTAGGTTTTGTGTTCTATAGGAACAGCTCAGAAAGATTAGGTTGTCATGACAAGTGAAGTTAACGCTCTCCACCTGGGGATTGTAGGTAATCTTATCAATTTCGAATAATTGTTACCAATTTGGTTAGGAAATCTATTACACATACACACACACACACACACACACACACACACACACACACACATAATCACGGCTTTAACCCTATTTGGGTAGGCAGAGCGTAAACAACCTTTCATTCCGCAATGGCTAAGAAAATTTTGAGAGTCATTTAAGATAAATTTGTAATTATATTGCTGTAGTGAAAGTAGTGATAGGTTGTCTACCCATCAGCTAAATTACAATATACCAAAAGCCTTGGATCCCTTAGCTCGTTTTTATAGCATGCCCGGGAGGAAATGCAGCTGGCACATTCTATGTTTTTCTCTCGCTCCCAGACTAGCATGGAATAAAATATTCTATTACTCGTCAGAATATAGTGATTTTCTGACTAGTTAATTGTTCCTTGCTTCAGTAGGTACGTTCAGCCTTCCGTTCCGGTTACTAGGTATTTCTGGTGGATCTTTACAATTACCACTCGTGCTTATCGTCTTCCTTGTTGTAGTGTAGTTTTCAGACAGAAATAGCTTGTTATGTTCATAACAGCCCATCGTCAGTAGATCGTTTGCGAAGTGCGGAAATTCAATTACCAGATCGACCTGCTTGAACCATGTGGCCCTAGTCAATGCAGCATGTGTGCTAAAAATTGCACCCTCTGCAGGTTTAAATTGTAGCCTTTGCTGCGCGATTTGCTGCTTGGAATGAGGTTCGAAATCACTGAGAATTAAAAGAAACAGACTTCCGTCAGAGCCTTAAATGTAGTGATATACAAGTATATTTAGATGTAACTGTCGGTGTAAGGGACAGCGTCTCGCAAACTGATAGGGGTTGCTTAGTCATCGAAACTGAACAACTATCACCAGCAATTTCTTTCTGGAGATGAAAAATAAAATTGAATTCCCATACAAAATGACCATCTCGATCAGACAGTTTGTATGGAAAACCAAAATTTTTTTTTCACTTCCTGAAAAAAACCCTGCTGATAATTGTTCAGTTCCGTTGACTGAGCCACCCCTATCAGTTTGCGGGAAGCTGTCCCTTACACTACGTATATAGGTACGTAATGTAGTACCTAACGTTCTACCTTCATCTAATGCATAATCTGATGAATTAAAAAGTATGTTTTCATAGGTTTTTAAGGTCCTATTGTGTGCGCTTATATTTGATTAAGTTTAAGACTGTATTACCTGAACTTATCATTTGTAGAGGTCATACTTACTAAGTGATTAATGATGGCTAAAATGATTGAAATTATAATACAGCGAGCGAGTGGGCAAAGCATTGGGTATGCTTAGTAAGTTCAAATCGTTGTTATGAAAGGACATTTTAAAATATTCATTGATTTATTAGCCCGTCAATGGTTTTATCGGGCGATCGATATAATCGATGTGTTTCATTTTAAAGACTGGGGGAGTGTCGTGTATCGATATGGGCTTTCAATATGGCTTTTTAATAATTCACATTGTTGCTTTTGATATTGAAATTGGTATACTATCGCCTCGTCTATCGGGTATAGTCCCCGATAATGAGGTCGGGATGACAAACACCCCTCTTACATCACCGCCCACTGGTCCAGGTAAAGCCCGCACATATATCGTTTTAAGATGGTTTTGAATAAATTATAGCAACAAAAACATTTAGGATCAGCTTTGAAATATTTACAATTTATTCTTGCGATTGTCGGCACTTGGTGAAAGTCCATATTTATAATGTTGTTATTAAAACACTTGTTTCACTTTATATAATTTAATCGTACCGGTTTCGCTCACTTATATCCTAACTTAATCCCTGATGAGTTAGCGAAACCTGTAGGATTAAATTATATAAAGTGAAACAAGTACAAGTGTTTTAATAACAACATTAAAATATTTTTACTTTCTTTATTGTGTTTTTCAATAATGCATGACTTGAAAATATTGAGAACCCGTTAAATTAAATAAAACCGGCCAAGTGCGAGTCGGACTCGCGCGCTAATGGCAACTTTACCACTTTGTTACCCATTATCTACAGTTATGATTATAAAGCAAAAAACTGGCAAAGTAATCACGTTTTTGTATGGGAGCCCTCCATAAATATTTATTTTAATTAAATTTAATTATTTATTTTCAAAGTAATTATACAATTTCAAGCGTTTACCTGTCACCATTTGATATGAACTCCTTTCTCTATTACCAGATTCTTATATGGTTATTGTATCAATTCGTATGCCATTCCTAGTATTTTCTCATGCAGATATTTTGTACGAGATAGTGTTCGGCGTAACCAAACGTGCCTACCTCAATGTACACGAAATAAAACTATACTATAAATGGACTATATATTTATTAACGAAAAACTACTAACAATGAAATGTTGAAACTATCTGGCAACACTGTAAAACAGAATGGTGCAAAATCTTAAATATTTATTAATTAAACTATAAACGGCACTTCACACTTCTATTATCACTATTAATCTTAATATTTCCACTGTTATTCTTATACTTGCTGCTTTCGGAACTATTTAAAAACGGATACGAAACGGAAACTGTTTACGGAACTCTGTGTCGATAACTATAAACGAACTATCACGGAAACACTATACGAAACGATTACGGAACTGTTTGTCGATAACTATTAACGAACTGTCGCGGAATCACTGTCACTGTTACTATATACTGTTCACTTCACTATTTCTTCCCACTATTCGATCACTGATTCGAAACTGAATCGGAAAACTGTATAACGAAACTATATCACTGAACTATACTGTATCTATCACGAAACTATATCTATTCTGTTCACTGTCCACTATTTTTCCACTATTCGGACTGATATCCCGAAACTATATGACGAAACTATATCACTGTACTATATGGCGAAACTATATATGCTTGGTGCGGTCTACGCAGCCGTTTATATACTCCAATCTCGGTACTGTAGAATTCTCGGGAAACAGCTGGCAATTCTTTTCTCGAAATGTCAAGCGTCTTCTATAATGTTCGATCGAGATAGCTAAATACAAACTGTCACTAGTAAGACAGGGATGGCGTTATATCGATTCTCGAATATTCTTGATCATACGTCAAGTTCGTAAAAAGACAAGAATAGAACACTATTGCTATCTCGTTCTATCACTCGCTCTGATTGGCTAATTTGAATTTGCCTCTTATTTAGGGATAACAGCTGTCAAGTGTGGCCATCCTAAAAAATACTCCTTATTTATAAGGGAATTAAATTAAAATATAAAATACTTAAGCGCCGTCGCGAACATACTCCCGCCGTGCGAGGTCGGTTACGGCGTCGCATCTATTAAAGTGGAGCGACGGCTTTACCGAATACTGTAATGCTTCTGATGTCTGTACATAAACTGTTCCAATTATTCGGTTTTCTGAGCTCCCGCCGGTATTCCAACAAACTATGCTAACGCTATTTCGATCCGAGGTGGCGGCCATGGTTGCGCAGGCGGGACACATGATTGTGTCGGTGGAGGCCATGGCGGCGTCGGTGGGGGCCATGGCTGCGTCGGTAAGGGCCATGGTTGCGCTGGTGGGGGCCATGGCGGCGTCGCTCTTGAAGCGATGGCAACTCTTGCATCTGAACATGCAGCGTCGATTTTTACTGGCTTCTTTATGTATTCCGGTGGTGGACCCTCCTGCCGGTTTTGACGGTACTGGAATCGGAGAACATCGCTGAACTTTTCGTTGATGTCTGTTAGTACTCCAAGCGAGTATTGACGGAATCCCTCTAGCAAGAATGGTGGTGACTGCAGATGCCGAAGATCTGGTCTAAACAACTGAACATTTAAAGCAGTTTCCTCGTAGTTAGCTGTTGACGGTGCTGTGTCGTGCACTATGTCGATTTCCTCTTGTTTGATGTAGCTCGGCGATTGGTTCTGTTTGTTGCCCTCGGTATTTTGTGTTCTCTTCTTTCTCGATATCTTCTGTCTTCTCTTCTTCCTTGTCATCTTCCATATTCTCCTCTATCTTGTTTTCTTCTGTCTTCACATCTTCTATCTTGCTATCTTCTATCTTTTCGTCTGTCCTAATATCTTCTGTCTTGATGTTTTCTATCGTGATGTCTTCTGCCTTGAACTCTTCTGTCTTGATGTATTCTACCTTTTCGTCTTCTGTATTGAGATCTTCTGTCTTGATGTCTTCTGTCTTGATGCCTTCTTCCTTAATGTTTTCTATCTTGTTTTCTTCTGTTTTAACATCTTCTATCTTCATGTCTTCTTTCTTGTTATCTTCTATCTTCTCTTCGCCCTTGATGTCTGCTATCTTCTGTTCTTTCTTGTCATCTTCTATCTTCTCTTCGTCCTTGATGTTTTCTATCTTCTGTTCTTTCTTGTCATCTTCTATCTTATGTTTTTTCTTGTAATCTTCTATATCCTCTTTAATCTTGTTTTCTTCTGTCTTGATGTTTTCTATCTTGTCTTCTTTCTTGTTTTCGTCTGTCTTCTTTCCAGTTTGCCATTCTGTTTCTTCTATTTTGCTGTCTTCGTATTCACCATGTCGGATGTCAAAATCTTCGTCTTTGTTTATGAATACCTCAATCTTCTTTCCTTTACAGTCGTCATCTATCTTCATATACTTTGATTCTTCAGGTTCTGGTTCCTTGTCTAGATCAAACTTCTGGACTTTTTCTGTCTTCACACTTCTAACTGGTTCAGTCCTCGGATTTTCAATCTTCATTCTTCTGTTCTGTTCTGTTTTCAGGTCACTATCTTGCTCTTGATTCATCTGAATTTCTTCCTTGTCTTCATTTTGAAAATTCAATTGTTGTTGCACCTTGATTTGGACGCTGTCTGATTGCAGGTTAAGTTGGCCGTCCTGTAATTCTGAGCCTTCATCTTCTTTATTGTTTTCTCGGTCTTTGCTCTTCATGGCTTCTACCTTAATATTTCGGTTCTGTTCTTCGAGTGTTATCCTGTTTTTTCTGGCTCTGTCTAAGTTTTCTTCTGCTGCTGCTAATTCTTCTTTGTTTTCTGCATCTTCTTTTAGAAGTCGCTGTGCTATCACGTACAGTTCACGCTGTTGAATCTGTAGCGGCGTCGGCAGTGAAAGGTCTTCTTTATCTTCCAGAACTTTTTTCTTTATGCTCTCAAATTTATCGATCTGTTCCCAAAGTTCTTCATATTTCAGGTCTATTATCTTCTTTTCGGCTGCCGATTTCTCGAGTTGATAGAACGCTTTCTCTTCTGTGGCAATTGCTATTACCTTATCTGCTTCCTCTTTAGCGATTACTATTTCCTTCTCTGCTATTTCTTTGGCGGCTGCTAATGCCTTCTTTGCTTCTTCTTTTGAAATTGATTTTTCTTCAGCTTCCAATTCTCTTATCTTCATGTCGACTAAAAGTTTTTTAATTTGTATGTTTGCTAATTTCTTTTCGGCGTCCGCTTCTTTTATCTTTTCTTCAAGTAATTTTATTTGAAGTTGCAATTGTACAATTTTGGACCTACTTGATTTCGAAGATCTTTTAGTTTTTACAGACATGTCACGATGTACGGCAAAGGTTTTTGTACCCGCTGCTGTATGTTCTTTCTCTACTTCTTCAGGCTGTGACAGCTGCGGCGGTTGCGGTTGCGGATCGACGACATCAGCTGATCGGTGCCCAGTCTCTTGCACCAGGCGCCGGGATGAAGGTCCTGACATAGATCTTGTAACTGGCATAATGACAATGATTTATAAAAACTGTTCTGTCCACGGAAACTGTCTCTGTACACGAATGAACTGTCTATAAACACTGTTTCACACACACGATACTGTCCAACCACGATATAATACGGTACTGTTCACGAAATAACACGAAATCTGTCACTATCACTACACGGAACACTGATACGATCCGGCTCGAAGGACCATTATGTACGAGATAGTGTTCGGCGTAACCAAACGTGCCTACCTCAATGTACACGAAATAAAACTATACTATAAATGGACTGTATATTTATTAACGAAAAACTACTAACAATGAAATGTTGAAACTATCTGGCAACACTGTAAAACAGAATGGTGCAAAATCTTAAATATTTATTAATTAAACTATAAACGGCACTTCACACTTCTATTATCACTATTAATCTTAATATTTCCACTGTTATTCTTATACTTGCTGCTTTCGGAACTATTTAAAAACGGATACGAAACGGAAACTGTTTACGGAACTCTGTGTCGATAACTATAAACGAACTATCACGGAAACACTATACGAAACGATTACGGAACTGTTTGTCGATAACTATTAACGAACTGTCGCGGAATCACTGTCACTGTTACTATATACTGTTCACTTCACTATTTCTTCCCACTATTCGATCACTGATTCGAAACTGAATCGGAAAACTGTATAACGAAACTATATCACTGAACTATACTGTATCTATCACGAAACTATATCTATTCTGTTCACTGTCCACTATTTTTCCACTATTCGGACTGATATCCCGAAACTATATGACGAAACTATATCACTGTACTATATGGCGAAACTATATATGCTTGGTGCGGTCTACGCAGCCGTTTATATACTCCAATCTCGGTACTGTAGAATTCTCGGGAAACAGCTGGCAAATCTTTTCTCGAAATGTCAAGCGTCTTCTATAATGTTCGATCGAGATAGCTAAATACAAACTGTCACTAGTAAGACAGGGATGGCGTTATATCGATTCTCGAATATTCTTGATCATACGTCAAGTTCGTAAAAAGACAAGAATAGAACACTATTGCTATCTCGTTCTATCACTCGCTCTGATTGGCTAATTTGAATTTGCCTCTTATTTAGGGATAACAGCTGTCAAGTGTGGCCATCCTAAAAAATACTCCTTATTTATAAGGGAATTAAATTAAAATATAAAATACTTAAGCGCCGTCGCGAACATATTTATTGCCGACTTACATTCAATAAATGGAAAAAAAGCTGTAAAACGTAGTGATTATATGCTCAGTGAAAAGCTGGTCGAACGTCAATCGCGACAGGCGCGTTTTTTTGTTCTGTAAGCTAAAAATATTTATTTTCTCTCTCCCCGATCAGAATTTAGATCTGAATTGTAATCCATATCGCTGGAGGTGCCCCTGTGTGCAGCTTTTTGTTAGTCCCATATTTTATTTTATGTATTATAGGTAAGTTTTCTTCCCTAGTGCTGGTAAAAAATGCCGGCCCCGCCGCCGGTTGAGGCAGGCGGCGGCTGCCAGTTCTTCACGGATCCATCAGGCGTTGATGAATCGGAATTTTTTGATTGCGCAAACTCCCGAAAAAGATGTAAGGGTAAATGCTCTTCCCATAAGGAAAAGAAGAAGAAGAATCCGAACAGTGACCGGTCTCGCTCCTCATCGCGTTCTCGGAGCTTTGATAACCACTCCATGAAGAGCCTTGATAACCACTCTATTCCGCAAGGCCAGGAAGATGTTCCTTCCATTAATTTTCTGACTCATCCAAATTCAATGTCCCTGTCCAACTCCTCAATTCCTCCTGGTCAGGTAATTCCCCCTCCTGACGATTCTTCCTCTACTCCGCACCCGGCCCTAATTACGAACACCCCTGGTCAAATCCCTATAACTCTGTCCCAGGAATCACTGCCTTCCCCTCCTGTCAGCAGACTGAAATATTCCTCAAAAGACAATGGCCCGTTCACGGTCAACGTGCAACGTGTTACAGCGTCACTGAACTCTTGCGACTCCCTGCACCCGGTAACGTTTGGGAACTTCCACTACAAGAGGACTAGGGAGTTCGCGAACATTGTCGAGGGCTCGGTAAAGAGTGTAGGACGAAATCGCATCAAAATTGACTTTCACTCGGCAAAAGACGCCAACGACTTCATAGACTCTCCCTCTCTAAATCGCACCAACTAAAAGCTTTCATCCCCACCTTTTAGCATTACCCGTATGGGTCATGTGCGGGGGATTTGACATAGAACTTTCCACAGCTAGCTCAGACCTAAAGTGGTCCCACTGAAAGTACACCTTTGGAAACTTTATCGCCGTGGAAAGCACCCCAGAAGACGATACGCTTAAGTACCAACTTCTTGTGAACCATATCTCGCCAGTAATATACAACTACATCCGCGGCTGCACTAAGTACGCCGAAGCAATTGCTACACTCAACGATACTTATGAAAAAAGGCAGAACATTATCGTAGCTTGTCATTGCTTGACTACCAGTAAATAACAACCTTATCCGCGTGTGATTGTCTTCTATGCTATTGCTAGGCCCCCTGGGCGTGGAGTATGTTGACGCCCGTAAAAACAGGCTTGTCCTTGGAATAAAGCCTATAGTGGGCGAAGAGAAGACGCCGAACGAAGTCCAGTCCAGCCACTCATGCCAGTCACGGCCAGCACTTTGGCCAACCGCGCGTCAAGTACGAGGTTAGCGTAGGGTTTTTTTAATGTTGTGGCACTAGAAGACTTTGTCAAGTGTTTTTATGATGTTGATAAAAGGTAGGAAAACGAAATACGTTTAAAGATACAAAATTTAAAAAAACTAACTATTTAAATAGTCAGACATGATAATAAATACAAAAACAATAACGGGACAAAACTTCAAATAATTAATTACATACTATATTTTAAATAAATCACAACAAATACATGAAAAATAGACTATATTATAAATTATAAGATCGGAAAAACGAGTAGGAAAGGGAACTCTAAGAGAGTAAATTGCGGAGAAAGAAAGGAAGAACGGTTATAACAAAATGTATAAGAACAATATCATCGACATCGATCCCACAATCACATAAAACATTATTTACAATATTGAGTTTCACCAAGTGGAAAGAAGTACAAAAAGGACCCAATCGTATTTAGGCAGCTTCATTCACCCTACTGATCTAATACAATATCTCGAAAACAAGGTATTAACCAAGTCTTCGTAAAAGAAATGAAAATAGGATTATATTTATAAATTAAAATTAAATAGTAAATATCACTTTTTATCGGAATTATGCTTGGGCAATTCCGTAGAATTATTTTGGAATCCATTGATGGAGGTTAAGATTAGGTTAAAATAACTCCAGAATAAATATTGAAGACTAGGCTGCATGGGCTTAGCTTATTGGCTTCCCATATCAAGCGAGAATTAAAAAAAAATTGGAAAAAAAGCTAACCTCAAAGTTTGTTTATAGAGCTCTATAGAGCTTTTTCTGCAAGTTTTCAATTTTCTAATGGAAAATAGTGGAGGAAAATAGTAAATAGTATTTTACTAGCGCTTAAATTTAATCTGCAATATATTTTTTAAATAAAATCATGCCCAAATTGAGCAATGAGCTCATTGACGAAATCGTCCAAAGTTGTTTGAATTTATCAGAGAAATTGTCTAAAAACGGGAAACCAGTGGACAATGAGTGGACAGTGCTCTCTTGTGTGGTGCAAATGGATTGTGGAACTGCTGCCTATGAGGTGGTAGCTAGTGGAACTGGTTCAAAATGCATCGGCGTTAGTAAGATGTCGCCAGCCGGCTCTCTCCTCAACGACAGTCACGCTGAAGTATGCGCTAGGCGAGCTTTTCTTCTCTACCTCTATGATAATATAAAGTACGCTTTAGCGGACAAACCTTCCATATTCAAACGAGAAGGGAACAGATTCTGTTTGAATGAAAACATTGAATTCATTTTCTACTCCTCACAACTACCTTGCGGCGACGCATCGATTCTACCAAAGAATAGTGATGAAGAATTTGTTGGTGATTTGTTGCAATCAAATAAGCGACCAGCTAGTGAAGACATATTTGATAGTGAAAGTAAAAAGACTAAATTGGAGTTAGATATTCATAGAACTGGAGCTAAATGTTTGCCAGACTCCAAGCAAGACCCAAAATTACCCGGATCAGACTATCATGTCGTCGGACAAGTCAGGACAAAGCCTGGGCGAGGTGATCAAACTCTATCAGTATCCTGTAGTGATAAAATGGCAAGATGGATTCACGTAGGCATCCAAGGAGCTTTACTGAATTTGTTATGTGGACCAATTTACATAAAACATTTCATATTTGGTGGAGGTGTACCATATTCTGAAGAATCACTGAAGAGAGCACTTTTAAACAGGAAAGAAAACCTTACTAATAAGGAAATTGGTATTGCTCCGGAGTTTTATCAAAGTTCTCTGAAATTTCCCTATGTAAGAACAGAAACAAATGTTAAACCAGCACCAGGAAGTATCATTTGGATTAAGACACTTGAGTAAGTAAATAAGTTCTTAATATAATTTATCTTTACCAAAAAAAACATCTAAATAATAAGTACCCATTACTTCATTAACTTACTACTTGTTCCTTTTTACCTGACTGTACAACGCAAAGGAGGGTTGTGTTTATCAGCGTATCTATGTAAATATGTATGTTTGATCCTCTGGCACTCTAGAGAATAAATGCGTGGGGCAATTTCAATGATTCATATGTGAATCATGTTTAACACGCGAGTGTCACTGAAGACATGATTTTGATCAAAATTAAATATTGCGACAATCAGACGCCATTTTGTAAAAATAATGAAATAAAAATCGGCATACTACGCCGAATAGGGTATCATTAAACAGGTATTTGAAAATTTAGTTTTAGGTTTCTTACATCATTTTTAGTTATGAGTGACCATTTAGAATCTACAACACATTAAAGTTTTTAAATCTCACTTTCTATTGTTTTCTATGCAGTAGGGTTTTTTGAACTTTTCAATTTACTTGTTCCTCAATTTATTTGGTGCTGCTCTAAATTTATTTACATTATTTTTCTTTTTTGCAGATGGTCAGAAGTAGCAGTCCAGGGTAAAAAGTTGGGGCTGACGAAGAAACAGGCCGGCCTATCAAAATACTCACTATGCATCAGTAAATACAAACTGTATGAACGATTCCTTACAATATTGCATAAAAATGCAGAAATAAAGAATGAGATAGTAAAAGATGGTTCGCTGAATAATATTCCGTACAATGAGATGAAAAGCAAATCTGTGGAGTATAATGAGTTATGGAATAAAGTTAAAAATGAGTTTTTTGGAAGTTGGACTGTAAAGCCTGATATGTGGAACTTCTGTGTAAATGTGACTTGAATGATTTGCAGATTTGGATTACAAAAATCCTTTAATTTTTTAGAAGTGAGTACTTTACTTATTTGTAATTAATTTATTATGTAGAAAGTAGTAGATCAAAAGTACCTAGCAAATTATGTAGATAGGTATGCTTTATTTTATTATATTGTAGTTTATTTATTTGGTTAAATAAATATTAATCTAAGTCAATAAATTAAATTATTCAATGTAATTTATTATTTAAAATATTGTAATAAAATAATAAAAGACATAAATCTTACATTTGATATCCTGTTTCAATCATAAAAACATCACTTAAAAACTATTTTTTGATTTCGCGAGAGACAAATCTGCCAACCTCAAACCAGTCCAAGAGCCCATGCATAGAATCATTAAACGGCAATAAAATTTACACAGTTCCTCTCTTTTTCTTTCTTGTTGGCAAGAATGGAACCTATAACAAGTCATCATCTCCCTAGCCTTATCCCGTATTTCACGGGGTTGGTTACCTAATCTACGGGATTGAACGAGTGTACTGGTTTTGACACTGTGACTGCCATCTGACTTCCACAACCCAGAAGGGAAATCAGACCCAATCCTAGATTAGGTCAGAGTTTTCAAGACGCCAATGCTTAGCACTGGCCTCTGACATGGCTTAACGACTAATATCTACGGTACTAAACAATACTAACCGGGAACGGCTTAACGTGTCTTTTGAAGCACGGAAAAAGCACCGAATAAACATACATATTCGAAAACCGAAAAACACATTGGTACGTGGTGGGATTCGAACCACGACCTCCCCGCTCAGGAGGCAGCGGCCCTATCAGCTACACCATCGAGCTCTCCTAGGCTAGAACCTTATCAAGTATCTTCATAAAAATATTAATTACGAGTATTGTTAGCTGCATAACATTTCACGGATTACACGATCAAGCATTCAAAATATGTTTACTTCCTGTGATGTCGCGTCGCGTCTTGTTGTTGACTTTTACTAATTACGGCCTATACAGTTCTCTGAATGGCGTAATTTAGTAGCCCACTTTGCACCTACTTTACGACAACGCTTTAAATGAATGTGCCGCAAAAATTTACATCATTAGATTTTGAGAGTTCTCCTTATGCTGCAGCGGGGGCCCACGTTCATTCAGACTCTAAATGAATCAAAATCTGTCTTGCGAATCAATTTAGAAATCTGACACACTTTATGATGCTAATTTACGATGCTTTTGACATGTTATAAGAGCATCTCGGATTTCGTGCATAATACCGCATTGCTGGGTAATAGTGCAAGGGTTAACTAAACAAAAACATCTCTTGACGGAATCACAATAATAGGTGACTGGTTGCGTAACAGTTGACAGAATCTTACAAATCGTTTTTTTATGAAATTAGTTTATTATCATTTGTCATCCTCGTCGCTTCTAGATATTTCCATCATATTTATTGCGTAGGCTAAGCTAAAAAATTGCAGAATTTTAAGACTGTCCTAGTGATCTAGAAATATAAGCTTTAGATCCTCCTCATCATCATCATAAATTTAAGAGCTTTGCTCTTGTCGGTGGAGTAATCCTACGCTTTATTATTTTGTGAGTTATTTCCCAGTTTGGTTAGGACAATGCAGATGCAGACTGAATCACCTGATTGTCAAGTAAAATAGTTCTGTAGGAATCTCTCTCGAAAACTCGCACTGTCTCTGATATTGGTCGCTACACAAATAATGTTGATCATGCAGGCAGGCGGTTTAAAATTTTGACCCCAAGGATCACTGGATCGCTCGTAAAAGCACTGAAGCACTGAGGCCTCCATTTTTCCTGTTGGGCGCACTGAACTACTATTATACTAGATGTTGGGTGTGAGAAATTAATAACGGATAAAAGAATAGGGTATCGAATCTATCCGATATATCCCGATGAATCCTGGTGTCCAGAGTTTTTATGTACAGCTAATAGGCCTCATTGGTTTGTGTAACGTAACGACCACTATCAAAGACAGCGACCGTGACCGACGGCTTAACGTGCCCTCCGAAGCACGGAATCTTTTTCCTTCCAGACAAACAGGTGATTCAGCCTGCAATGTGCTAACCAAACTGGGGAAAACGTCACAAAGTGATAAATTGTCAAATATCGACCTCCGGATCGGGAGCCCATGGTTCTGACCACTAGACTACGGAGGCAGGTAGCAAGAAAGATTAAATAAATCGTGTCTATTATTTATCTATCACTAACTGTTTACCGTTACGCGCGGGACCTTTGTCTCTCATATTTTATAAAGATTTGTATTTATTCGAGCGGCGCATACGCATACGACAATGCATCAAATCTTTACGCCCACGTCCTATAAGAAGGACCACCGGTCTGTAAACAATGCACGTATTACTAAGGAAAAAGGTAAGCGGCATCATAGTGGATAACACGTAAGAGCATTAAAAGTTAAAGCTAAGCAAATGGGCTCATGTCAAGATGCCACGGAACACCTACGTCATCTAGTATCTTCACTACATAGTATAAAACAAAGTCGCTTTCTCTGTCCATATATCCCTTTGTATGCATAAATCTTTAAACTACGCAACGGATTTTGATGCGGTTTCTTTTAATAGATAGAGTGATTCAAAAGGAAGGTTTATATGTATAATACATGCATAATATAGTAGAGAAACATTGATAATTTCCGTGCGAAGCCGGAGCGGGTCGCTAGTTACTAATATTATAAAGAGGACCACAAGAGGACAGATTTGTTTGTTTTCTTTGTATCCTATACCCAAGGGAAAACTTATTTAGCGTCAGGACAACTCGGGGAATGGGGAGAAATCGCTGGGTGGAAAAGCTAGTTGAAGATAATAAAATAACAAAACTGTAACTAGAAATAATGTTGATAGATTTAGGTATGTAGAGAGAATCTGGTATCGAATTCGTAGTTTATAATATAGAAATTTGTAGTAGTTTAAAGAAGTATTTTCCCATTTCTCATACAATTAATAACACACACACACACACACACACATAATCACGCCTTTATCCCTAATGGGGTAAGGGGACCTAAACAAATGTTGTTCCGCCACGGCTGACAAAGTTTCGAGGGTTATTTTAGATAGATTTGCAGGTATATTGCTGTAGTGACAGGTTGTTAGCCCATCGTCTAAATTGCAATATTCTTAAACCCTTGGATCCCTGAGCTGGTTTTTACAGCATGCTCGGGAAGAAATGCAGCTGGCACATTCTACGTTTTTCTCTTGCTCTCAGGCCAGCATGGAAGAAAATACAATTATTAATGCTATACTATAACTCTAATTAGTAGAGGTATAAGAATACTTGCAACTATAATTGTGCTAAAATAATTATGTATTTTTGCAAGACATCACGTTACAGACTCACGGGAAAATGGAAAGGCACTGAAGAATTGAAATATTAATATTATACTTGTCGGTTTAAATAATATGACGTAGAGCATCAGAAAGTGGTAGAAAGTAGAGCGCATCAGCGAGACGGGTGTCCAGACTCGCGAGGGCTTGGGGCCAGTTTGACACCAGCTCGTAGGCAGTCTCATGAGAAGTGTCAAATGCTGCACGAAGATATTCAAGGCTGGCTTTACTTGTGGAAGAACTACAGTCCTCTTTCATATCCAGCAATGGATACCGACGAAGCAGCCCCGTCGCTTCGATACGCTCCTTACAGGCTTACTCACATGTCCCGTCGCCGCCGCTTTGTCATTATTTCGACAAGATCACACCGCACCAATCCGCCAGCCCGTTCCGCGTTCAAGTTCACCCGCTTTCTACCGGAAGGCAATTAAAAGTAATTTGCATTTCTCTTTGTGGACATGTCAATAATTTTTGCAAATGTCTCCGCTCCCTATTCAGAGCACTTGTCAACGTCTTCATTATGCGGTGTCCCAGTTGTAAGGCGATTAAGGTAAGATTCCGCGGACTATACCTGCGCTACGCCGGTAGATTGAGGATAGAATAAGTGTGGTTGTATTTTCGTCGACAAAATCATTACACTACCTGTGCCACCTGTGCGCTGTTTAAGGTCTGTGGCAGCTTATCGGCTCATTTTAACCATTTTTTGTTACTGATCCTGTGGCCAGCGGATGTTATTTAACTATCCTATGTAAAAAATAACACTATACCGTACAAGAGTTAACACCTTTGCCTTTGTCGGATAAAATCAGTAACTAGCGTGAATATTTTGTTCATGGGAATTGGGAACAGATGGACGATGACTGATGTGATGCCTTGTACTGTCCTGCTGTTGAATTCACCGACTTCTGCGCATTTAAAAAATCATTGTCGAACCCTACAATATTCAGTACAGACTACATGAACATTGTAAACATTAGGAGGAACAAGGTATTTGAGGCCACTATGTTGCATTTGATGGTGGCCGTTGCGAAACGCGCGGTGACAGCACAATGGCGGCTCCAAGCCGTAAATCATCGCAGCAGGTGAGTTCGGGGCACGTGCGCAAGAGTCGATAGAGGCACAAATAGAAGCTACACTACAGCTTTTGCCGGCAAGAGCTACTTAAAAATATAGGATAGGTAAGTAACTAAAATTAAAAACTTAAATCTTGTGTAAAAATTGTGACTTTTTCTAGTGGTATTACGGAGTTCGTTCGAGGCACGTGCTATATGCAATAGACACTACGGGTTATGGAAGCGAGCAAGACCTATTCACTGCGACAATAGGGAATCTGGTGAAGATGAAATTTATTTGGTTTTAAATATCATCTAACATAGGTACTCGTAGCAGCAAGTTTTGGTTCAAGGTATATTGTAGTTGTATTTCTGAACCGGTCGTATGAAAGCTGAAAACGCATATGAAAATCATTCGTGTACGAAATCTAATTCTATCACACACGATTTAACGTATTTTTGAAGCAGTAGAAATATGCGTTACCAATAAAGTCTAATCCCATAAATTGATTTCGTTTTACGCAGAAATACACCTACTATACCACCACTACCACTGATAAAAATCGTTAATTTGAAAAAAAAACATACATAAAATCACGCCTTTATCGGGGTAGGCAGAGCGTAAAACGCCTCCTAAAAGGCGCTTTCGCCACGTCTGACATAAATTGAGGGCAATTTTAGATTGTAATGTGTATTGCTGTAGTGACAGGTTGTCAGCCCATCGCCTAAATTACAATACACTGTAACCCTCGAATCCCTTTTGCTGACTTTTACAGCATGCCCGGGAGGAAGGGCAACTGGAACATTCTATGTTTTTCTTTCTCTCCCAGTCCAGTATGGAAGAAATTCTTCTTCTAATTTGAAAAACCGGAAATTAATCGCGGAAAAGTTACAGTATCACTTGTCAAATGATTGTCTGTGTCATGATCATAGACTACCTACTTAAGTTTCGAGTAGTAGAAAAGAAAACGAGTGGTTTGGACCACTCGTTGCAGAGTCGCATACGTATGAGTATTCAAAAATAAGGATTTTGGGATCTCGTATGCGAATGTTGCTTTTTCGTATGCGAATTCGGATACGAGCGGTTCAAAAATATGACTCCAGAGCTCAGTGTATTATTGCCCATAGAAAGCAACACTGATTTTCAGCTCTCACCCATATTTTATCTTTTTGGTTCATCATCTAACTAGCCTTATCCCGTACCTTACGAGGTCGGCTACCAAATCCAGGGGATTGAACGAGGGTACTGATTTTAACACAGAGCGACTGCCATCTGACCTCCGCAACCCAGAAGGGAAACTAGACCCAATCCTATATTAGCTCAGTTTTCAAGCCGACAATGCTTAGCGCTGGCCTCTGATATGGCTTAACGACTAATATCTACGGTATTAAACAATATTAATCGGGATCAACGGCTTAACGTGCCTTCCGAAGCACGGAAAAAGCGCCGAATAAACGTACATATGAAATTCGAATACCCGAGAGAGCCCGATGGTGTAGTGTATAGGGCCGCTGCCTCCTGAGCGGGAGGTCGTGGTTCGAATCCCACCACGTACCAATGTGTTTTTCGGTTTTCGAATTACATATGTACGTTTATTCGGCGTTTATCCGTGCTTCGGAAGGCACGTTAAGCCGTTGGTCCCGGTTAATATCGTATAATACCGTATCGTATTAATACCGTAGATATTAGTCTTTAAGCCATATCAGAGGCCAGTGCTAAGCATTGGCGGCTTGAAAACTCTGACCTAATCTAGGATTGGGTCTGGTTTCCCTTCTTGGTTGCAGAGGTCAGATGGCAGTAGCTCTGTGTAAAAACCAGTTCACTCGTTCAATCCCCTAGATTCGGTAGCCAACCCCGTGAGATACGGGATAAGGCTAGGAAGATGATGACGATGAAATTCGAATACTGAAAAACACATTAGTACGTGGTGGGATTCGAACCACGACCTCCGGCTCAGGAGGCAGCGACCCTATCCACTACACCATCGGGATTTTATCTTTTTGGATAACTAAATTATTCTGATGGTAAATGTGAGCAGAGCAACGATTGAGTGTTTATCGTACCGTACCGCAACATCCTTCTATGGATTTTTAATAAAGTAACTGTTCTTGTTGAGAACACAATGGGCTAGGCTAGATCAGTGCTGTATGGCGATGCGCGAGTGTTTTGCTTTGTGTGGCCAGGTCTAATGTAGTTCGAAGAGTATTAGTAGAAGAATAAATTAAATGTCCATTGCAAGTCAAATAGCGAGTTACCGCCAGAAGATGGCTACAGTTTATCTAGTTAAGAAAAAAATTATAGTTTCAACGTGAAGCGAGTTCACCCAGAAGCTTTAAAGGTACAGGAGCTGATGTAGCACATACAGTTTTTGCAAGAAGTTATGGAAGAAAGTTGGATGCAGAAGGAGCTAGACGGATCATCATGGAGATCCTTGGGGGAGGCCTATGACCTTCTATGGACGTCTGTCTATCGGCTGAGTCGATGACGATGTAAGAAAGACATGTTAAAGAAGAGAAGAAAGATATCAAAATCGAAGGAAATTCTCAAATCTGGCAATTTCCCGGGGTGCAGGACGGAGATGACAGTTAGGTCGTAAATAGAGGCTTCCCGCGGCCGTCCGCTATCGGCCGAGTCGGGGGTGGGTCCGCTCACGACCTATTGTTTATCCACAACAAACTGCCGGTCGAATTCCGAGGAAAGCTGACACCGACACCGGATCCTGCAAGACCTAGGTACCTACTTGTCATAAAGAGACAATTGGCAAAGACGTTTCCACAACAAAAAAATCACTTGGGTATACTTTCCCTCAGTTAAGACGCATTCACGCCAAAATAAAGCATTCATAATGTCCGTAACTTTTCCGGTGAAAATTATAAGCTTCTGTTTTCGGCGGGAAATTGTCTTATTTTTACGAGTATCGCCATCAATTAGGTGAACACGGATGTTTAGTCAGTATCAATCGTAGTAGCAAGAATCTTTTAGTTTTCGTATTTCAATCGACTTCAACACTTCGGCACTGAGATAAATTCATTCCGAAACCCCCGCGCGTTACAACGGCATCTTCATTCCCTGATGGTCAAGGATAATCGAAAGTTAAAAAAGTTGTCTGCGTCGGTTCAGCTATCTAATGGACTTGTAAGGCGAGGGTCCAGTACACTGTCCGTGTAAAGGAGTATGGTACAGTTATGTCGCTGTGAGGTCCACTGGGAACTGGCAAATAGGGATGTGAAAAAATAATCGATTTTAGTTCAATAAAAAATCGATTACAAGAAAGACGATTATAATTATTATTTATTTTTCACAATCGATTTTAGCAAAAGAAAAAAAACTCAAATTGGCAATACTGCAATTAATTGTAATCGCTGTTATCTATTTTTTTTTTTCCTCTCACACGGTAAGCTGGAAGACAACTCAAATATTTTGAGTTAAGCTCGCCTTTGTACATAACGTATCTAGATTAAGTTAATTTTAAGAATATCTGTATGTACAATAAAGAATTAAGACATTTTGAAGGAACTACTGTTCGAAATAACTCTCATAATCACGCCTTTATCCCTAATGGGGTGAGCAGAGCGTAAACGACCTAAGCAAAGGTCGTTCCGCCACGTCTAACAAAGTTTTGAGGGTTATTTAAGATAGATTGTAGGTATATTGCTGTAGTGAAAGGCTGTCAACCCATCGCCTAAATTACAATATACAGAAGCCCTCGGATCCCATAGCTGGTTTTTACAGCATGCCCGGGAGGAAATGCAGCTGGCTCATTCTATGTTTTTCTCTCGCTTTCAGTCCAGCATGGAAGAAATAAAAAAAAATTATGTTCGAAATAAAAAGTTAAAATAAATAGAAATACTGCAATAAATCGATTATTTTCAAAATCTATATTTTTTCTTAAATAATCTTTTTGTTAAAAAACTATTAAAAATCCCCTAGGATAAATCGATTATTAAAAAATCAACTTTTTATTTTAAAAGTCACATCACATCCCTACTGGCAACTTGTAAACCGACTATTTCATCGGATCGTTTACCAGTGAAATTGGTCAATATGGCGGGTGTAGTGTATATCCGAAGCCATCAGTTTCAAGCCTGATCGTGCTCACGCCGACGGATTTGGGTCAAATGTATTTATTTACTTAGCAGACTAACTTTCTGTCTCGCGGTTTCACACGTGCAGGTTCCATACGAAATTTTGACTAGATTTAAATTGACTTGGCTATGGGATACTCAGTCACAACAGGGTCGAGGGGTTGCTAAATTAACCTAAGCAGTTTATTTTTTAAATTACTGAAACTGGGGTGGGATGGTATCTACCTCCTAGTGGTCCACCCCGGGCAACAGCAACACAGACTTGCCTATGAATAAGTCCGGCTGAACGATCACTACAAAGCGGTGGTAGGCTCCGTAAGGGGTCGCCTGGCTCGCAACCACCGGGGTCTGGCGCCAAACAGCTTGCTGTGTTCCGTCGGTGCGTGAGATTGCCAGTGCCTAACAGGCATCTTCTGGGTGAGCTCGCTCCATCGTCGACTCTGTCACGGTTATCCCTGACCTACTGTTTGTATTTTTAGTTCAGAGTCCTACATTGAAGGTTTCACTTACATTTCTGTAAGTTACCACCCGCGAATAAACTAACCAGACAAAAATATCCCATTGCATTTTACGCACTCTTGCCTTTTGAGCAAGGGATTTATTAATCAGTAAATAACGTTTCGTTATTGAAAAAGTCGCACATATTTAAGTCGTCAAAAATTATTACGGTGAGTGCGTTTCAATATGTTATCGTTATGAATTGGCGTGTCGTCTCGGTGAAAACTCGTCCTGTATCGGGATTCATTTATTTTATAGCGCCCTTTAAAAACGATGTCTCTGTTTATAAAAGAAGAATTCGCACTGCAGAAAGCACTTCTAAGTTTCTTTGTGTTCCTTCACTTGACATCCCTATTAATCTTTAAACAATACTTTCAATAAAATTTGCATAGCAGTTTATTGTTGTTGCGACTTTTTTCATTGAAACAAAGCGTAAGGTGTTAACAGGCACTTGGGGCGTCGGCGCCACCAGTGCTACAGTCAATAACTCACCAGACAGAAAAAAAGTCGGCGCCATCTAGGTAGGACGTATGCAAAACGCCTATTGAATGAGCAGCATTCATTGTTTCAAACCTGGAAGTCACACCTTTGAGGCAATATCCCGAAATATAAGTTTTGTCATCGTTTACAGCTTTTTTATTAAAGTTTGCTCATTGTGTTTTCAACAAAAGCACTGACGTTTTATTGTCGTTTATCTAATAGAGCATTGTTGAGTTTCTATTCAGAACGATGAAATGTAAATCCGCATCAGGTAGACCTACCTGGTTGTGAGTTTGTCGGTTGTCGGCTCGTGCTGGCTGTCAGCCCGCGATGTTGGCAAACGGGCGTTTATTGCCGCCATCAGTCGGCGCGGATCATGCTTTCTCTGTTGTCCGAGTCAGACGGACATCAAGCGCCGACTCCGTCGTGTCTCGCATAAAACAGAGCACCGACGTAAATGGCACATTTACACTACTTACAGTCTTCGAAACGGTGCAATTTGGCTTAGGGCTAGGGTGTTTCTGGGCGGCACCTATCACATTGTATTAGTAGGCATGGGCTTGAAATTGTGTAATGTTAGAAAACTTGCCTGTGTTGTAGCTAGTCATATCTATCTGGCAATTTTGACACCATCAGCCGCTGTACAAACGCTGTCGATTCTGAGCTCAATTTTATGTCTTTATCAAGGAGTGATAGCAGCTCCGCCCAATCATAACCTTAACCGCCCAAAACGATCTCGTCACGTTTTAACTTTATGTAATACCAGGTTGCTCACTGCTCAGGCATTGCCGAAACTGCGTAATTTTAGGATTCCGGTCAATTTTGTCGTTTACGAAGACAATAATGGATTCCTTTTATCAACGCCTTAATTTATTTCTCGAATTCGACCATTCATCAGCTGCAACCATTATCAATAATTTACTTAAACACGGTTCTTAATATAAATGTTTATGGGGTCTGTAATCTGTTCTGTGAGTAAAAACGTCGGATAATTTGTTTATATTTTTGTTTTCTTTTCCGCTATCAATTCATGAGTTATGGAACCCAATCCAAGCTGGAGCGATGACAGTAATTTTAGTGTTGTGTAGTCCTGACAGCAATATATCATCCAACAGTTGAACTCAATTAGTTTTAAATTTATTACTTAGCCCTACAAACCACCTGAAGGTCGTTTTTGTATATAATCGAGGAGTTTGTTTTGCTTTTGTTTTAAGAGCTTCTTACTTTTACTTGATGATTCACTTTTCTCGATGTTATTGAGTTTGAAAACAATGGTAGAGTTAGTAGAGTTTACCGACCCAAAAGATTCAAACCATGCATCATACGAGTCCATACATATAATTGTCAAAATGACACTCATGTATGGTGCTTAATCTTGTACCGTTCATAACGACATGGGTGTCGATGGTCTCCAGCCATCGGGTGACCCCATCTCGATATTCGGTTCTTTTATTAAGGGCGATGTGATCCGCATTCTGTTTCTGCGTCACAATTACAATCTTGACTGCTACCCCACCCATACTTGACTGGGTGAACTTTTCATTGACCTTGTTGACAGACTTCAACTTCATATTCTTTTATTGATACAAACCGATGATTTTGGAAATCTGGATCTAAACTCAAATCATTTGAGACATGAGACTCTTTGGGATCTGATCTGGAACTTAAAGCATAAGATTAATTTGCAGGTATTAAATTCAAACTAAGTATTATTGATACAAAATGGCATTAAACATGATTGATCATTGCTCTGATCTAAACAATTAGAGCGCAAGAACTAATCTTGCTATTTAACATTACCAGTTTTATGTTTGTTGATGATTTACGCAACGATTAAAGATTACGAAATGTGTTTCTAGAAGTAAGACAATATGACATGGATGAAATATTTGACAAAATTTCATTTGACAGGCAGATTGCAACTTTTCGTCAATAAAAAGTTACTTAATCGCTGTGCTTTTAGCGGGGCGAGCTCAACGGCTCGAGCATTGTTAATAGGCTGTGTTTAGCAACCGGCGCACAGAGAGGTTCAAAGATGAAGTGATATGAATGGTTTAATGGGCAAGTGTGAACAGCGGCGCGGTGCCATTGTTGCCGCCATTATCAAACGGGTTTGGACACCGGCGCGGGCGCAGCTTGCTCGCCACGCGACCCGAGACCCGACCGACCGCTACGCCACTTTGCGAAACACCCCACGTCCACGTTTAAATAAATAAACGCTTGATTAACATTGCCCAAGTCTGTCTGTAATTTAATTAGAACACCTTTATTGAATATCAGATTTAATAATATGGCTTGCGGTCAAAACATGATCGCCAATTTTCGTTTAGTTCAGCTCAACGTTTATGCGTTATTTATGCTGTTTCGTCTGAGATAGATTATTAATTTCGGCTATATTGAAATTGGGGAACTATGAATATTTCATCGTTTCGGTATCGATTTGTTACCGTCGTGATACTGGATTGGGCGTAGGCTGTATAATTTGGACAACTAGAGCTAGCAGTTCGACAATGAATAATCAAAGGCACCAATTTGTTATTGTTTTGAAATGTTACTAGTATTGTTAACAAAGGCAATAATGATTGGCAAGACGTAAAGGCGTGGGCAAATTCATCGTCATATCCAAAGTTCTTGATGTTTTGTATCAGCGGGTTAACAGGATTGAATGCCTTATAGTAAGTATACAACCCAATCGTCACGAAAACCTTGCTTTTGCTTGCTTAAGTTAATAAAGGTGTGATCCAGACATGTATTTGGATGACTTTCTGACAAATTCTTACAACGAAGCATCTGTCTTTTGCGTCAAGATCTCTGGTTTGATCTAGTCCTTCTTCTTATTCGGACGGTTGTTGGGCCGTTTAACTGGTTTTAAATAGGTACCTATTTATCCTTTAAGGTTTCAATTCCTTGTTACCATGATCAAGTTTTGTAATTTATTTATTTTTCTTCATGGCTTCACCAAGAAGACTTTTTGAATTTCTCTAAAAAAAAAAATGACTTTGTTCTTCGGTATTTATATGTTATCGGGATCGGGATAAATAATCATGTTATAATTCACCTCTACTTTGCAACATCTACTTATCTCTAGAACGACGCAGTAGGTGAGCTGGCTGGGGCGTCGATAAAGGTAAGTTGATCGTCAGTGTGACGGCGATTGCATAAATACGAGGCACTCTATTCTAGGAAGCAGTGGAGGTAACTACCGGCGACTAGGGCAATTTGCGATGCCATAGCACGGTCGACCAGTGCAGGACGCAGATCATAGAGTTGCCAGAAACTTCTATTTAAACAAGAAGGTTTGGAGTTGGCTTCTCAATCTTAAGGGATTTTTGACTGCTTGGATTGTTTTTGAATTATTAGCAAATACTTTCCACCAGATTTGGATAGAGCGGTTGTAATTTTTGTTTCTAAATTATAATAACAAAGAAACTGTTCCTGGAAATCCTACAAGTATTATGGTATGTTCTCATCACGATGTTGCTTCGTATTTTCCCAAGGTCGAGGACGTGGTTTAAATATTAAATACGTAAAGATGAAATAAAAATAATCAGCGCTAAAGTAACATTACTTTCTGGCAACGTTGTTGGCGAAACTAAGTCGGGTGTACTCTCGTGTTTTTCTCATCCCAACCTTCCATAATGAGCGGAGAAACGCGATAGGTGCTACTTTTAATGCATATGCATTTTCTTCTATTTTCGAAAGTTCATGTCGATGTATCTTACGTGATTGAATTCTAAGAATACTCCACACCACAACTTGTGGAGAGAATTTAAACTCTAGTACTATGAGTGGATGAATTTGTGAATGTTTTTCTTCGTAATGTGGATTGCATAGCGCTGCGGACTCTACATCACAGCCTATGATGTTCTTTTTGTGAATTGCTGACTATGTTTTATTATCAACATAGAAACTGCCCGGGGATTCAACCCGTAACCTTCTCTTTTTGTGTGTAACTTCTTTTCCACAAATTATTAACTTTTTGAAAAATTCCTTTAGCTTGTTTTTAGATTCCAATGCTCCACTTTAGGCCAGGCCACATGAAATGGAATAAAATGTGCGTTGGGGCGGATCGGAATGTAGATCCCTGCGGTCGATGGCACTTGTCTAGGCCCCAGACCGGACGAAGGAAGCAGGAAAGCATCGGGCGTGGGCGACGCGCGCAGTCTCATTACGTCGCGAGCGAATTTATGGCGCGCCGCTTCCGCTCTCACCTTGACATGTCGGGGCCTAGCTCTTCTCAAGCCCTAGTTTATAGGACCTAGAATGACACTTGTAAGATTACCATCTCTAGGGTTGAGTTGAGAGGTGGTTGAGAGCTGTTGTGCATTTAATCTGTACAACGCAGTAGCAGAAAAGTTACCGATGCAAAACATAATAAATTAAGTCCCGTCCTGGTCTTATGATGAGAATGGAAAATATATGGAAGATTTTGCAGTCGAACTCGAAATAAACAAAGTGCCCAACTGCGCAGATTCCAATCACATACGCGAATATAATAGAGCGGAGGGTGTTTGTCCGGGGTGGAGGCTGCGCAGACGCTTTCAACTGCAGTCTGCAGATCATCGCGGTGCGCCGGAGTGCCGCACAGATCAGTCGCACGGAAAACGTCGCGGCGATCGGACCACTCCACCGCCTCTCCACGCTCCTACGAACAACGTACTTTCTCGAACTTATTTACGATACTCGCATGGACATAACAATATTATGTGTGAACTCAGTGATGATATAGCAAAAACTCATTAATAGTGGTGATAAAAGCTGCAGATATGTCCAGCTAATGGACAATTTGTTGAATTGACAGTGAAATAGTAAGACTTTACAAATGAAGATGACCGTAAACCGTATAAGGGTGGTGGTCCTAGGGAGCCCTCGAAGTGGAAAATCAGGTTAGTATCCACCTATTTCAAATCTGTTACAAAAACAGACTGTTTTGAAATAAACTTAGATTCGTTACCTGTCTGTATGTTTGTCATATTTATTTATGGTAGCAATATAACTAATAAATAATATTGGTTGCTTATTCCTGGATAGTTTATGTGACGATGCAGCAACGGTTTATTAATAATAAATTATTAGTTGAAATATGATCGTGCTGGACTCCTCGTATTGTAACTGTGAAAATTAAATGACCTTCCTGATTTTATGGCTTTGGAAGTGAATTGATTTTAATTGTGGTCTACCTGTTTGCAATTTAGAGTACTGAGATTTTGCAGGGCAATAAACTTGAAATAAATTTTACTATTTATATCCTTATAGTTTAATAGGTAGGTACTGACTTTCAAAGTGATTATATTGCTAATGTTGATAAGCATAATTTTAATAATAATACATCTCTCTCTCTCTATCTATCCCAAATTCTAATCCATATATTTTTCCAAGAAATATGCTTGCGAGATAAATATAAATAAGAGGAAATAAATAAAGTAGAAGCTACAAATTTACTTATTTCCTGTAATACGTATAAAAAATAATGAAAAGTACTATGCCAATCTGATGAAGCAAAATAAGTAAAATATCCACAATAATTTGTTGAAGCTGATGGACCGAGCAGCCGCCGGTATGTAATTTTGTGTGATCAAAATGCTGTAAGATGTTATTATTCCGGAAATACACATAACATTGCGGTGAATAATCGTTTTATTATGATTGCGGCCGTAAAGCAAGGACTTTATGGTATAAAACGTCCAGACAGTGAGTTGAGAAAATTATTACCTGAATTTGTGTGGGGTTATTTAATGAACTGTTAAATTGCGCTACTAATGGTTATACGAATCGTAGGATGGATATAATGTTTTATGATTTTAAAGTTCTATTGTATTCTTTATATTGTATTTTGCTATTTATTGTTTATTTATATTTTTTTGTACTCTCCTGTTAATTACCTGCAATTTAGAATAATGTCGGATTGCTTACCGAATCTACATACGATGATTTTTCCATCCAACGACCATATTATTGTAAGGAATTTCATAAAAAAAACACTTAAATAATACAATTATTATTGTAATGATCTCGTTATTATACTGTAGGCATCTAGGTATATTGATTGTACGAGTCTCCAATATAAGAAGATGCAGTAGCCAATATTTATATATTATTTATAAATTTTCGGTACCTAAATAGAGTTAGTAATCAGACCTACTGATGAAAACTATGAAAAACCTTTGATGGCAATGACAGATAGTTTTACGTTCTCATTATCTCATACAGTCTATATTGATTAGTTGCAAGTATTTACCAACCGTATGCTCTTGTGTAGGCAACACATTGTTTCAGGGGACAATACCGAACGTCACATGTACGTTATCTTCAGCAAACTTATTTGCTCCAACCTTGGCAGACAACTATTGTTCATGTGCTCGTTTAATATTTACTTTCAACATCTTATCAGCGCGAGCGCATTCCATTCTGTGGAATGCTTCGGTCGATCTTGACTGATGTTGTCATATTTTCTTCCCGATGTCTGTTTGCAATGTTTTATGCATTCGATGTACATCTCCGTTTACATTGGTTTGAATTAAATAAGCAAGAGACCGTGGAGGAATTCGTACAATATTGTAATGACCCTTCTTCTGTAGATGATTACGATGGGTGATTTTATCGTTACTTTCAATGATTTTAGAATCGTGTAATTATGCACCAACACCATATTCACCAGGTACCATTTGTTTTGCTCTAATTTAGGTTCATTTAGGTTAGCAAACGCTTTTGGTCATTAATGACTAATTCTTCATCTCTATTTCCTTATTTCATAAACTTTTCGTCTGTTAAATACATATACTAGAACATGCCCCTTTAAAATTGTTACCATTGGTGTCCAAGCAAACATGTTTATTTTCATATGGTTCGTTTAATCAGAAGATCATTGGCATCTTCCGGAGTATGTTGTCAAGCAGACAGGTGTAGTTACCAACACATAATTACGAGATTCTTTATAAATAGCATTGCGGATTGCGATACACATTGTGGCTATAAGCATGTGTGGAGCAACGACCTCGACGGCGAGCGCGTAAATGCTTGTTCGGACGTTTAACATTACACAACTTGGTGGCGCGGTGTCTCGGTGGCGCCAGGCGTCGCGGCCGTCGGGAAATCGCTAGCCGCTGACCCACCGGCCGACTGCAGGCGCCCGCGCAGACGCCGACGACTGGTTGTAATTGCACCGCCCTAATTGTCGCCGGTTGATGGCTGACGGACCGGCCGGCCGACGCCCGACGCATGCGTTTGCAATTCATTACGGACGGGTGCAGGGCCGACATGCGAAATTGTTTTTAAAGTAGATCCTGTCTATGAAGCGCTCCGATGGGAGTGGCTGGCCCGTCGCGGATCCGCGGCCGACTAACATCGTTTAGTAAAGCCGCTAGCGGCCGGTGGCTAGGACGATATCTCTACGAAGAGTTGAATCGAACCCACGGATTGATATTCTCGGAACTCATTTCTCACCCGTGTACGGTACGCTATTTTCACATTTAAAAGGCACCGTTATAGGATCGCCCTCGCTTAATAAGCTGCAGCAGCGCTCCCTACGTCCAGCGCACTTATCTGCGCACCAGCATCTAGGTCACATTATAGCACCGTTTTCAAAATTATTATGTGTATATGGCCATGCCCTGTATTTTGGCATCCGTGAACGCAAAACAGTTGACAAAATTGTCGCGGTGTAAATGAACTCTGGCGTCTGTTATTGTTATATCAGAAAATTCATTTCGTCAGAATGATCGTCTCGTTGTTTTTATTAAAATGTTACTCGAACGATGAACTTTCAGAGTGACACCATAACGTTAAGTGGTCTCGTTTGTTTTTGCTCAAGACTGTGAAGGTGATTATGTCTGTAATAAAGCTGCGCGTGAGTTTTTTCTGAATTCCTTCGCGCGATGTTGACATTCGATGACAGGAGTATTAAGTGAATTCAGATTATTTTCTGCCACTAACTAAATATTCTCCTCCTTCCTTCTACTGCTGTCCGATATGTTAAAGACATGATGACATGACCAGTGTCTAGACGAGAGCCAGAAAATCTAAAGATGCTCAATCTCGTCGAATTTGTGAACAGAATAGAACAAGGAGTATTCTAAGAGAATTTTCCCGTTCCTAGCTTCAAGGTTCAATTCAACGGTAGAAGGTTTGATAATCTGGAGAGTTTTGATGCACGACCCTCAGTTATGAGATTGAGGATAAATAAGGTAAGAAAGAAGAATAAGAAGTTTGAACTTCCATCATCTATACAAACTTCTCAGCATAATATTGTATTGGAGCACGACATTTTTACGTAGAACGTAACACTGTTATTTCATCGCTGTCAGAATAGCGCGTGCGCCTGCGCCGGCCGTATTGCCGACCTTCTCACGGCGTATGATGAATGACCTCTTATTGATGCAGCGCCGACGCATGCCTTACTTTGCTCAAGTTGCCGTTGTTATTCGTCAATACCACTGTCATTGTTGTTTCAAATTGATCGCAGTCATCGGCTATTGGTACTTTGCTCAAATTTTCGTGCCTATTTAATTCGTCAGAAACTTCGGTCACTATTGTTTCAAATTTCTTGTGCGTGGTGAACCGCGTTGCACCTGAGGCGCCATATTGTTGATGCTGGCTGCTAAGGTGACAAACATACCTACATATAATCACGCCTTCATCCCTATTAGGGTAGGCAGAGCGTACAAACAAAGTCATTCCGCTATGTCTGACAAAGTTTTGAGAGTTATTTAAGATAGATTTGTAGGTATATTGCTGTAGTGACAGGTTGTCAGCCCATCGCCTAAATTGCAATATACTGAAACCCTCGGCTCCCTTAGCTGGTTTGTACAGCATGCCTGGGAGGAAATGCAGCTGGCACATTCTATGTTTTCTCTTGCACCCAGGCCAGCATGAAAGAAACGCTAAGGTGTGTGTATCATTATTATAAAATAGTTTTGAATAACATGTTTTTTCTACTTGCATTGGAATGCAAGCTCTGACATGGATGTCAAAGCTTCACATGTTCCATAAAGGTCTCCAAAGAGACATTGCTCCAGTCGAACAAAATACAAAACATAAAACTGCTTTTGACTAGATGCATCAGATTTTTCTATGCCAGAATTTTTAGTTCCTCCGTTGCCATTGCAGTGCAATGGGACAGGTCACTGAACTAAAACTTAACAACATCACGCGTTTTACTATACTTCGCGGTCAGTTCCCATGTGATGGATGCAGCGGGTAATCTATTAATTACCCATAGATCCCTGTCGATACTGGCATTGTTTAAGATAACACTCCATCCATCAACCCACGTGGTGCCATGTTGTTTGATCTTGGTGATTTGTCTTCATGCATGATGATTATTATTAAAAATATTTTGGATCGCTTGTCGGCCAGTTTTATTTGTGATCTCGAGCGAAGAGCATTGCTAAGGGCTTTAAAATAAACAGTTGATACGTTACCCCTATCTTCCATGTTGGCCTGGGAGCGAGAGAAAAACGTACAATGTACCAGCTGCATTTACTCCTGAGCATGCTGTAAAAACCAGCTAAGGGATCTGAGGGTTTTAGTATATTGTAATTTAGGCAATGGGCTGCCAACTTGTCACTACAGCAATATAACTACAAATCTATCTTAAATAAGCCTCATAACTTTGTCAGACGTGGCGGAACGACCTTTGTTTGGGTCGTTAACGCTCCAGACATAGACATTTAATCACGCCTTTATCCCTAATGGGGTAGGCAGAGCGCCAACTACCCAAACAAAGGTCGTTGCGCCACGTCACAAGTATTGAGGGCCATATTAGATAAATATGTGTTTTGCTGTAGTGACAGGTTGTCAGCCCATCGCCTAAATAACAATACACTAAAACCCTCGAATCCCTTAGCTGGTTAACGCTCCGCCTACCCTATTAAGGATACAGGCGTGAATGTATGTATGTGATACGTTAAAAATCGATAATCCAAAATTTTCAACGTATCAGAATTAGAGCTGATTATTAAGATTGTGATCAGATCAATATTTGATATCAAAGCACCAACAATAAGTAACTAAAACTTTCTTACGATTTCCGTTGCAAATTTATTTCGCGCAGATTTCTATGTGGACGATTGGATTGGAGAAGATTTTAATCTGGAATCAGCACTTACCATTTAAGACGTAATCGGAGCGCAGAGAAAGTAATTGCACTCAATACACGGACAGAAAAAATTGAAAGGAAAACGAGAGTGGAATTTTGGCGTGTGTTTCATAAACGCTATAAACCGAGTAAGATGTGGCAACTCATGGCTCCAGCTCCAGACTTTATGCTTCGTTAAAGCCTCAGTTTTTATATCCGCCAGTAAACAGATATTCGAAGTTTATTGATGTCTTATTGACTCTATTCATTTATGGACTGTTGGTCAATGGCAGTGTCCCTCATTTCTTAATCGCATTGTGTCAGAATTACCAGTTTCATTATGAGTAAGGCCATATCCTGTTCACTAAGCTCTTTTACTTTGCTAAGAAAATGATCATGAAACAACAACGGTACCTGTACTTACCTATCGTAAAATTTGTAAGTACATTGGTTTTGCTCGAAGCTTCGAGAAATATGATTTCCTATAAAAAGGACATAAAGTTCCTTGTAAATGAAGGAAGGAAACCATTCCCTTGCCTTAAAACAACGTTGTGGGTGTTGGCACGATTTAAGACCTGTCTTACAGATTTTGAAAGAACTTGATAACTACATACATACATACATATAATCACGCGTTTATCCCTAATGGGGTAGGCAGAGCATAAACGACCTAAACAAAGGTCGTTCCGCCACGTCTGACAAGATAGATTTGTACATATATTGCTGTAGTGACAGATTGTCAGCCTGTCGCCTAACTGCAATATATAGAAACCCTCGGCTCCTTTAGTTGATATTTACAGCATGACCGCGAGGAAATGCATCTGGCACATTCTATGTTATTCTCTCGCTCCCAGTACAGCATGGAAGAAACACTACTTGATTTCTTAGTGTAAGAATAAATTACGTATTCTGCCTTTGCATTGATTCAGTCTCTTAGAGGTTATATGAGTACGTCTGCCGCTTCTGTTGTGCAACCCTTTTGGGCAAAAGGCGGTTGTATATGGCCCTTGCGATAAACTCCATTGGGACAGCGCTGCTTTTGATGATAATCGCAAAACCCCAGTGGAATATTAAACGCGGTTGCATTAACCTTAGATAAGTAGGCTTGAGAATCGAATGATAAACATAAATTGCCGCTCCAGGTATTGGGTGTAAGGAACAGCTTCACGCGAACTGATAGGGCTTGCTCAATGAGACTGGCCAAATTTCATCAAATAAATTCTTTCAGGATAAAAAAAATGTGTTTCATATACAAATTGTCTCATCAAGGTAGTAATATTGTTATTTATTTAAATTCATGAAAGAATTTCCTGGTAAAGTTGCTCAGTGTCATTGACCCATATTTGTAGCCCATGTCAGTTTGTAGGAAGCTGCCCTTACACCAAGTATGTTTTTATCAAAAGTTATAACTATTGTTACAAACATGATAAATAATTCAAGCCATGCTCCGCATAGTAATTTTCACTACAAATAGTTACAAAACATTTTACTATTATGTTACTACTGGCCATCAAGAGTTTCTATCATGCAATGCAACATGGAGGGTCGTAATCATTATTCATCAAAGGGCTCACGTAATTCCCGCCGTGTTCGATGCGTCTGCGCCGGCGAGCAATCACTGCCTTGAATAGACTCTTCAGCCTTTGACTCCTACTTCTAGTGATGTAACTTAGGGACATAGGAACACGAGCAGATACTGGTACTGTCGAATATTTTTGTAAACAGTAGCTAATTTTCGGAAGTACACAACGTTTGACAAAACTGCTTTGTCACTGTTTTTAATAACTGTTTGTATTGTCGTTTTAAACACAGAATTAATTGATTCCGAAATGTTCGTTGTTCCGTACTGATTTTGTGTCCGCGCGTTTTTCATCACATCACTAGTCAGGACTCTGGCTGCCTCATTTCATCGGTAGCTTTCACCGTGTCCTATTGACCAAACTGTCTCGTCACTGTTGTTGATAACTTTTTGTTGTCATATTCATGAATGTTGCTTAAATTATTTTCATAATTTTGATCTGATTCCGCATCCGCAGCTTCAGATACTAGTCTCGTCCCCTCACTAGCCAGGACTCTGGTTGCCTCATTTCTTCGGTAGCTTGCAGCGTGTCCTATTGACTAAATTGTCTCGTTACTGTTGTTGATAACTGTTTGTTGTCATATTCACGAATGTTGCTTAAATTATTTCCATCATTTTGATCTGATTCCACATCTGTAGCTTCAGATATCTACTAGTCTCGTCCCCTCACTAGCCAGGACTCTGGCTGCCTCATTTCATCGGTAGCGCTTGTTCCGTGTCCTATTGACCAAACTGCCTCGTCACTGTTGTTGATAACTGTTTGTATTGTACTGTCCTCGGACGAAGCACAACAGGAGTGGTATGCACCATTTCAAAAGACTAATCACGAGGTTGTACGTGGTTGTTTGTAGAAAGTTGGGGAGAACGACCTAAGATTAGTTTTGTTGTGTGAAGACTCACTTATGTCGATGAGGTTGAAATAGTCTTCAATACAAAACATCTATATTCTATTATTTTAATTCAAAATTCCAACTAGATTCCAATATTTTTTCGTTTTTAGGCCATTAAAATTGGAAAGTGATTATCTTGTGTTATTACGCTTCACTTCAGGGCGTATAGATGGATCCTAACATGGGTATCCAAATCACAGGCTAGGATTCCACTTGGACCATTTAGATATCTACCCTTCCATCGGAGTACCCTAATTTTACACGCAATACATACATATAATCACGCCTTTATCCCTATTCGGGAAGGCAGAGCGTAAACGATCTAAACAAAGATCGTTCCGCCACGTCTGACAAAGTTTTGAGGGTTATTTAAGATAGATTTGTAAGTATACTGCTTTCCCATCGTCTAAATTACAATATACTGAAACTTGCCCGGGAGGAAATGTAGCTGGCACATTCAATGTTTTTCTCTCTCTCCCAGACCTGCATCGAAGGAATAAAAAGACACTCAATGATGGTGTTAATGTGTGTGAAGTTATATGGACTTATTGTGTTTTTTTTTTGCAGCTGTCGTTGTGCGATACCTGACCAAGCGCTACATCGGTGAATACAGCTCCACAGGAGGTAAGCGGGACTCAACATGATTTAGACATTTAACATCTTTTTGCCTTATCTTACAACTATTAACTTTTTTTGTGTCAAATGTCGTAATCCTACATACATACATACATATAATCACGCCTGTATCCCTAATGGGGTAGCCAGAGCGTAAACGACCCAAACAAAGGTCGTTCCGCCACGTCTGACAAAGTTTTGAGGGTTATTTAAGATATATTTGTATATTGCTACGTATATTGCTGTAGTGACAGGTTGTCAGCCCATCGCCTAAATTACATTATACTGAAATCCTCAGATCCCATAGCTTGTTTTTGCAGCATGCTCGGGAGGAAATGCGCATTCTATGTTTTTCTCCCACTCCCAGTTCAGCATGTAAGAATCCTAATCGAGAGTTAATACCCTGATGAACCGATTTTAAGGCTAATGTAGCAAATAATAATAAGAATCTTACCTAAAAGATTCACTTTCGATGGAAGCTTAGATGTGTTATGTATGTTACGGTAGAAGCGCCGGCGGCTAAACAAGTTTATAAATAAAAATTTAAAAGGAATGAATCATCGTCACATTAATTTATTAAGTTCGGTCAATTTAACACCTTAGTCATATTGGCACTTTGGTCATTTTGACCCTTTGGTCATTTTAGTACCTTGGTCATCTTAACAATTTGGTCATTTCGCTTCAGAAGGGCTAAAAAGAATAAGGTTCCCGCAGTATAGACTCCATTGATTCATCGACCAGCAAGAACTTATCTCTTTTGTTTGGCGCTGTCGGATAATTCACTCCGTCAAAGATAATATTACCTAATAGAGATTTAAGAGTAAGATTATGAGGCGTTTAACCTTCCTATAGGGCGGAACCCTTATTAACTCAATAACCCATAATCAGCTTGTAATAAGTTACATAAAAAAGTCGTGTAGATAATATTTTTAGCTGCGGTGTGGTCTTTTAATTGAATTGTTACCGCCCTTGTCGACCTCACGTTTTTTGAATGCGTGCGTGTTGGTTGGAACAAGGTTTAAAAATCTGATATACGGGGTGTAAGGGACAGCGTCCCGCAAACTTATAGGGATTGCTCAGTCAACAAAACTGAACATCTATCAGCAGGAATAAACAAAAAGATTTTCCATACAAATTGTATGATCGTCGTTGTCATTTTGTATGGGAAGGTCAGTTTCTTTTATCACTTCCTGAAGAAAGATCCTGCCGATAGTTGTTCAGTTTCGTTGACTGAGCAACCCCTATTAGTTTGCAGGACGCTGTCACATACACCTGTTTTTATCATAAATAGAAGTAAGAAATTAAAAACTCTGACAAAGTTTTGAGGGTTATTTAAAATATAATTTTATGGGTATATTGCTGCAGTGACAGTTTGTCAACCCAACGCCTAAATTGCAATATACTGACACCCTCGGATTCCTTAGCTGAACATGTCTTCCATGCTGGACTGAGAACGAAAGAAAAATTTAGAATGTGTCAGCTGCATTTCCTCCCGGGCATGCTGTAAAGACCAGCTTAGGGATCCGAGGGTTTCAGTATATTGCGATTTACTCGATGGGCTGACAACCTGTCACCACAGCAATACACTTATAAATATTTCTTAAATAACTCTCAAAACTTTGTCAGACCTGGCGAAACGACCTTTATTTAGGTAATTTACGCTCTGCCTACCCCATAAGGGATAAAGGCGTGATTATATGTATGTATTATTAGTATAGATTCAGAGGGATTCCTTAGGTTAGTACCTCGACTTAGATTTCCACTAGCTGATTTTCGGGATTCCTCAGGTCAGAACTTTGACCTAGGTAGATTTCCCCCGGTTGATTTTCATCTTTATTCCTATAAATAATTTTGTTGCAGATTTTCTTTACCAACATAGAGTGGCATTCGACGGCGCAGTCTCCGAAGTTGAAATTCTAGACACATCTAATTGCGCAGTAAGTACATTTCCTACTTCATGTTTTTATTACTTACGTCTGTTTATGATTTTGCTATGTACTTTTACTGCCATATTCAACAAGTTTGTACAGCCTCTACTAAATTAAAAGCGGTTATTGATCTCAAAAGATCTATTGCAAAACTTTATGCATAAAAAAAAAACAAATAAGCTCTGGAGCGGCAGTAAAATTTCTTCGAAGTAATTACTACTACCGAACTAATACCAGGTGTAAGGGACAGCGTCCCGCAAACTGATAGGGGTTGCTCAGTCAACGAATCTGAACAACTATCAGCAGGATTTTGTTCAGGAAATTTAAAATAAAATTTGGTTTTGCATACAAATTTTCTGATTGATGTGGACAAGCCGAGTTTTCTTTTCACTTCCTAAAAAAACATGCTGATAGTTGTTCAGTGTCGTTGAATGAGCAACCCCTATCAGTTTGCGGGATCATAAATCTTATCAAGATTAGTAATTTCATAAATAAGCAAACGACAATAGCTTTGTTTGATGGATCCCAATATTCCCAATGCGCACAACACTTGCGAACAATTCGATTACTGGTGTTGCATCACCCGTCAATCTACAATCACGATCGGATGCGATTCATCACAACACCAAACAACACTGCTCCGATTTCGCCGCACCATCCCAGAACCAAGGCCGCATTACGTATTAAGTATTCCGACTTGTTATTCCGATTCCAACATGTTTTCTTTTGATTACTAGCCTCCGAGGTCTAGTGGTTAGAGACATGGGCTCACGACCCAGAGGTCCAGGATTCTATTCCTAGGGGGGAACACAAAGTTGATATTTGATAATTCATCACTTTGTGAGATTTTCCCCAGCTTGGTTAGGATCGGACCGGTCCCGGTCGCTGTCTTGATAGGGCCGTTACAGAAACCACATCAGAGACCAAGCTGTGCTATTGGTGGATTACAAACTCTGACACTAGGGTTCATCGGGTCGTTAGATTCGAAAACCCATTCAATAAGAAGAAGCCGCAGCAATGGCACCATCCTAAAATCAAGGCCGTGTTACGTATTACGCGATTCAGACTTGTTATGCCGAATCAAACATGTTTTCATTTGATTACATCGATGATTAACCGTTTGAACTTATAACGGAACTGAAAGAACAAATCGATATTGTGCAATCGATAATAAATAATTCGGCGCGCCCGTCGTGAGTTACGGCCACGTGGGCAAAGGAATGATGTGCACCAGTTCGATTCGCAGAACCCGGCTTTATATTTGGACGGCTAAACGGTTCATCTCAGAGAGGCTAATTTTTATTACCCTTGGGGGTCTGCAGGTTCCTTGATTTATGAACATATCACATTTTTATGAGCGGTAATTTATGTAGCAAGCATTTGATCTTCGCCCCAATCAATATTATATTGCTTTTAACCGAGTCCATTGTTACAGATGCGCGGCTGCTTAGCAGAACACTTGAGATGGGGTGACGCATTCGCAGTAGTATACTCTGTGTGTGAAAGACGCTCGTTTATAGCGGCTGCAGAGTTGCTAGCTCTGCTGGAGCGGTCAAGGCTCCAGATGTCTCCGCTCGCACCCTTCGCGCCCGCTGTCACGCTGCTCGGCAACAAGAGAGACCTCGAGCACGCCAGGTTTGTTGTTTACTCTGTCAGCTCGTTCATAGCGGCTGCTAAGTTGCTAGCTCTGCTAAAGCGGTCGAGACTCCAGGTGTCTCCGCTCGCACCCTTCGCGCCCGCCGTCACGCTGCTCGGCAACAAGAGAGACCTCGAGCACGCCAGGTTTGTTGTTTACTCTGTCAGGTCGTTCATAGCGGCTGCTAAGTTGCTAGCTCTGCTGGAGCGGTCAAGGCTCCAGATGTCTCCGCTCGCACCCTTCGCGCCCGCTGTCACGCTGCTCGGCAACAAGAGAGACCTCGAGCACGCCAGGTTTGTTGTTTACTCTGTCAGCTCGTTCATAGCGGCTGCTAAGTTGCTAGCTCTGCTGGAGCGGTCGAGACTCCAGGTGTCTCCGCTCGCACCCTTCGCGCCCGCCGTCACGCTGCTCGGCAACAAGAGAGACCTCGAGCACGCCAGGTTTGTTGTTTACTCTGTCAGGTCGTTCATAGCGGCTGCTAAGTTGCTAGCTCTGCTGGAGCGGTCGAGACTCCAGGTGTCTCCGCTCGCACCCTTCGCGCCCGCCGTCACGCTGCTCGGCAACAAGAGAGACCTCGAGCACGCCAGGTTTGTCAACGGGATTTATTTACCTACGTTATGATGTGGCTATGGTTATCAGGGCGATCAAGTCATTTCATTCTATTTTCGCGTAGCTAAAGCTTAATTGATTGCTCAACTGTTTTTTGTAGTCAACTGTATGTGCTGGAAACTTATCAATTTTATTCGAAATGGAAACTGTCCTAAACTTCGGAATGATTTTCCCAAGCTCTGAAACACCTGCAATCGACAGTTTGAATAATTTAATTTATTTCTTCAGGGAGGTCCACGCAGAAGAGGGCCAAGAGCTGTCGTTGCGGTTCGGGTGTCAATTCTACGAGGTGTCAGCGGCTGAATCCTGCGCAGGCGCCGCGCTTGCATTCCACGCGTTATTGAGAGAAGCAAGGGCACTTGCTTTGCTGCTTCCTTCGCCGCCCAGACGGAAACTTGCCGCCTACTCCATGTCTAAGGTATGTTGAATCATCTCCTATTGGTCTTAGTTTTATGAGATGTCAGCCGCGGAATCATGTGCAGGCGCCGCAATAGCATTTCACTCGTTAATCAATGAAGCAAGGGCACTGGTTTTGTTGCTACCTTCGCCGCCCAGACGGAAACTTGACACCTACTCCATGTCTAAGGTATGTTGAATCATCTTCATCTCTCATTGGTCGACCAAACGCTGCTGTTTTAGTTGAAGTCTGTAACCTGTGGGTCTAGAAAGGAGACTACGTTTAGACCAACGAAATGTAGGACGACCTCTTGCCAGAGGGAACTATGAGTTACGATTAGTGGTTGACAAGATCTGGATGCAAGAGCCGAAAATCGAGCTCAGTGGCGTGCCTTGGGAGACCAGCAGTGGACGGGTACGATCTGATGTACATACATACATATAATCACGCCTTTATCCCTAATGGGGTAGGCAGAGCGTTAACGACCTAAACCAAAGGTCGTTCCGCCACGTCTGACAAAGTTTTGAGGGTTATTAAAGATAGATTTGTAGGTATATTGCTATAGTGATAGGTTGTCAGCCCATCGCCTCAATTGCAATATACTAAAACTCTCGGATCCCTTAGCTGGTTTTTACAGCATGCCCGGGAGGAAATGCAGCTGGCACATTCTATATTTTTCTCTCGCTCCCAGGCCAGCATGGAAGAACGATCTGATGTGATGATAATAATGACGCTGCTCTTTTGGGGTCATGTCATATTCTTCGTCTATCATATTATTCAATTTTAAGTTATATTTCTCGAGATCATTTTCAAGGCGTTATTATGGTGAGACTATATATTTTTTTCTTCTCACAGGTAATAGGCACGATATTCGGGAGAAACACGAAGAGCGTGCGAAAGAAAAGGCCGTCGCTCAGCATTTAGATAAGTAATCAATTGTAAAATAAGTATTTATTCCTTTTTAGTTACACTCAGACTGGCTTACTTTTAAATGAATACCGATTGTGCTATCATGTTTGAAGACGTTCGTATTTTTGTAAATATAGTTTTAAGTTTTACTGTAGTAACTCCATGGTATAATATTGCCTGATATCTATTTATTATGTAATCTTATATTAGATGATGGCGTGACCTTCAAATAAGTATATATGTCACCTGATCAAAAGTGAATCCTAAATATAATGGCCGTCAAAATTACCATACAAAAGAGTTCAACGGGCGCTTAAACATATTCAGATATAGTATAGTATTTTATTTATTATGTTATTTTAATTTTTAAATTAATGCTTTACAATTATACATACTTTCGATTTCAGTTATGACTCATTTTTTAGCTATATAGCGTAGCATATTATACCATGGTTAATTATAAAGTTGTAATTGTTAAAAGTGGTATATTGTTCCGAAAGCAGCGAAAATAGTAAAGGTATGTGCTCTTTCTACCGTAGTTTCATCATTGTAAATATTACATCATATATTATTATAATAATTTTCGCCTCGCACTATGTACAAATACATAGAAACTCGAATGTACATACAGGTTTCCACCCTACCTAAAATATTAAGGTAGTATAAAATTTTCGTAATAAACATTTTTTATTCGTAATAAACCCGACGTTTTATTTCTTTTGCCATTTGTAAGGGTCGTAATCGTAAGCATACATTAAGGTAAGTTTATTTGGTGTTAAATATCAGTTAAGTGGGCAATGACGTTCTTTGCAGTCATATAAGAGTCGTATAAACATCGAGTGATAAGACTTAATCTAGAAATGTATGTAAATCCGGGGTCGTTTTGTCTGTTTGTCTGTGATTCGTCTCTCTAGGTGACGCTAACAAGCAGTGGTTACTAGATTTTACCTGCTTCCACCACGATCTCCTTACAAGGGTGGAATCGTAAAGATTCTTCAGGCAGTACGATAAAGGTATGTATAGTTGAGTTGCCAGGGGCATTTATAGAACATCCCCTGACAAAATAAAAATTATGCCTGAAATGGGAACTTTTATAGAAAAGCATAAATGTCCAATAATTTTAATTGTACCTTGGTTCTTCTTTTGATGGAAAAACAAATAAATTCAATGAAACGATGATTAATTTATTGTTGGTTGCAAGCAATAGTAAAAGTTCCGGAAGGCACATACGTACACTTTATGTTTTATATCAAATGAATAAGAAAGTCAACTTCAATACTACCTATTAGCCTATAACAAACCTATTACACGACAAAAATCTACAGAAACCACACTCTGGCAACGCAGCCCCACACTTTCATCTGTCACTGCGCATTGCTACGAAGCAGCTACGTATCGTATACATGTCGTAGCTGGCTCTAATGAGTATCTGTTTTCACTGCTATGTGACGGCTGGCCACGTTCGACAAGCACCATGTCCGAGTAATGTTCATCGGGCATGGACAGAAGCTGAGGAGAGAGTTCATCGTCTAGATTCTAGAATGAAGGCGAGAAGCATGCTCGTAGCGATTTGCTACATGACTGCGGTTTGTATTAGATGTCATTTGATTATCGCGAAGCATTGTGCAGTTTAATTTAACGATAGTTTCAATTATGTATGTACTTGCTTGACGGCTTTCAGGGTTAATATTCTTCTAATAATAGTGGAGATATTGTACCTTTTTCTACCTACTACCTAGTTGTTAGATTAGAGGATTAAACTTTAGAAGGGTTTGTCGAATCTACCTACTGATAATCACGCTATTGAACACTGGCATGGATTCTATCCAGGTTCCGCATTTTTGAATAATTCGAATCATCTTCGAATCGCATACGAAAGATTAACATTCGCGTAGCAAATTGCATGAAAATCGCATGCGAAAGTTACTCTTTCGTATGCGCATTAGAGTTCGAGTGACTTAATTATATGACTCCAGCACTGGTGCACACTGTTTACAGATCTTGGCGTTTTAATCATTCACAGTCACAGCATTATTAAAGTAATAATCCCTCCGACCGTATTCGGTCATGGCGACCGCTGTCAATTCCTGTATTAGTTTCGGCGTTCATGCGCCCTTATGTGGCTTACATAGCCAATTTTTGCAGTGAATTCTCGCGCACAGTGCGGGCATGTTAGAACACCGTTCAAATAATTATAAGTTATGGCCGCTGGTGGTTGGGCTTTGAGTTCGTCACGCTTAGCGTCTAGCTCCAGTATGCGACGCTTCTCGAAATTGTCAATTTTTGTTTTGACCATATGTCTCCATTCTGGTCGCTGTGCTGCCAGGTCTTCCCATTTGGAGGGCTCTATCTCGCATCTTTTCAAATGTCTTTTCAGAACGTCTTTAGAAAGAGTTCAGTGTCCTTTGAAAATAATCCGAATACAAACTACAAGACAAGCATAGCGCTTTGAACGCTCTCTGGCCACTTGTCGCGTCCGCTTTCGATCTCACAATCTTACATCGCAGTACATCACATCACGTCACCGCCTCGCGATCCTGATAACGATTACGTCCAGCCAGCAGCCTAATGTGACGTACCATTCACTAATGTGAAAGCCACTGCGAATCTGGAGAAACGAGAAACTCCTTTACAACCAACTATGATTGATTAAGCTATACAGATATCAGATGGAACGAGAGATGCAGCTACCGATAGCGGCGACGAAATACAAGTTCAAGACCAAGTTCATAAACAAATGCTTACTATGTAGGAGGTAGACAGTTTAGAAATTAATGCTGGACCGAGAGCGGTAAGCAGTAAGTAATAGTTGGTTACGCAATGAATGTAGTTGGTTCCGCGCTCGCATTAGCTTACAGAGATGTCGTGGCGCGATTGTAGAGTTGGACATATCACGAGGTGCCCACTGCCCAGTCATTTCAAGATAGTCAATTAGCATTGGTACTGTAGTCAGTATCTACACCATATTGAATGAATTCAATGAATGTATTTTTCATGCCTTACATTACGTACACCCACAGAGCAGATATAGTCCTGTACGTCTGCTTTGTGCTTACACCGGAAACTAAAGCCCGTACTTATAATCAGCATTTGAGACTGCCAGTAAATTTGAGTTCGTATCCGAAATATCATTTCAGTACAAAACTGACTGTCAAATCCATACTTAATATTGCTCTTAATCTTGAGATCGCTTTATAAATACGAGCCAAAGACAAAAAATTTGCCATTCGGGAAACTCATTTACTACATGGTTTCCTTAAAAAGTCACTTTTGAAAACCAGACAATATAATATTACAGCAATGTAGATCGTGTAGATTTTAGTGAGACTCGAGTCTTTTGAAAAAATATCCAGAATCAGTTAAGAGCAAGGCCATTGGGCCTAGTCGTTTTATGAACTGGCCAATACCAGACCAAACTCCAACATGTAGGTACAGTACAGGTGTATCCAGTGGGGCATGGTATCGGCGGGAGATGGCGAGATAGCGCCGATAAATCTGAACGCTGATCGCATTAGTGGCGCCAACGTTCCACAGGCCTCGGTACCTCGGCTAGTCAGCCGCGAATCTGCGGTTAGGTGCATTGCTGCAAATCGTTTGTTTAGATGTATTATTTTAATTTTTTTCCAAGATAACACCTACTATGAAATTTATGTGGGCAGTGATCCAGAAACTCAGCAAGGTAACCCCGCATCTCAGCTATGCAGCTCTCACCTACGCTATCACATTTTATTTGCACACCATTCAAAATTACTTACTTACTTCCATGCTGGCCTGGGCGCTCCCGCGAGAGAATAAACATAGAATGTGCCAGCTGTATTTCCTCCCGGGCATGCTATAAAACCAGCTGAGGGATCCGAGGGTTTTAGTATATTGTAATTTATGCGCTGGGCTAACAACCTGTCACTACAGCAATATACCAACAAATCTATCTTAAATAACCCTCAAAACTTTGTCAGACGTGGCGGAACAACCTTTGTTTAGGCTTACGCTCTGCCTACCCCAATATTATCCCTAGAGGCGGGATTATATGTATGGATGTACAATTCAAAAATTCGTTGTTACTTAAGGACTCTCTTTCTGCAGTACTAAGCGCTTTTCAGCTGTTTCAGAATATGAATAATTTCAATATCAGATCCATAGCTGAATGTACTTTTAGGTATAATTGAATCCTAGAATTAATCACACTTAAACTATACAGATATGAAAATCGTGCAGTAATAAAAGCTCTTCTGCCTGTTTATTGACTTGCTACCTATAGTGACTACACTTTCATAGATCAAACTCGTTGAAGATAGTACTTCGATATGTTCAATTAACACGGAGAAACTAAATTCATTATAACCTGACGGTTTTATGAGCATTTCACGCATATGCATTTAGATTCATCCATAAAACAGCCAATCGAATATAGTTACGATTTTAAAAGTCAATTTGCACCTGCAATCTATAGGTTCTAACCGACTATTATTATGAAGGCAGAGATTCGTTTCGATTTCAGCTTGACTGCAAAAATTACCGCGGTATAAGCCTTCTCAGCGTCGTCGGCAAACTGTATGCAAAGGTATTGATTGAAAGAGTGATGAAAGAAACTGATGAGAAAATATGGGATGCTCAGGCAGGTTTTCGTAAGGGGATGGGATGTACGGATCAGGTCTTTTCGTTGCGGTGCATAACCGAAAAATATTTGGCTAAAAGCCAAAAAGTTTATTGCGCGTTCGTGGACTTAGAAAAGGCCTATGATAGAGTTGTGAGGAATGAATTGTGGTCTGCGCTGTCCATGCATGGGGTGAGCGGTATTTTGATACGAGCACTGAAATCCTTATATAAGGATTCCAGTGCTTGTGTCAGGATCAACGGGGCGTACACTGAATTGTTTAACATCGAGAAAGGTGTAAGACAAGGATGTGTAGCGTCTCCGTGGCTGTTTAACTTATTCATGAATAGCTGTTTGACAGATTTGAAAGATAATGAATGTGGTCTAAGAATGAACGAGTTACGCGTCAAATGTCTTCTCTACGCTGACGACCAAGTTATACTTGCGTCCACGGCTGAGGAGTTACAGGAGATGGTAAATTGTATGCATGAAGCTTTGAAAAAGAAAGGAATGAAAGTGAATGTTAGTAAAACCAAATCACTGGTTTTTGAGAAAGAGGATAGAATGACAGAGTGTAACATTCTGATAGGAGATGAAATGGTGGAGCAAGTGAAAGAGTTTGTTTATTTGGGTTCATTGTTTACAGCAGATGGAAAGTGTGATAGTGATATTGAAAGAAGAGTGAATGCTGGTAACATGGTGAATGGGGCGTTGCACACCTTTATGAACAGCCAGACGGTGTCCAAAAAGGCTCGTCTGGCTGTGCATAGAGGAGTGTTAGTCCCAACACTTATGTATGGCAGTGAAAGTTGGGTATGGCAGAAAAGACATGAAAGTAGAATAAATGCGGTAGAAATGAGAGCATTAAGAAGTATGATTGGTGTGAAACTGAGTGACAGAATAAGAAATAGCGTGATAAGGGAACGTTGTGGTGTGAAAGAGGATATAGTGACAGGTATAGAAAAAGGAATGCTGAGGTGGTTTGGTCATGTTGAGAGGATGGATGAAAAGAGATTAACCAAACAGATATACATGGCGAGTGTGAGTGGGAATGTTGGAAGGGGAAGACCTCGACGAAAGTACCGCGATCAAATCGGGGACGTTCTAGGTAAAGGTCAGGTCAGGAGTACCCTAAACCGACGAGCGTGCATGAAAAGATTGATGAATGTAGATGAAGCGAAAGAAGTTTGCAAGGATCGTAGCAAATGGAAGGATGTGATCTCTGCCTACCCCTCCGGGAGAGAGGCGTGACGTTATGTATGTATGTATGTATGTATGAGATTCGTGTTATTGTTTGTAGCTAATAATTGTAAAATTTATTCATACGAGTAGTAAATTAGGCTATATCCAGAAGTAATTTAAATTGGCTGCTATTTTCCGCGATAAAACTCCTAACGTATGAGCTTTACGAAAACTGTGGCTGTGTAAAAAATAACAATTTGTTCAAAGAAATATTAAATTTCCCCAAGAAACGTGGGTTTATTGGCCAGAATTTTCGGCGTCCATATTTTTCTAGGTTTCATGAGTAGGTTTTTCATTTTTGTGAAACACAATTTGTAGTTTTTTTCTACTTTTTGTCAATAAGTATTCAATCAGAAGGTCGAGTCAATGACCTCTAACAACCGCAACAACATTTAGTTGTGCAATTAAATGATTCTAATGATTCACCAAAAGTGAAAGCCTTTGATTCATGGCGATGCACGCCAGATTGCGATGGCTTATCTGATGGCATCTCGTTCCCATCGATCGATGGCTGATCTATGATGGTAGATCGGTCGATGCTCCGTGACATTGGGACTCTGGATGGATGGCATGCAGAGTTCAAGTACGCATGGAAAGTATGGATAATCTACCTACCCTTCTGTGTAAAGTCAGCTCATTCAAACATATACAGGCTGTATTTTGTAAACTCTTCCATGCTGGACTGGCGAGAAAAAATCATAGAATGTGCCAGCTGCATATCCTCCCGGGCATGCTGTAAAAACCAGCTAAGGGATCCGAGGGTTTCAGTATATTGCAATTTGGGCTGACAACTTGTCACTACAGCAATACGGCTTTACAGCTACAATAACCCACAAAACTCTGTTAGTCGCAGCGGAGCGACCGTTTAGGTAGTTTATGCTCTGTCTACCCCATTAGGGATAAAGGCGTGATTATAAGTATGTATGTATTCTATAAACAGCTTCCCAAACCCCTGATAGAGACGCCCTCTAATAAGAGTCAGTCAATGGCATCATCTCGGATCAAGTAACTAGATTCCATAGATTTTATCAAAGTCGGAAGAAACGTCTCTTGTCATGGTCATTTCATGTCTTGTCGCAAGCTGCAGGTTCAACGTTTTTATTTTAACCGACTTAAGAAGAAAGGTTTGAAAATCTATTTAATTGTATGGGCACATTAGCTTTGTCATCTATGGGGTGTAAGGGACAGCGTCCTATAAACTGAAAGGAGTCAAAAAGGAGTTGCTCAGTCAACGAAACTGAACAACTATTAGTAGGTTTTTTTTTCAGGCAGTCAAAATCAAAATTTGATTTTCCTTACAAATTGTCTGATCGAGGTGGTCATTTAGTATGGGAAAGTTTTTTTTTACCATGTCCTGAAAAAAAAATCCTGCTAATAGTTGTTCAGTTTCGTTGACTGAGCAACCCCTATTAGTTTGCGGGACGCTGACCCTTATAGTATATATACACCCGTTATAGTGCGCTCCTTAAGTTGTTTCCCACTTCTGGACAATTTGCCATTCATCACGCTTGGTAGGCCGATTGGGAACCTCAATGCAATACAAGATGAAAAATCTGCCTAATTTCCCAAATGTATTGCTAGAAGAGAGCTTATTTACTAGGTCTTGAAGCGATGGGGATGGTGCAGTTCATCGTAAATATTATCTTCCATGCTGGCCTGGGAGCGAGAGAAAAACATAGAGTGTGCCAGCTGCATTTCCTCCCGGACATGCTGTAAAAACCAGCTAAGGGATCCGAGGGTTTCAGTATATTGTAATTTAGGCGATGGGCTGACAACCTGTCACTACAGCAATATACTTACAAATCTATCTTAAATAACCCTCAAAACTTTGTCAGACGTGGCGGAACGACCTTTGTTTTTGTCGTTTACGCTCTGCCTACCCCATTAGGGATAAAGGTGTGATTATATGTATGTATCGTAAATATAAATTAGTCTAGATACCACTGATGTCGATTTTTGGAGCTTAGGCACAGAACACCTCAACGATTGTCAAGAAATAAAAATGCACACCCTGCGACACACCTCACCGTTGAAGTCGGTTAATTTTTCATAGATGATCATTGCGACTCGCGACCGCATGAGACGTCGTGACAGAAGCCGACGTCACTAACATCGTGACAGATGCCGACGTCAGTGACGTCACGATACAAGCTGATGTCGCGTCGCGTCCCTCGTGCTGCCACAGCGGCTCAAGTCCACGTCTGATACGGAGATACATTATCACACACTTTCATCTATCCGTTGAGATTAAATGATTACTGGTTTCTTCTAATTGCTCGCGTCTTGATCCGACCCACAGATTAGTGCAACACTAGACGCATTACTTCCATTCTGGACTGGGAGTGGGAGATAAACATATAATGTGCCAGCTGCCGTTCTTCCTGAGCATGCTGTAAAAACCAGCTAAGGGATTCGAGGGTTTCAGTATATTGCAATTTAGGCGATGGGCTGACAACCTGTCACTACAGCAATATACCTTCAAATCTATATTAAATAAGCCTCAAAACTTGGTCAGACGTGGCGGAACGACCTATCTTTAGGTCGTTTACGCTCTGCCTACCCCATTAGGGATAAAGGCGTGATTATATGAATGTATGTATGTGGATGCAATGAATCTTGGGTAGCGCTATCTACTTTATGGTACAGCAGCGGCGAGCGACTACATATTTTAGGAAGATGAGCTGCATACGTGATGAACCTCCTAGTAATGCACTCCGGGAAAGGACATCACATCAGGCTCACAGGCTTACCATACATTTAGCTATAGCATATTCCATTCTCCTTCGATATTTGAGACCGCTAACACATGCGTTAGAATGCGATAGTAGGTATTGTTTCGGTGAATTAAAGTTGGCTGGCCCTTGAGATTCATGTCTACCTAAGAAAAGGCCACAGGAATATTAAAAAACGATCTTTAATTACCTAGGTACATGTTACCATTATCAACCCATGTTTACCAATCGGTCATAACTATTATCATAATAAAAATTCAATGTTCCGCAGTGTCTACAGTAAACGTGATCTGTGCTATAATCGGTCATCTGGGTTTACGCGTGGATGGAGATGTAATGACGATTATTGCTAAAGACAGTGGTCTAGTATTATTGAAATTTTAATAGATTGATCACCAGTTTATTGCTTAATCAGTGTCATCTGTTGATAAAGAGTTCATTATAGAGATCATTACAAGTTTGATGATGCGGGAATTGAAGGTAAACGTTACTTTAATACTTCCATGCTGGTCTGGGAGCGTGAGAGAAACATAGAATGTGCCAGCTGCATTTCCTCCCGAGCATGCTGTAAAATCCAGCTAAGGGATCCGAGGGTTTCAGTATATTGTAATTTAGGCGATGGGCTGACAACCTGTCACTACAGCAATATACCTAAAATTCTATCTTAAATAACCCTCAAAACTTTGTCAGACGTGGCGGGACGACCTTTGTTTAGGTCATTTACGCTCTGCCTACCCCATTAGGGATACCGGCGTGAATATATGAATGTATGTTAATTTAATTTCGCTGGCGCAAGCAACGGATAAGATAGGCAAACGTTTCAAATAGACCGTCTGCAAACCAGCAAAGAAGAAAATGGTGGATAAACTTAAACCAAAATATTGCTAAACTAAAGTATAAAAGATAATACTTAGCTACTTGTACTTTACTTAATGTTCTTCTGAAGGTGACAAAACCGATTTCAGTTTTAGATTCCAAGATTTGTTAGCCCCAGTGTGTCTGCTAAATCTAGTTCGGCGAGTGGCTTGTCCAGGCGTGAGGCGAGTGCGGTACACCGCACAGTATCCTTGGAGGACCAGCTCATTGGTTGGTGACACCTTGCAAACCTTTCCTTCTGCTCCAATAACTAGTGCAACCTAATTAGAACCTTACTGATACATTGTTGCCTTACAAACTCTACCTATGCATTGTACAAAAATACATAAATATGCATATAATAAAGCTATTATCCCTAATGGGGTAGGCAGAGCGTAAATGACCTAAACAAAGGTCGTTCCGCCACGTCTGACAAAGTTTTGAGGGTTATTTTAAGATAGATTTGTAGGTATATTGCTGTACTGTCAGGTTGTCAGCTCATCGCCTAAATTACAATATACTGAAACCCTCGGATCCCTTAGCTGGTCTTTACAGCATGCCCGGGACGAAATGCAGCTAGCACATTCTATGTTTTTCTCTCGCTCCCAGGCCAGCATGAAAGAAATGTACAAAAATAATTGTTTTAATTAGTTTCTGCTTGCGGTTGCGATGCGACTGACAAAATCTAGTGAGAAACGCTTGAACTTGTAAATTAATTCATCATAATTTTGAATTACAAGGTTTAAAATGAAACAAATACTTAGGTAACCGCGCTGACGAAGATGGTATTATCTAGAAAGAAACTAAAAATTATATTTTCGCAGTATAGGAGTTCGAATCAACCTTACTACTTACATAATTATGTACCTATCTATACTACCTAAGGACACGTCTGGTAATATACAGTTGAGGGTAGAGCACAGCTGGTAGAGGTCCCTATAGAACATTTTTTTGACCGAAATGACCGTAGGATTTCTCAAGAAGGAGAAGGTTGCCTGGTAGAAATTGCTGCTTTAGCAATAAGGCCGCCTATATTGTACTGGCCCGTTTGTTACTTTTTTTTATTTCTGTTGTATGTGTTTCTTTGTGCAATAAAGAATTTTGTATTGTATTGTAAGAATGATGGCCGATAATTTGATCATCAGAGGTGTTATCGAATTAGCTAGGCCGATAGAAATATCACATTTATGAGATTATTATGTGGGGGAAGTCATAAATCGCGGGGTACAGTGAAAAGTTGGAACAATATAAACCGGGCCTTACGCCAGCGGAGAAGCGCCGCCAGCTCGACTGTATAATCACTACTATTATAATGAGCAAGATAGATTCAGACTAATTCGTCGAATCATTTACTTCCGTGCTAAACAGGAAGTGATAAAAAAGTACATACATACATATAATCACGCCTTTATCCCTAATGTGGTAGACAGAGCGTAAACGACCTAAACAAATGTCGTTTAGCCACGTCTGACAAAGTTTTGAGGGTAATTTAAGATATAATTATAGTTATACTGCTGTAGTGACAGGTTGTCAGCCCATCGCCTAAATTGCAATATACTGAAATTCTCGGATCCCTTAGCTGGTTTTTACAGCATGCCCGGGAGGAAATGCAGCTGGCACATTCTATGTTTTTCTCTCGCTCCCAGGCCAGCATGGAAGCCAAAAAAAAAAATCGTCAGGTTATATTACAATTTAGGCAATGACGGGACGATCGACAACCTTATTCCTGTCTAAACTAAAATTACTCTCAATGTATGTGACGAAGGCACATTTGACTAGGCTGTTGCGTTGAGCTCTTTGCCTGCCCCTTATGGGATAAAATCGTGACTAAAAATTATGTACTTAAGTCAAAATATTCAACAAGTATTTATAATGTAGAATCGAAGGACTTCCTGGATGCCACAGCATTTTGAAATAATGTTTCTGTGGATTTTCCACAGGATATTTTGATTTAAGGGATTTGCTTTGAGTGTTGACAGTCCGCACTCACCACTCAAATCTCAGCTCAAACAAAGGGCTGATTACTCATTTGCCCTACACCAAACACCACTCTTAAACAGCCTTGAGACTGAGAGCAATCTCGTGTGCGGAAACGTCGTTGTCTTTCGTGCCGCGTTTGTAGTGTTTACTCTGTGGTCTGATGATACGTCAATATTTTCTCTTTCTTTGTTCTCTGAAGTATTTGATACTTCAATGTATTCTTGCAGGCTGGACTGGAGGCATCAAAATAAACATAGAATGTTCCAGCTGATACTTTTTCCGGACACATCTATCTACTGTAAAATAGTACATAGATAGACTTTGATGCAATATTGTAATTTAGGCGATAGGATAATAATCTGTCGTAACTGCACCAACCAGCAGTAGGTAACTGCCTGCGTGGTGTAGTGGGCAGAGCCATGGGTTTACGATCCAGAGGTCCTGGGTTCGATTCCCACAAAGTTGATATTAGTAAATTTATAATTTTGTTAGGTTTTCCCCAGTTTGGTTAGGACATTGCTGGATGAATCACCTGATTGTTCGAAAAAGAAAAAGGATTCAGTGCTGCGGAGGGTACGTTAAGCCGTCGGTCCCGGTCGCTGTCTTTGACAGTGGCCGTTACTCAAACGATATCAGAGGCTTAATGTTTAAAAACTCTGACACCAGGATTCATCAGGTCGTTCGAGTCGAGAATCCACTCGCTAAGAAGAAGAAGCAGTAGGTACGAACTCTGATGTCATCCTAAAAAAAACAGACGTAGCGGAAACGGTTTTCGCTAAGCTGTAAACGCTATGCCTCCTCCTTTAGTGACACAGGCTTGACTATTTGTATGTTTGTCTATGTAGGTACAAGTACATGTCTCCCTAGAGGGGCTCATTATTTGGCTAAATTTGAGCCGGCGTGTGCTGACGCCTGCTGACGCCTAGCCCGCGATGTTATCACGCACACGCTCCACCGACTGGCGCCAACTTCTATTGCCTATATTTATTGCAAAAATGCACCTACAACATGCTAATAGATCGTATCCACTAGTTTATAGAGGTCATTTTCAAAGTATTCGAACACCAGTCTCTTCCCATTCCAATAAAATATTTCTAGCTCAATGGAAACTATACCTTGCGGTCGGGGTGTAAAGTAACATTTAGGGTTCGGTTACAATTTAAATTATAAAATATGCCCACAATTTTGCTATCGATTCCCGACATCCGTTCATTACAAGGTGCTGGAATGTTGTTCAACACATTTTATAATAAGGATTGTTAGTGGGTTGGTATATGGACGGCAGGGAAAATAACAACATAGTCTATTATAGTTGGGAAGCTGTTGTTTCTTAATAGTAGAGCACTTTATGTCATGTCATATTTGTCAGGGTTTACTACTCTTCATCATCACCTTAGCCTTATCCCGTATCTCACGGGGTCGGCTTCCTAATCTAGGGGATTGAACGAGATTACTGGTTATTACACAGAGCGACTGTCATCTGACCTCCGCAACCCAGAAGGGAAACCAGACCCGATCCTAGATTAGGTCAGAGTTTTTCAAGCCGCCAATGCTTAGCACTGGCCTCGGACATAACGACAAATATCTAGAATATTAAACGATATTAACCGGGACCAACGGCTTAACGTGCCTTCCGAAGCACGGAAAAAGCACCTAATAAACGTATATATGAAATTCGAAAACCTAAAAACACATTGGTACGTAGTGGGATTCGAACCACGACCGGGAGGCCCTATCCACTACACCATCGGGCTCCCATCAGGGTTTACTACTACTCTTATGTTTTCAAATTACTGTGATCAAAGTTATTTTACTACCCTTTTACTTGCACTTTTCAGAGAATATCTCAACACTTAGGGCTGGTATGTGCTTTTTTAGAACTACATAATCTTTGTTAAAACTCCTCGCAAACTTTTCCACATCGGAAGTAACAGTATTATGTAACAAGTATATTTATTTAAACATTAATACATAACTTCCTGTGCGGCGCATCTAAATCAAAAGAGAGCTATAATTATGTATGCATAGTAAATATTATTTTTGACACCTCGTAAATCATTTACGGAGTTTAATTAAAATCTCCTAATCAATAAAAATATTCTGCGAGAAAATTATGTAATTAATAATATTTCGTCTCGCTATCGTAGATTTTGCTACATTATGTTCAAAATTAATTTTATAAAGATATCATTTTGTGGCTGTATTATTAGGAGTTGATTTATGTGACCACTTGCTGAGGTATAGGCTATATTGAAACATTAAACGCATTTTGCGTAGAAATTATTAGTCGAGTACTTTTACTAACTTCTATCAACCTTATGTTTTAATAAACGACGGATTATTATATAAAATTGCATACCATGTTCAGGGTCCAACTCTACCTGGAACTGAAATCGAGGAACATGTATCAAAGAACATTTAAAGTGAAACATATTGGATGTCGAATAACTAATACTTGGAATGATAGTAAATTTAAATTGTCCTATTTCTAATTTTAATTATGTTGCCCAGGGTAGATTTTTAGTCTCTGGGTATACAGTCATTATATATTACAGCGTCATTCCCAGGACATGTAATTATAATTTAATGTCAATCTTGTACAAGCAGTACCTATTCATGTAAATCTTAACAAAGCTTTCTAATTATGGGGACAGGAAGAAATCATTGAATAAGCAAATGATTAAATTGATACAATGAATACCTCGGTTCAGAGGTTAAGTTGCAAAAAGTCGCGAATTACTATTTAGGTACTTGAGTGTTGAAAATGTAAAAGGTGAAATCACTGGGTGATTATGCATCCATTGTTATAGAACGTTATAGTGCAGTAATAAGGCTGACGATGAACAATTAGAAATCTATTGTTCAGGAGCTATATAGCACATTAAAACTTGTGGCTAGTAATGCAATAGGCAAATTCGTGTGCACTATTGAGCTACCTCTATTATTTATTAGTGTGTCAAACATTTTGTCGCATAAATAGAGCTGCTTACACGTCCATAGCACTTAACGAGTTGTTAGCATGACTTAAATAGTGTAAGAGATACCTACTTTAAGTTGAAAACTTCCTTTTCATAATGAAAACTGATCGGCTTACTTGTTTGTATTGAAGGGAGGATTAGCCCTCGGCGTTTCAATCCTATACGAGGATGAGAGAAGAAAGTCACACTCCACCGCCCGCCAAGTGCAACCTTGGACTTGCGTCGAAACGTCGAGGGCTAACCCTTCCTTCAATACAAACAAGTGACCCGATCAGTTTTCATTATGAATAACTCCTCTTCATAGGCCGAAAAAGGAGCTTTACCACTTCTTTGTCGACCTAGTGTTGATTTCGTCTTCGCTACCCGATTTACAAATGAAGCGGGATTCTTGCTTGCTCCTATATTGCACGGAAAAATAAAAATATAGGCCTATTTAACGAAGTGCACGTCTCTGCAAGTGCGTAATATTTCAATCAGATAAGGCAAATGCTAGTGAGATGGGCGATGGGCTTACCTCGGCCTAAGGGTGCGTACACGCAGCGAGACCGGGATCTATCCTGGTGCAGGGTTACCAGGCGTAGTAGGTAGAAACAACGTTCATCTGATAAAAATATGGCAACATAATTATTATAATAATTATTTGTTTTTGTATTTGTATGTGTTACTTTACCTATTCATTATTTTAAAGTTAGACTAAGTAATTTTCTTTCTATATGTGGAAGCTTGTAATTGACATTTATTTACAAGTTAGTATACTTGAATAATTTGTAAATGTTGCTGTAAGCTCCCCAAATATAATAAATAAATTAATATTTGCCACTAACAAAAAATATTATTGAATAGCTGTTAGTCTCTTAAAATACAGATGTTTTTACCACGAATTCAGATGAGCCATACTTTTAGTGTAAATGTAACAATATTCAACATTGTAACATGCAGTACGCTTAGCTATAAGTATGGCCCAGCTGCAGTCGTGAGATAGAACAACTAAGATAGAAAGGTTGCCTGGTAGAAATTGCTGCTGTAGCAATTAGGCCGCCTTTATTGTACTGTCATGTTTGTTCCTTTTTATTTCTGTTGTATGTGCTTCTTTGGGCAATAAAGAATTTTGTATATAATTTAATTACTTAATTATTTTAAGAAAGACTAACTTAATTTTCGGGTTTGGTACATTTCTGACAACATAGAATGAATATGCCCTCTCTCTTTATATGAAAACTGGTGCCTTTATTTTATTCAGAATTGCTTAGCTCAACAAAGATTGTTTTTGAATTTGCAAGCTGGACTATAGGATAGTAATCAAACTCCTGTCTAGGGTCCTGTCTCTTGGCATAAATCGAGAAGACTGGCAACCCTCACCAGTACATTGCGATGAGACCGATAGCGACGGATCAAGATAACATTCCAAGCTCGTCTCATATCATTCGATACGCACCGGAGCATATGTCCTGCCCCTTGACTAGCCAAGGTTCTCAGCTTCAGACACATGTCCTGCTCGCCAGATTACTTACGATGATTTTGATAAGGCTGTGATTGTGAAAAGAATTCATCCTACAATTTGTGTAGATAAGATAAGTCACATTTCGGGCTTTTATTTTTGGTTAAAATCATATATACTTACATGTAATCATGCCTTTATCCCTAATGGGGTAGGCAGAGCGTCAACGACCCAAACAAAGGTCATTGCGCCACGTCTTACAAGTATTGAGGGCCATTTCAGATAGATCTGTGTATTGCTGTAGTGACAGGTTGTCAGCCCATCGCCTAAATCACAATACTCTAAAACCCTCGAATCCCTTAGCTGGTTTTTACAGCATGTCCGGGAGGAGAAGCAGCTGGCACATTAGATATTTTTCTATCACTCCCAGTCCAGCATGGTTAAAATCATACAGCCTGTAAATACAGGTATGTCTGGACACGATTCCTTGTCATCATCTGTTGTATGTATGGCAAATAAACGTTTTTATTTATTTTATTTATTTATTTTTTATGTAAGTAACTCTTTATTGCACACAAAAAACATACATGTACAAAAAAACAATTTCTACAATAATTAGCGCAAAGGCTGTCTTATCGCTTAGAGCGATGCCAACTCTACCAGAGAACCTTTGAGTCCAGGAGATGAGTATTAAAACAGAGTAGTTACACAATTCAAAATATCAAAAAGCCATTGCACCATTTGAATTACGAGGGACTTCAAACATGCCGCATTGATACGGAAACAAAAACTCATCACAAACTTAAATATAACACTCTATTATGTTTCCTGTAGACTCTAGGCAACTCCAATTCCAACCTAGACAGGCAACAATTTCATAGAGACCATTTCCGACAATATTGCTTAGAAAATGCCTAGAAATGTCTTCCTATTTGCCAGTCAAACCGTGAGCGTCTATAATTCAAGGTAATCTTTTATTGTGTTGGTTTTTAAACCGCCTGATAATATAGATAATAATAAACATCTCTCTGACATGGTTTTAATAATGTGACAACTAGTAAGTATCAAAGAAAGTGACCGCGACGTGATTTATTATGCATAATCTTAACCAAACTGGGGTAAATCCCACAAATGGATAATTTTACAAATTTTGATAAATTTACGTTGTGTTGTGGGAATCGAACACACGTCCTAAGGACTCAAACCACTACACCACGGAGGCAGTTCACCTCAAGGTGAATGAAGAGCTTACACATGACGTGACATTATCAATAGCCTCCTGTGAATAACATGAACAAGTTGCGCTTGCAGTTGCGAAAACCTTTGTAAAGTTATACCGGGTGTAAGGGACAGCGTCCCAAAGAATGATAGGGGTTGCTCTGTCAACGAAACTAAACAACTATCAGCAGGATATTAGTTCAGGAAATAAAAATATTTTTTTGCTTTCCCGTACAAATTGTCTGATCGAGGTGGTCATTTTGAATGGAAAAAGCATTCTTTATTACATTTCCTGAAAAAAGAAAAAAAAATTACCTGCGGATTGTTGTTCAGTTTCGTTGACTTGCTCAGTCAACGAAACTGAACAACTGACGAAGGGGGTTACTCACCCCTATCAGTCTTCGTTACGCTGTCCCTTACACCCGGTATACACATATCTCCGCGAACATTTGATGGCGACGTTGCAATTTGTCGGCGAACATGCGTTCTGTACTTCTGATTCAACCTTGAGTCTATTAACACTATTGTCTCTACATGTTCTGAGAATGGTAATGATGCACATGATCTTTGTCGCAGGCTAGAAGCGGTTAGAGTTAGGGTTAAACATTTCCATCAAAAGTAGGCTTAGTAGGTAATGAAATTTTAAAAGAACTTGAATATCGATTTTCTAGTTTACAGTTTTAATTATTTGGTGATTTTAATTCTACTCATCAAAATACTACACGTATTGCAAGAATCGTTTAAAACGAGCCTCTATGATGAACTTTACAACCGCCTTTTCATTTCAGGAAGACAACATCGCCCATCTAGCTAGTTATAGGCCAGCGGCCAAGATAATGTTTTGGTCGCCGGCGAGCGCGGGCGCAGGATGGATGAATAGGCGAATGATCGTTGCGCAATTTTCTCATTACGTTATTGATTTCGCCGCGTTTTGTTCGAGGAAGCCCCGCTGTGAGCGTGGTTTGTGCCTCAAAGTTAAGACGCTGTGGGACCTATATCACCTATAGCTATCCTCAAGGCTAAAGTTGCGCTTGGCAGTAATAGCTGCTTTTACTGATCCTTTGTACAATTAGATGCCAATTTGAAAAGGTAAGAGCGGTAATTTCGCATGTCTCGATTCGCAACACTAATGGTCTGATCAATCAATCATAGACCATTGTTGGCGTAAACTTTAGAAGAAGAATAGACTATTTCATAAAACTTTATTAGATGTTGTGAAGTAGCCAGTTCGGTTTCACTTTCGTTATAGATATTATCCAAACCGTTACTACATTTATAGCGTTCGATCTCTTAGAAAGTAACATATTACGTAGTGTTAAAGTCATTGTTTATTTTATTCGCTATAAATCTTAAATGCCTATAAAGTGTAAACAACTTGTCGACACTTTCGTGCATATTCTAAAGATTTTTTGGAAGAAAGTCTTAGAAAGTTATAGACAGGGATTAAAATAATGAATGTCGTTTGATTAAAACATTGTAAAAGATTAGCATAAAATTAGAGTTAATTAACAAAGGTGTTTCTGTTATTGATGTGGTTCTTGACACGAACAAGTTTGGTACTTTTGCACTGCAACTCAAATTTAATAATGATTGGTGGATAGCAAAAGAATTATAATAAAATTCAAAAATTTACCTCTTCAAGACTAAAAATCAATTCTGGGTTCTGGGTAATAGGTTCATAAAGAAGCACCGTTTTGACATGACATCTTAACACACAGACGTACAAACTTGACTTTAATAAATGCGCACGATCATACTGAACTTAATACCGCTTGCGTAGATAGATTACAAGCTTTATTTAATTTAATTACCGGCAAGTTGACGTCGCGGCGAGTCGAGACCATACAAACGGGGCGCAAGCCTGATTCACGGTCATGGGGCCTTTTCAGACGGACTACAAGCCGGCTGCAGACGTGCAGTTTAGGAGGCATAAGCTCAGTACAGTATAAAATTATGTTTCAGTGACTTTGCGCTGCTGTTGCATCGTCGAAAGCAACTCAACTGCCTACAAACTTCAATTTGACAGTTCTAATGCATTTCAGATGAAGCCCGTCTGAAGACGCTAATGCGACACGTGTGATGTGACACAAACAAAGACACAAAAGTAGTGTCACAAAGAAACGTATGACGAGAAGAAAAGGTGCTCTATAAGGCTGCGCATAATACTTAAGCTCTTTGATAAAAGGTCTCTGAACTTCTTATAGCTATTATGTGGCAAGCAAAGTGTAGCAACATAGAAGCAAAATTCTTAGTATCCAAACAAAGTTGGCACAATAAGATGTTACAGATAAGCTCACACCGGACTTTTTTGGGTAGGTGCGTGTCGGGATTAACCTATAGACATTGTATTGACCAAGTTTCAACTTTTATAAAACAGACCAGTCACGACTACTCCGTCTAGCTTATTCGGCTATCTGCCTGTTTTGATAACCTTTGACATTGCAGCATCGATGACGACACCGAGGGGGGAAGAAGGGAAGAAGGGGGGAATGGAAACTAGTTCGATTGCAATATATGGCAATACTTTATTCTCCACCAAGGACTCGAGATAAGGGATCGCAAAAACACGAAGTGTCATAACCGATCTGAATGTGAGGCTTTTGCAATTTTGCAATTCTGGGACTCACGAATTTGGGCCTACAACTGCCTCCGTGGTCTAGTGGTCTGAGCCATTGACTCCGATCCGGAGATCATGGGTTCGATTCCCACGGGGAATATAAAGTTGGTATTTGTGAATTTATTTATCACTTTGTGAGATTTTCCCCAGTTTGGTTAGGACAATGCAGGCTGAATCACCAGATTGTTCGGAAGAAAATATTCCGTGCTTCGGAGGGCACGTTAAGCCCTCAGTTCCGGTCTGCTGTCTTTGACAGTGGTCGTTACACAAACCATGTCAGAGGTTTTGTTTAGAAACAATGACACTCGGGTTTATTGGCTCAACCGATTCGAAACCCACGAAACCCACACGAAAAGAAGATGAAGACAAAGAGGCTCCTTGTGTTGGATCCCGTTTAAAATATTCTATTGAAATGTAATAAAAATCTTATTTGGATTCTGGTCCACCTCGGCAGTATTGTCCACCTCGGCAGTATTGCCAACTCGCTAAATATAGAATGTAAAAGTTTAATTAACCGTAAAAACCGAAAGTCTAAAATTGCAACAATGCTTTTGTCATGGAAATATTTAGAAATTTATCCGAGGCTGATCTGGTGTTTACTTACGATATGTTAGAAAGTATTTGTACATCCATCAAACTCCGTCTATATCCTTATAGGGTAGGCAGAGCGTCATCAACCTAGTAAATGAAGTTTCCGCCACGTCTGGCAAATCATTAAGGGATTTTGAAGGAGATAATAATTATGCATTGATGTAGAGCAGATCACTGCAAGTAAAATCCTTACTCAGCTGATGCGTCTAGTGTTTTTAGGATAGAGCAGCGCTGGTAGATTCTATTTGTATTATCAAGTTTAGATCAGTAAGGGTTAATCGAAACATAGAAATAAGATTTACCTAAGTAGTTTTGAGAGTTGGTGCATGGATTACATACATATAATCACACCTTTATCCCTAAAGGGGCAGGCAGAGTGTAAACGACCTAAACAAAGGTCGTTCTGATACGTCTGACAAATTTTTGAGGGTTATTTAAGATAGATTTGTAAGTATATTGCTGTAGTGACAGGTTGTCAGCCCATCGCCTAAATTGCAATATACTGTTACCCTCGGATCCCTTAGAGCTGTTTTTTATAACCCCGATGAAATGCAGCTAGCACATTCTATGTTTTTCTCTGGCTCCCAGGCCAGCATGGATAGAGAAGTGCACTGCAATTAAAATCCTCACTCAGCTGATGCGTCCAGTGTTTTTAGGATAAAGAAGCGCTGGTAGATTCTTTTTGTGTTATCATATTTAGTTCAGTAAGGTCTAATCGAAACATAGAAATTAGAATTACCTAAGTAGTTTTGAGAGTTGGTGCATGGATTTATATAGTGGCGTCTACGATGCACTGGTTTCCACCGCTCCAGCGCCAGCGTGGGAGCAGATCAAATAATTTGCGTTGCGCTATGTGGGTCGGCTTCCCAGCGGGCTAGTACCAACTAGCATTATGCTGTAACAGAGCCCGCAGCCACCACGGACGGGTAGACGGATAAAAGAGAAATTCGGCCGTCGCTACCGTTTTCTAGAAAATTGCATTTCCTTAGTGAAAGTCGCTAATGATGGGGCGCAGGATTCGTGCCGTTCCAAGGGCGGTATTGCACAAGGCACGCCACTTTCTAATCTAATACTCATTTATATAAGAGTGAGTCGTGAATCTATAAACAACAGCGTCTGCTAATTACTGATCTTTTCTTGTTGGCGGAAGTATTTTAACCAGTCCAATTTTCAACTCAACCAAGCCTTCCTTCTTCTTTGTTTGCATCTCAACACAATCATTTATATTCTTCGTAATTGTTATTTATTCGCAAACGGACTTAAATGTGAAGGTTCGTAAACTTTAACGAACAACGACGACAACAAACCGTTGATTTGTGTCATAAATCGACTATTAAATAGTTAATACAAATTGATAGTCAAGTCCGTTGTACCGTTCTGCAAAGCTTTCTACAAGAGCGTCCTACATGGCTGGTCACAGCTGCACAACCCGCTAAATGTCAAAGATCCACCAGAACACCATCAGTTGCATAAAGGAAGGCGCGTGATAATTATGCACGGACACAAAGTGTGTCACGAGGCACAATGCGAACGATATTATGCACTAAAAACAATGAGGCGACATCATCAATTCATTGCATAAAACGGTCTCTGGAGATGCTGACGATTCGACGACGGCCATCAAATAATGCATACATATAATCACGCCTTTATCCCTAAAGGGGTAGGCAAGGCGTAAACGATCTAAATAAAGGTCATTCCGCAGCCACCTTTATAAAACAAATAAATTTATTATCTATCTACAATTCCGCCACATCTGACAAAGTTTTGTTGGTTATGTACGATAGATTTGTGTAGATAGATTGTAGTATTACTTAATACCCATAACCCGAGGATCCCTTAGCTGGTTTTAACAGCATGCCCGGGAGGAAATGCAGCTGGCACATTCTATGTTTTTCTCTCGCTCCCAGACCAGCATGAACAAATAATACAGGCTGTAATAAAAAGGATATATAATTCTGAATTTATAATTCTGACCGACTTAATTTTAACTTTAGGAGCAATTGACTTTGCATTAAGACCAAACCTGATAAATAACTTCTTTCACAGGAATTTTCCCAGCATAAATTAAATTTCTTCCATGCTGGACTGGGAGAGATAGTAAAACATAAAATGTTCCAGCTGCCCTTCCTCCCGGGCATGCTGTTGAAGTCAGCAAAAGGGACTCGAGGGTTACAGTGTATTGTAATTTAGGCGATGGGCTGACAACCTGTCACTAAAGCAATACATATTACAATCTAAAATTGCCCTCATTTTTAGTCAGACGTGGCGAAAGCGCCTTTTACGAGGCGTTAAACGCTCTGCCTACCCCGTAAGGGATAAAGGCGTGATTTATGTATGTATGTATGTATAAATTAAATCCGTTAAGTTTCAATTATGTATCATCTCCCTAGCCTTATGCCGTATCTTACGGGGTCGGCTACCTAATCCAGGGGATTGAACGAGGGTGCTGGTTTTTACACAGAGCGACTGCCATCTGACCTCCGCAACCCAGTAGGGAAACCAGACCCAATCCTAGGTTAGGTCAGAATTTTCAAGCCGCCTATGCTTAGCACTGTCTTCTGATATGGCTTAACGACTAATATCTGCGGTATTAAACGATATTAACCGGGACGAACGGCTTAACGTGCCTTCCGAAGCACGGAAAAAGCGCCGAAAAGTTAAGATAAGTTTTAATTATGTATGTGCCCTGAAATTTGGAGAAATATTCCCCAAGATACCATATTATGACATTCATTTGACCTATGTTTTTGCTTAAAGTTGGAAAAACAATGAACCTGATTATCCCGATGAACCCAACTGTTCCGTTGAACTTGACAGCGACCCAAAAACCTTCCAATTTATCTTTTTTTTTTCATCCTGTACAACCAATAACTCGCCCAGTTAGTCAAGGGATTACCACCAGGTGTTAAACGTACTAGTAATTAAGCTCGTAGTAACATTTATTTTTTGTGAGACAAATGAGAGAAGGCCTTCTTTTATTTTTAAATGGAGATAGGATCAGCTCCGGTTAATTTGATGGCATCCGACGACAGACAAAAATAAAGAAGCAAAACACACGTGTTCTTGGACAGATAGAGAATAATCGAGAAGTTTTATTTGTCCCTATTTGTCTCGATACGGTTTATCAATTTGAAAGTGTTATTATTGACTATTTCGTTTTAATGTGAGGATTAAATGGGACAGCACAGGGGATTTCAATTAGATTTAATTTATTTTTGAGGCTTGTGATGGTGATGGGATGGAATGATTACTTTTAATGCACTCCTATAATATCAAATTCAAATAAAAAGGCTTGATGAGAATAATTAAGACCATGGGCGAGTTTCTCAAGTTTATATTAAAATGCATTAAGCTGCATTTCCTCCCGGACATGCTGTAAAAACCAGCTTAGAGTGTTTCAGTATATTGTAATTTAGGCGATGGGCTGACAACCTGTCTCTACAGCAATATACCTACAAATGTATCATAAATAACCCTCTAAACTTTGTCTGACGAGGGGGAACGATCTTTGTTCAGGTCGTTTACGCGCTGCGTACCCCAGGCGTGATCATAATATGTATGTATCTATGGGCGAGTTTCTCGAGTTTATATTGAAATGCTAAGGCAAGATTGGGTCCGGATTTAGATGCTACAAAATAACCAGCAACTTGAAGACGAGACAGTCAGGGAGCGCGAGCGTCGTGCTTGACGTCACCTCACGCAGCGGACGCGTCACGAAGGTCTGAGAACCACAAGTTTCTGGCCGCGGGAATCAGAGCGATATCTGACGATGTCGTTGTGCTGATTTTTACTATAAACTTGCTCAATTAGGTTGAATAGGTGATCTGAATAGTTTCAAAAGATCCATCAGATGGCTCTAGCTGTACATGAACTGTCAAAGTTTTTCATGGCAAAACTAGCGCAGGCTACCAAAGAAAAGATAAACTGTTCTTTTCTTTGGTAGCCTGCGCTTGTTTGGTTATACGTTATAAATTATATACTGAGCCGTCTCAACGCAGCCCTAATCAAAGTGACATAAGCATGACATTGGAAGCTCATCTTTTGAAAAGCCACCTATCGGCAATATAGCGAATCTTAAAACTTTTATTCTGAAAAGCCCTAATTGACCACTGAGCATATAATCACTACGTTTTATAATTGGCTCCGTGTGGTCTGATATGGATATCGTAGAATTAATTCCTATGAAATATTTAGTGTATATCCACCTATTTGTCCACTGATCTGTAAGATTTTCTCCAGTTAGGATGGGATAAAGCAGCCTAAGAAAATGGATTCCGTATTACGGACAGTTCCGGTTTTTGCCTTTGATAGTGATCCGGAAATTAAACCCAGCTCTCTTTCTTCAGCAGACAGACCCTACTAACTCCCCTGCGCGGTCCGTCAAAGTTATGCAAATACAGCAGTTTAGGGCGGTTACACACCAGCGGATAAGTATTGGCGGCGCCGGCGCCTGCTCCGACGTAAATCAGTGGCTAATAGTCGCGATACCATCGACACTGCTCTACAGGCCGCTGGTACTATTACCTATACGGGGTGTTAGGGTAAAACCAGGTGGAGGAAAATCAAGATAGCTCAGTGCCGAATATTCATCAAACAGTTTACCCCGGCCAGAATCGCAGAAAAAGAAATTGGTTAGTGGTTTCTCAGAAAAAATAAAATACTTCTTTCTCCACCATTAGTTCGGCACAATAAGCGGCGACATATAAGTAGTCAGGTGATTTATATGGGAAATCCAAATATATTTAATGGGTTCCGTAGATAGGAAAAGTTGTTGAATAGTCGGCAGTCGGCACTGAGTTACCTCTTAGAAGGACCTGTAGCCGACAGATGGCGCCACAACAAGAAATACAAGTTTTAAAATGCGGTATCGAAGTTTTCCAGCGATCTGCAGATGTACAAGTTTCAAACTTGGGCGATTGGACTTCGGTCCCCTGGTCACAATACCCGACCAGGCGGGTAGCTACCCTTTTCCCAACCATCATCACTCGGCCAATTTGCTTCAACAATTTACTCCTAATGACCTAGTGGCGGATTTAGGTTAGGCACGGGGAGGTATTTTTATGTACTCTGGAAATTCCATCACAGTACATACTTAGAAGCACAGTACCTGGATCTGCTCTTGGAAGAACCACAGTGTTTGCCCTAACACCGTGTATCTTCCGTGTGTACAGTCCAGCGGCAGTTGCCTCACCTCTATAAATACCAGCTATCGGACTACTATCTCCGCTAGAGATGTGATTCAAGACCTATCGGAACAAGTATTATGTCGTTTATTGTCCTGTAATTTGATGTTGGGCTCTAATACGCACAATCGACGTGGTTACAATGGGCTCGATTCTAGATTTCCCGGCTAAAACTAAAATTAAAATCTATTTGTCACTTTCAGACTTTCAGTGAAAAACATTGGAAAAGGACAGGAGATTTATTCGCTACGGTTTTTGATTTATAGTCGGTGGTTTTATTATCTTTTTCGGTTATATATGGCGGAAAAAATGACAAAAATACTGGGGAAACGTGCAGAAGCGCGTCTAAATCTAGCAGACAAAGAGTGAATCCATAGAGTATAAATCGCCTGTCCTTTTTCAATTTTATTATTTTAACTTTAGTTTTAGCCAGTAGAATCTAGAATCGAGCGCAATGTTAAATTATAAATGGTTTATCTAAGCTAAGGAGAGATTATTGTGGTAGGTATCCTTGCAAGCAGGTGCCTGAGATCTACCATGGTCGAGTGATCTGAGTTGCGGTTTCTCGATCCAGAGTTCATAGGTTCGCTTCCCATGACAAAACTTCGTGAAATTGACTCAAGTTTGGTTAGGATAATGCAGGCGAATTAATTACGATGATTCCTTGCTTTTTAGGGCACGTTAAGAAGTCAATCTCGATTACTGTCTAACTCATACCGCTAAAGTATTGTTTTTAACTGTATTTTATGAGTCTACATTATTTTCTTCCATAGAAAGAAACGTCGTGGTACTTATTCATGTATCAAGTCATAAATACATTACATAAGCTTTTACAAATGACGCAATGGAGTTCAAGTTCACTAATTAATGGTGTTACAAGTATAAAACAAGTCTACAATGTTATTATTCTCGTTGATAGATGTTCATACTGTTGACGAACATCTATCTATTACTACATAATGTAAACCTGTTATGCCTGTGTGTTTGTATAGTTTTTAGGAAATTAAAAAAATCTTCATATTTTGAAGGTGAGCCTGAGTATGTATATTTTTGTCAAATAAATTGGATAAAAAAGGCGCAATTTTATAAAATTTATTTGAGAAAATTTACATAAATATTAATGTCACTCTTTGAAAGATTTTGATATCATATTTTTTTCTTTTTAATAAATTCATCCAAAACAGCGGGTAAAGTCACGTACGTAAAGCTAGTAATTCCCATACATAACATTGTTTGTACTACAACCTCTAAACAAAAGAAGATAAATTATGCTTTCTCCCCTTATGATGTACGAGGTACAATTTTTGTGGCGTCCTATCATTTGTTAAGGCTTTAATAAACGATTTGAAAGAAAGTGCAGTTAAGCGCATCTGCATAATGCGTTAGTTGTAATAACTCGTAAGTGAGTGCGTGTTAGATTGATCGTCTAGTCGGCGCCTGCGCAGGTAAGGAGTATCGCCTTTAATCTGTAGCCCACATTTGTTAAAGTCTATTAAAAGAAACATATGGAGTTTAGGGTAGAGATAACCCATTTAACCTGGTATTTTGATTTGACCCGGTCATAGGGACTGAAAATCCGGGGAAATGTCGGTTCCAACATAGTTTATCTCTTATCAGAATTTACTTCGTAAGTTTCGTAGTAAAAAAATGCCGGTAATATTTAACGACTTTACGTCCTAAAAACAAAGACCGAAAACACACTTCTCTGACCAGTACAAGATGTAAACATGACGTTGCTTGTAATATCGCGTATCTGATTGGAATTCGCAAGTCGTGACATAATACCATTCCACACATACACATAGATAAGATCTGGTGATTCTGGCGACCTTAACGACTCGTCATAAAATAACAAAGAAGCAGCAGGACTTTCGCTCGAAAGGCAGTTTGTCTGATTACTTCCATTTAATACAAGCAAATTTCTCTCCATACCGGTAGGCCTGCGAAATATTAAATCCTTTGTCTCCCCAAGGAGTAATCTTGAGTGTACCGACTCAATTTGCTCGAACAATAGGTAATAAAGTGTCATAGTGGAGGTACAAAAATGTTCGTACAGCGTCTCTTGAAGGTAAGGATCTGCAGGCAGCTTTCTACGGTACAATCGACTGTCTCTATTATTGAAAGCTGCGATCGTATCGGGCGGTAGTTATTAGTGGTTGATTTACTGCGCCGGCTCCTGGTCTATAGAATTGCGCGGACAAAGCGCTCGCTAGTCTACAGTCTACAAGCTTGTGGCTGTTCTGATCAAAATTATTTTACGAGTGTAATAAAACAGAAAGAAGCATGATTATTATTATGACTCCCGTGCTAGCATTTTAGCAAAATTTTAATCAAAATATAAAAATAATGTTGGCATTTTTCAGGATTAAGTTTGCTTTCTTATTTCACCCTCTTAACATTGTGACATATACAACAATTTTAAAATAAATATAGAATTAACTTTTTAAAAGTGGAATACCAACCAGGAACTATAATTAATAATTATGAAGATGGATGCTCTTTTAATTGTAGTCCCAAAATTTTTTGCGTGATGTTAATGAAACATTGCAGCGGCCTTGTCTTAGAAATGGGATTTTGTAGACTAATAATAAACACTTAACTCATTGGTCACATCAGAACCCTCAAGAAAGTGGAGTCATGTCAAACTAATTGTTATGGACAGGTGTCGCGTTACCTGACACCTACGTTCCTCCCACTCCGCGTCAGTATTGCGCTAGAATATGCGCAGGAGTCTAAGTATACTAATAGGACAAACATGAGCATTCTAGAAGAAAACTAATTCCAAATCTTGAGGAAATCGAAGGTGGTGTCCACATGTCAAAGTAATTGTTGTGGACAGGTGTCGCGTTACCTGACACCCACATTCATCCCACCCCGCGTCTGTATTGCGCTAAAATATGCGCAGGAGTCTAAGTGTACTAATAATACAAACATGAGAATTCTTGAGGAAAGTAAAGGGGTGTCCAACTGTCCACATATCAAAGTAATTGTTGTGGACAGATGTCGCGTTATCTGACACCTACATTCCTTCCACCCCGCGTCAGTATTGCGTTAGAATATGCGCAGGAGTTGAGAAACTTCGTACCAAAAGGACTAACACGAGAGGCTATAATATATGAAAAACCTTTGAAGATAACTACTTAACTAAACTATTTAGTTTGGTTAGATCAGATTTCTTTGCATCAATCGCAAGTATCGCAACGGACCTATCTAATTATGAGACTATTACTCAATGAGGTATCTCCTAAGGTTCTTCTTTTTGTCGTCTGAGTTTCAAGTCTATTGACCCGTGAAACCCTGGTATCACAGTTTTTAACTACCTCCGTGGTCTCATGGTCAGAGCCATGTGTTCGATCGGTTCGATTCCCAGGGGGGAACACAAAGCTGATATTTGTCAATTTATCACTTTGGTAGATTTTCCCCAGTTTGGTTAGGACATTGCAGGCTGAATCACCTGATTGCCCGAAAAGAAAAAGTATTCCGTACTAGAGCACTGTCTAAGTATTCCGTACTAGACACAGCTACTAGAGCACAGTCTTTTAACTTCATGGATTTCAAAGTTATTTTTATAAATGAATTATATCTTATATCTCATTAAAACGTCTGCAATATTGTTCTTAAATTGATTAAGTATGTTATTTACCCATAAAACCTCTACGCAGCGAACAGTGGCACAACATTGCCATTGGCACTCCGTGGACTAAATCTCCAATGTCCCATAACGGCAATATTGTCTTTGCTTTGAGACAAAATTGTCCTCAAAGGAAATTATTAAATTGGAACGGTGATTCCCGATTCTATTCCTGTAGTATTGATCAGTCTGGCATTCCAATAGAGCTGGCGAGGTTTATTGTATTTCCCCACAGAAGTATGTCATATGCCATTTGTTAACATACCCATTATGAACATTTATGAAAACAACATTAAAAGTGATGTGAACGATATTTTGATAAAAATTTTACATGGTCGAGGTGTTTAGGTACTTATGCTATTAATAAGGAAAGTATTTTTCAGTTATTTAAAATAAAAATAATATTAGCGTATGTCTACCTCCATAAGAAATATTGTATGGTGCTAGGCTAGCTGCATTTGACCTATATTCTATCTCTCTGATAAAAAATATCTCAATGATTATCAATTTAAAATACAAAACAAAATTCTTTATTGCACAAAGAAACACATACTACAGATTTAAAAAGGTACAAACGTGACAGTATAATATAGGCGGCCTTATTGCTAAAGCAGCAATTTCTACCAGGCAACCTTTTTAGGCAATCGGTCACCGAACTTAGACAGTGGTAGCCCTATAATGGTATTTAGACTTGTTTGCTGAGATTTATGTTAACATTAGGTGTACCTACAATCTGGCTCGGTGTCTAGAGGCCGATATTGTCGTTTACATTATAATAATCACACAAAACTAAGCTTAGACCTGTCTGCCATAGAATATATAAGGACATTTTAAATCAAGTGCAAATATTGAAACGTGTGAATCTACCCATGAAACTGAACAACGTTCCCTAAGGAACATAGGTTGAAATATGAAAAACAAAATTTGCATCAGCAGGTGCATCTTGTGTGGAAGGTCCAATATTTTTATTCGTTTTTCGACCTATGTTCCTTAGGGAAAGTTGTGCAGTTTCAAGGGTAGATTTACACGTTTTAATATTTGCAGTTGATTTAAAATGACCTTATATAGGTAAGCTAGGGCCGTCGATGTACCTCCCGTAGGCATGTTTGCAAATAAGTTCGTCGTTAGAATTTATATTGTACTTAATACACTTCACCTTGAAAAAATAAACACCTAAATTACTCAATAAATTTTAGTTACAAAGTATTTTTTAAGTAGGCCCTTACTCAAGACGACGGGGGCTTATGAGAAAAGATAGAGATCATTAATGAATATTTAAACTGGTTTTCAACACAGCACGTTTGGATTAAGGCTTTTACTCGGGATTTATTATAATTGCGGGTTGTAACCTTGTGGCACTCGTCAGGCGGTTAAATCCCCCCCTCAAGCATCGGTATTCCCCCCTCTACCCCCCCCAACCCCCCTTTCTGGCGCCCCGGATATCTTGACATCGTAAATAATCATATTCATTGCATGCTGCTGTGATCATGCAGTCATTATGCATATTTTTAATTCCCTTTTCAATTTCTAGGTATTTAGTAGTGCAATAAAATTTCATGATATATTGCATTTTGCGCTGACTACCGACAATTATAAAGTAAAATATGAGAAATAAGAAATCAAAAATATTATGAGGCCAGGATTGGAAACTGTGACCTTGGAATACCGCGTTCCATCGCTCTACTAACGGACCACAATTCCTAACCAATTGGGTACAGACAGTCTTGAAATTGTTGATAATTTTTATAAATCGTACAATCATAAATCCAAAAAAATTTAAGTTAGAACCTCAATCACGCTTTATTAACTTCTTCTTCTTCTGTCGAGTGGGTATCGAGTCTATCGACCCGATGAACCCTGGTGTCAGAGTTTTTAAACCACCTAGTAGCACAACTATCAGGCCTCTGACATGGTTTGAGTAACGACCACTATCAAAGACAGCGACCGGGACGACGACTTAACGTGCCTTCCGAAGCACGAAATCTTTTTCTTTTTCGGACAATCAGGTGATTCAGCATGCAATGTCCTAACAAAACTGGAGAAAAATTCACAAAGTGATAAATTATCAAATATCAACTTTGTGTTTCCCCCCTGGGAATCGAACCCAGGACCTCCGGATCAGGAGTCCATGGCACTAGCCACTAGACCACGAAGGCAGTTAATTGGACGGCTCGGGATGGTTTATAATAAATTTTCGAGTAGAAATTACGTATATCCAATAACAACAAAAAAAAATGTGAAATGAAATTTAGGGCCGTATTGATAAACAGCACTTGAGACTGACATGACAGCTAGTTTGAGTTCGTATCAGAAATGTCATTTCAGTACAATATAACCGGTCAAATCCATACTTAATATTGCTCTCAATCTTGAGATCGCTTTATGAACCCGAAGCCTTAGTGCAGCTGATAAACCCACCTTTAACTTTAATAAAATAAAACAATCAAATATATTTGAAGACATTCAACATTAATTCCATTCTGGCCTGGGAGCCAGAGAAAAACATATAATGTGCCAACTGCATTTCGTCCCGGGCATGCTTTAAAAACCAGCTAAGGGATCCGAGGGTTTCAGTATATTGTAATTTAGGCGATGGACTGACAACCTGCCACTACAGCAATATACGTACAAATCTATCTTAAATAACCCTCAAAACTTTGTCAGACGTGGCGGATCGACCTTTGTTTAGGTCGTTTACGCTCCGCCCACCCCTTTAGGGATAAAGGCGTGTTTACATATATGTATCTATACATTGAACAAAAAGTAATTTAGTCGTAGGTGTTACTATACGGATCCGCATTTTTTAAAAGTGTCATGCCAGCGATACACCAATACCAAAGCCAATACAGACCACGGATCGATTTCAACCCAAATAAGTGTGTCGCTGCATGCTAAGGTCGTATGTAATGTAAATATTGCTGTCGACGTTATCGTGTTGCAGAAACAGTCTCACGTGCCAATTCCGAAACGATCGACATATTACGAACCGATCAATATAAACACTTTAAAAGTAATATTGCGAACTTCTTAAAATAGCCTCAATACTGGACTTGGAAGCGGTAGAAGAACATAGAATTTACCGGCAGATGTTTTGTGTGTTTATGGGCTTCGAGGGTTATGATTATGACGCATTGTATGTAATTTTGGGTAAGGGTTGACAACTTGTTATAATATAATAGGTACCTAAAATCTTGTCTGATATTTCCCTCATTTATTCTCCATTTGTCAAACTATTGATGGTCTACATACATACGATCACGCCTTTATCTCTAATGGGGGTAGGCAGAGCATAAACGACCTTAACAAAGGTCGTTCCGCCACGTCTGACAAAGATTTGAGGGTTATTTAAGTTAGATTTGTAGGTATATTTCTGTAGCGACAGGTTGTCAGCCCATCGCCTAAATTACAATATACTGAAACCCTCGGATCCCTTAGCTGGTTTTTACAGCATGCCCGGGAGGAAATGCAGCTGGCACATTCTATGTTTTTCTCTCGCTCCCAGTCTAGCATGGAAGAAGGATAGCAGTCTACCTACCCCGTAAAGCATACCAGCGTGACCGAATGTATTGTTATTCTATTGCAATCCCACGTGCCCATTCGGGACCGATTGACATAAAGAGTTTAAAAGTAAAGCAATGTAATGAACTTTAGCACCAATAATAAACAATGCTCGGATTGTAGCGCGTGCAGTTTCCTTAAAGCACCGCTCAATTTTCAAAGGTGTTGCCAAAGGTCGCGCTGGGTACGGTCTGTTCTCGCATCGTCGGTAATTTTATTATAAACTTTAAACTTGTTTTAAATTTTAAACTTGTTTGGCTTGACATTGGGATCGATTCTAGATTTGCCAGCTAAAACTAAAATTAAAATCTTTTTGCCACTTTCAGACTCAAAACATTGGAAAAGGACACGAGATCTATAGTCGGTTGTTTTATGCGTTATCTGTAATTTTTATCCGCCCTAATACCTGCACGCAAGCGGATCTAATGAACGCCAGCCGATCCGCAATTCAAGTGGCAACGTTCTGGGCCGCCACTTTGTGATAGTTACGTGTTCCATCGACACGATAAGAAGAAGAATTGACAGAAATACTGGGGATACAATACTGGGGAGCGCGTCAAAAAGTTAAACCATAGAGTATAAATCGCCTGTCTTTTTTCAATTTTATTATTTTGAAAGAGACAGATAGATTTTAATTTTAGTTTTAGGCGGTAGTATCTAGAATCGAGCCCTTTATTTGGGTAATAAATTAGGTGTGCAAAACCCAACCGAAGCCTATTTAGTCATTGGAACATCCTGTAAGGTGTCATGGAGACTTAATAAGATAATACATACATACATATAATCACGCCTTTATCCCTAATGGGGTAGGCAGAGCGTAAACGAACCAAACAAAGGTCGTTCCGCCACGTCTGACAAAGTTTTGAGGGTTATTTAAGATAGATTTGTAAGAATATTGCTGTAGTGACAGGTTGTCAGCCCATCGCCTAAATTACAATATACTGAAACCCTCGGATCCCTTAGCTGGTTTTTACAGCAAACCCGGGAGGAAATGCAGCTGGCACATTCTATGTTTTTCTCTCGCTCCCAGGCCAGCATAGAAGAAGATAATAAGGCAATAATTTGATAGTCCCGTGAAACTGAGTAAGCTTCTTCACGTGTCGATCGTATCGGCTATATAAATATCAAATTAAATTTGACAAGCGCTATCAGTGGCGTTGTACAAGTCATCTTGCGTATAGTATGATGGCCACGCAGGGCACGACAACAGATGTGCCATTGTTTGCGGAGTGGCACCACCAGTGAGCTATAACCCCAACGGCACAAATTTTCGGTCCGAAGTCGGTTGAGTGACTTCCACGTTGGAGTTCGCCATAGAAGGAGAGCCCAGGATGCCCAGAAGGGAGATACTCTTTTAGTGGGACAGGATAGGCTGTTGGGTACCTCTCTTGCTAGAGTTTACATCTAGCTTCGTGTGCATTGCCTGTGTTTGGCAATGCGTGCTTTATGAAGCTATGCCAGCTTATGAGTCTCTGGGCTCCAGGAATGTGGTCGTGCAGCGGATGTTTGAGATCATGTATTTTTTGTGACACTTGACTAAATTAGCTGTGGACTGAGTAGGCTGCAAAAGATTATTAAACTGCTTTTCTCAGTTATTATCTTCAATAAAGATTTCTCAGAAAAATCTTTTGGGAGAGTTATGAGAAATTTCGTTCTTTCTCTACTAATTAACACCACTGAAGTATAGTGTACGTTGCACAGATTTAAGGTTCTAGAAAAGAGTGTAATTTTCAGAACAAAAGTTCTAAATATACAAACTGGGAACAGCCCACGTGCGCGAGCGCAGCGCTGGGCAAGTCAGTCACTTGCTTACGTAACAGCACTCTTGACATTTGCCGCGCGCTCTGTGACGTCACGCTATATCTCGAGGAATTCCCTGTTACGTCGTCCTGTTCGAAGTTTAAAAAACGACCCAGATCCAATATTTATTTATTGTTTCGGGTCACCTAAGTAAATATTTAATTGCGAGTCTTCGGCAGAAAATCCTCAAAGGGCTTCTAAATAAACTTTAAAATAAATAGTGAAGCAGGTGGTAATACAGAAAATTGCACTTAACAATGTTTATAAGCCGGTGAATTTTCTGGAAATGCCAGAGCAAAGCCTATCTCGTAAAATGAATGAAGGCATTTTTTGAGACATTTATTTTCATACTTATTCTGGCCCATGTTCTTTGAGTAAAGTTGTTTATAATCAGCTGCATAATATTATACTTTCTCTGAAGCATATAGGTTACTAGTAAAAAGTCCTATACAGAACATGCACCATTAAATAAACAATAGATTCCTATTAAAATAATAAAAGCAACTAGGAACCTACTTATACGGGGTATAAGGGACAGCGTCCCGCAAACTGATAGGGGTTGCTCAGTCAACGAAACTGAACAACTATCAGCAGGATTTATTTTCAGGAAGTGTTTTTTTTTCTTTTTATACAAATTGTCTGATCGAGGTGGTCATTTTGCATAGGGAGGTAAATGCTTTTTTCGTCCTCTGAAAGAATTTCCTGGTGATAGTTGTTCAGTTTCCAGACTGAGCAACTCCTATCAGTTTGCGGGACGCTGTCCCTTACACCCGGTATTATACCCTTTAGTAAATGCAAGTGCATAAAGTGTATAGCTGCGATGTATTTATGGAAAATGGAAGTGCATTATGTACAGAAATGAAAGTACAGTCATCAGTTTGGTTGAAATCGCAGATCATGCGTGACGAGAGAAAAGCTTATTGAAATCGAAACTCTGCTTGTTTTGAATATAACTATGCACATAATTTTGTGTTATGTGGTTTTGTATTGTCTAGCTCTTACTCTACACATACATACATATAATCACACCTTTAGCCCTGAGCGTAAACGACCTAAACAAAGGTTCTTCCGCCACGTCTGACAAAGTTTTGAGGGTTATTTAAGATAGATTTGTAGTTATACTGCTGTAGTGACAGATTGTCAGCCCATCGTCCTAATTTCAATATATAGAAACCCTCGGATCCCTAAGCTGTTTTTTACAGCATGCACAGGGATTCTATGTTTTTGTTTTGCTCCTAGTCCAGCATGGAAGATATCACTCTACACAAAAGCTTATAAAGTCCTGCATGTTATTTGAAGTTAAAGATGCCTACGCAGTTTCTCAAAGATATCGACAAAATCGCATACAATAAAGAATAGACGTAACGACCTGATGATATCCTTAGATAGAATGACCGATACGTTCTAGTGTTGCCCCTATGCTGCGCAGAAATAGCGAAAAAAGAGAATCGTCTGCGTATACGCACGTCACAAATCTAGCCTTATCGGAGAACACGCGTCTCGGAACAGCCGGCAAAAATGTAGAGTTATGTGCGCATCCCCCCTCTCCTTCCTCCCCATACGGCGCCGGTGATTTTCGCAGCAGGGACCCTGGAATGCTACCGGTGACCAGTTCTCTTTTAAGGATAGCCCCAGCCTTATTATACACTCACACCCACCGCCTCTTTATACTGCCAGCGAATAAATTTCATTTTAGGAGCTCCCGTGTTACGATAAAATTAACGGTTAAAAATACAGAGCCAATTCAAAACGTGTTCCACTGGTGCGTTGGCGACCACTTAGTTTATAACTGCTTTATAAGGGCGTACCAGGTTGTCTAATCGATTAACTAATTGCTCGCGGATTTTATGAGGTTTTCATACAAATTGTGGCATGTCTGTCGATGATGCACGGCTATCAAGAACGAAGTAAGTTGGAAAGTGTTATCTATTTGCCGAGAGTTTCGGGAAGTCTTATGCATGTTTTCTGATGGTAAGGTGTGATTATTGGGCGAATTGCCTGATAAAGGTATGCATCGCTCCTTTCGGGGACCGTTCTGCCTGGTTTGGTCAGACTACATCGGTCCGTCGCCATTCGGCTCTACACTCCATGTTAGGAGTATAGATGCATGTGGTTTGTGATGGTTACCAAGCTTTATAGGGGAGTGCTAACGTCGCATCTCATGCTATAGATACTGCCTGTAAATCTATGCGTTACGTAAAGCTTTTTGATTTCCGCAGTCTCTCAGGAAATCATACCGTCTGTTTTGGCGGAGTGATTTTGAATTCAAAATGACCGAGTTAAGGCGGTTTCTTAGCAGTATTTGGACACTCGTCCTTGAGATATTTATTGCAGCATAATATAAGCTACTGTGTTACTTTTTATGACGCACTTACATTGTGTTCGTCCCTGTTATAAATAACAACAACTTAAAATTACGGGCGACGCGTTACGAAAAGTGCAATAAAATTATTGCTCAACAATTAACACCGATTGTAAATGAGAGTCGTATATTATTACGATGACAACATACAAAACGTATCCTGTCAATAGGCTATAAGATAAAAGAAAGGTTTTATAATAGCATTGGAGTCGTGCGGTCAAAACAACAATTTTGCTGTCCACTGCATTAAATTTATCGCCCCGAGAATCATCGTAGGGGCGTGCATAATACGACCTGAACTATTTTATGTTCCTTTCATAGTCTCAACCGACACCGCGGCCGCCTTAATGCTACGATTTTAATGTTTTACGTGGGTGTAATTTTTCTACGTCACACGAAATTGTCGATGTTCAAGTAATTCGCTGATAATTCAGTCGAATGGGCATAAAGTGTGGGGTTGGCCCCGGAGGCTTGCGCCTGCGCCGCGGTCGGGGTCCGAAGTCCGAGTCAGCTATCCCGTATATAGGGTGTTTGGCAGATGATTGCTAAGCATCATGCAGGGTAGCTCAGCCTATAAGATTTTGTGTCTGCTCAATTTCTCTTGGAAAATCCCAATAAATAAGTAATAATTGGGTTTTCATACAAACCACCCCGATCATCTGTTCCGAGAAACCAAATTGTATTTTTGAGATTTTCCAAAAGTCGCGCAATAAAAGTTGTTCAGGAACTAAGGCTGAGCATCCACGGGAGGTTTGCAGCCATCTACCCAAAGACCCCGTATGTAGTTTGTGGTGTCCGCACAATGCTCGTGCGGAGATTGTATAAAGTGCAATGAGTAACGGTTTCTCAAAAACATGCGACGGCGCTGGTGCATTTAACTACGGCCAAAAATTACGGATTTCTCGCCTTTTAGCCGACCAACACTGTTATTAAGTTAACGGGGATTCAATTTACGAGCAAAACTCGGAGAAAGATATGATTGAATGTAGCGTTTATTTACGATGGACTTTAAAACAGTTTGAGGAAAAATATCTAGAACAGTTTTGCATGAAACGGGGTGCGCGGACCTTTAAATTATTTCGGTCACATTTTAAAGATTAAAATCTTAAATCAGCATTTGTGCCTCTGTCGGTTATTGGCATGTAATGGCTGTTGAGTAATATTACGAAGTTGTAATATTAAATTTAAATTTAAAATGGTACTTGACGAGGCATTTTGTGCTTGAACTAAGTAACTTGTAGTAAGTCTTCATACTCGAACAATAGCACAATACACGTCTAGACACTCGTAAATGACGGTTTCTACATTGGAGGAATATGTTTAGCTGTTTAAAGACGGAAACATTAAGGTAAACTTGCAAATCAGTGCGTGGCGGCTGTTCCTAGACTGTGCCCTATAAATATGGAGGTAGCCGTTGTGTTTAAAAGGAATAAAGTAGGTGTACCGTTATTATAAGTATCTTGAATGTGACAGGTTCTGCACGAGTTTGATCTACAGTAGCGGGCCAGGGACAGTAATAGTGCTATAATAGCGATGTACGGAGATGCGCGCAGCGGGGCGCCTGGCTGCGCTTGCGCAGGGCGATCTGGAGCATCAATTCTCAACCTAGAGGGGTTGGTGGATAGGGAAAATGTATGGGAAAGACTAGAATCCGTGAATGAGCCTGTTAGATAAAATCACGCCCGACAGGGTATTATTTATTTTAGGATGAATTTGATTTGTAGTAGCAGGCCATGCAGGGGCAAAAATAGTGCTATAATAGCAATGTACGGAGATGACACGTGCACCGTGATCTGGAACATCTATTCTCAACCTGGAGGGGCTTTAGGATAGGGATCAGGTATGGGAAAGACCGTAATCTATGAAAGAGCTGTAAGGCATAAAATCACGGCTATATTACTTATGGGGTAGGTGAAGAAACCTTAATTACACAGGGCGATCTGGAGCATCGATTCTTAATCTGAAGGATAGGGATCATCAGGTACGGGGAAGTCTGCAATCCTTTAAATAAGTAGAATGTTAGATCCTACATTTCTAGCAGGGGACAGACTGCCAATACGCATAGTCCTATATTGTTCAGTACAGCTCTATATTTCTTTTTTATTAACGGCACAAGCTCTCATTGGGCGTTTTTCGACTAGACGGTACGGCAACGGCACGGCATTGATTCCCACCGGTACCGTAGCTGGCCTGCCAAACTGCATGTGTTTTGTATCCATACGAAAGAAGCGCACGCGTGTGTGTGCACTCAAATTGGAACTTGGTTGACGTTATCGGGATGTTGCCGTGTCGATGCCGTGCCGTTTATTGGAAAAACGCCCATTAACCCCTCATTTTCGATATGGTAACTATAAGTTTTAAAACAGGATTTTAGTTTAAGAAAGATCTCTACAAAATTTGGCGAACCTGTATAGTTTTGGGTTCCCTAGTTGACTACGAAAGATGTTAGTTCAACTTTTCTTAGATCGAACACGCTGTGAGTGGGATAACCCACTATAAAATAAAAATATAAATATAAATTTAGGGGGATAAAAGATTGAGAAACAATGATCTCAGCTTCTCGTCTGCTCTTGCTTCGGACGATATAACTTTACCATTCCACTGTGCTGTGTAGCTATTTAAAAAAAATGCCTTAATTTATGAGCAAGTAAACTAAAATATTCGTGTATATAACACTCATTTCTGATATCAAACTATTATGATCAAATCTTATTTAACGAAATACGAGTTCCAGCAAGTGAATGTTGAATATCTACTAAACGATCGCGTCTAATTCGTTTTACTAATATTTATGACCGGAAAAAATTGTCTGTCATTTTAATGGCCGTCTTGCAGATACACATCGTGGGTAGTTCGTGGTTCGTGCTCCTGGCGAAAGTCAGCTGGTCCGAAATTGATAGCCTGTCGGTTGTCCAGCCGGAATCGAACCTCGGACTTCGGAGTGATCGCGCACGCGAGCCTGACACGCGAGATCCCGCCCAAATTGAATGCTGACATGAAATCGATGCAGAATCCGAGAAACTATTTAAAACGGCGATGAAAGAGACCAGTTACAGCTTAATTAAAGAAGTAAAAGGGGCTTAATTTTTCGTTACTTTCTTTTTTGGTGTGAAATTCGTATTTCGTCACTGAGAGAGACTGGACTCGGAGCAATATAACAACACAATGTACTAGCTGCTAAGTATATGACAGTAAAGGTACCTGTGGGTTTGAATTGGCGTATTAAATATTTAGGCGAGGGGCTGAAAACCCTATTATCATCATCATCACCTCTGGTCTAGAATACATACATATAATCACGCTTTTATCCCTAATAGGAAAGGCAGAGCGTACACAACCTAAACAAAGGTCTTTCCGCCACATCTGACAAAGTTTCGATGGTTTTTACAGTATGCCCGGGAGGAAATGCAGCTGGCACATTCTTTGTTTTTATCTCGCTCCTAGGCCAGCATAGAAGAATACTTACGACTTAAAGTCGAGAGTTAACCCATCCAAAAAACTTCACAGAATTAATAGCAGGGTTTACGTTACCATATCCTAGACACAGAAACTTGTAATTATCTACGCATGTTCACATATAAAACAGCTGTTTCTGTCAAACACATTGCTGAATCATGTAACTGTAAAACAACAAGTAGCACCGTAGCAACATGGTTTTGTGTAACCCATCAATCATGCGATGTGAACTGTTGCGCCTGAGTCAGAGGTCCGACATTGACCCGCAATCAATGATGCGTTAGGAACATGCAAAGCGCATAATTCACAACAACGTAGTAATCGCTTGTTCCTGTCACTCATAACATCGTCTGCATAAGTTGTGCAACAGCCCCGTTAGGTCCAAAATACAGTTACGGCCTGGCCACGGGAAAGAAGAGGCAGAAACGGTGGTGCAAATTGTGGGACAGAGGGGGCACCACCCCCCAATGGCATGCACCGTAATGATTCACAGATTTGCTTCCATCAACGTTGGTCGGTTCTTTACACTTGTGATTATTACAGGGCAAGCAGTCTCGCAACGGCCTCAGAAAAAGGGGACTTCGTTATATACATCTGACAATATTCTTTAGTCGCAAGATGCTACACCATTTGCACCGCACAAATGTTCGCTGCACCTAATTTCCCGTGGCCTACCCGTTAGGTCACAATTACAGTTACAGGGTGAATGACGAATGTGGGGGCCCGTCAGCTTGTATCGCGAATGCATGACTTCGGCATAAAGCGTGCTGGTGATGGACGCCGCGGGTCGCCCGCAGCCCACAGCCTCTGATCGGTTCGTGCACCCTGCTAAGTTATTCATACTTGTATTCCAGCCTACAAAAAACTGATAACTGTTCCCGTTACGTCTGACAAATTGTAGAAGGTCATTATCAGAAGTCTTCTCCCAGTCCTTTTTTGTTCCATCTGAGAAAATTTCTTCCATGCTGGACTGGGAGCGAGAGAAAAACATAGAATGTGCTAGCTGCATTTCCTCCCGAGCATGCTGTAGAAACAAGCTAAGGTATCCGAGGGTTTCAGTATATTGTAATTTAGGCGATGGGCTGACAGACTGTCACTACAGCAATATACCTACAAATCTATCTTAAGTAACCCTCAAAACTTTGTCAGACCTTTGTTTAGATCGTTTACGCTCTGCCTACCCCATTAAGGGTAAAGGCGTGATTATGTGTGTGTGTGTGTGTGAGAAAATTTCGCTTTAGTTCCTCAATCCATTTGACGAATTTTACGCTCCAGACTGTGCCAACCAGATGACAGTCTGGGCGTTGGCTTACTGGCTACCGTTTTGGCTGTCAGCACATATTAAGAACAGGCAAATTGATCGTCCGGATTGCTCAAAAGTCAAAAGCGAAATTACATCACATACAACACGCAAACACATCGCTACCAGGTTCGCATACACTTATGATAATGTTCGCAAAGTACAGAACAGAGCCTACTTTTGAACGTTACTTGTGGTGGTGTGGAATAGTATTTGCATTTTCCGTTGGGTTGCATTTTTAGGTTGGCCCAAAAATGCAACCCAACGGCTGCCTTGTGGAAATTGCTACCATAGCAATAAGGCCGCCTTCATTGTACTCTTGTTTTCATTTGTTCTTATTTATTGTGTTTAGATTTATTGTGCAACTAGCTGACCCGGCGAACTTTGTTCCGCCTTAGACGCCATAAATGAGCAGAGAATCCGTATTAAACGTTTTTTTTTTTCATATTCTTTGATTATATTTGCAGCACGCATTCAGTCAATTCTATGTCAAATGTCTTAAGGTTACATTAAAAAAGTTTAATAATTTTATATGGTGGTTAAGTAATTTTAAATTTTCTAATTTTCCGCGCATTTTCCTTAATTTCACAGCGCTGCGCTGATCTGCCACGTAACCGAGAATATACAAAAAATATCAAAAAAAGAATAATAAAGAGTATATAAACTAACTCAAAACAATTATATTTATTTATAGATAATTATTATAGAAACTTAATATATATAAACAAAACGAACTAGGGTATTCGGTTCTCGCTCTTTTTGATTTGTTGTTTCTCATATTTTGAATACTACTTCTTATCGAGTAGGTGTTCGTAGTGACGAACTTTGGTGTCAAAGTTTTTAAGTAGTCTAATAGTCACAGCAAATAAGCCTCTGGCATGGTTCGGGCATCAACCACTTAATACTTTTGTGAACGATATTAATCTTAATATGTTCTTCCATGCTGGACTGGGAGCGAAAGAAAAACATAGAATGTACCAGCTACATTTCCTCCCGGGCATGCTGTAAAAACCAGCTAAGGGATTCGATGGTTTCAGTATTTTGTAATTTAGGCGCTGGGCTGACAACCTGTCAGTAAGCAATATACCTACAAATTTATCTTAAATAACCCTCACAACTTTGTCAGACGTGACGGAACGATCTTTGTTTAGATCGTTTACGCTCTGCCTACCCCAATTAGGGATAAGAGCGTGATTATATGTATGTATGATATTAAATTAGAATGAACAAGTAGTTCTCCTGCAACATTCTATAAAGCTACACTCTGTGCTAATCTTAGACTTGATTTATTTTGAGCGTAATTAGTACGAACATGTTAAGAAATAATAACACGCGAGGTGTAAAGGGGTAATGTTACAAAACCACTGGAGCGTAGTTTAATGAGGGCAATTCGGCAGGAGCACGACTTAACTAAATCTCAACTAAAACTATTGCCTTCCCTCTTTTTTCTCTCTTGTCTTGTCTTGTCTAGCCGTTAATGTCCCACCTCTGGGCAAAGGCCTCTTTTCGGTGTCTCCACGACTCTCTATCCTGTGCTTCCTCCGGCAATAATAGAAAATAACAAGTACGAACTTGTACTGGTGGTCTTAACGTTAATTTATTTATTTAATAAAACTGAAGTCTACAGCTATAATACATACAAACTAGTTCTAATAAATTTTCAAAATATCAGCCAATTACAGACCTCCATTATATTAACATTATACAAATTCAATATGAGGGCAAATAAGTGTACAGATCAAACTTAATAAGAACAGGTCATAGTTAAAATTATGTAAGATATAGCAAACTAAAACTATAAAGAAAACATTTTGTTTGCCGCGCACTGCAAGTAGTAGGTGTAATGTATGTGTGTGTAAGGATATCATTGTGTTAGTGTTAATACTGAAAGAAAAACTACGATTGTATGGGATTTCGCCACTCAGTGAGACTCTTAAGTCTGCCATTTGCAACTCCGAATTGCCTTCATTGTCTCGTGTTAATACGCCCTCACTCGACCTGCTTAAGCTAATGTAGGCAGTAGGGCCATGTGCAAAGCTCTTTAAAGTATCAGTGGCTTTTAGTAGAGGTATGGCTAATCTGTTTATGTCGCAAAGGTTGTCGCTGTAGTTTAGGTAGTGCTATCGATTCGTAGAGCGCACAACTTAACTTAATCTTCACTAAAATTATTGACGTCCCTTTCTGTTCTCCAATGACAGAAAATGACATGTATGGACTTAAATTAGTTAAGGGTATCTCTGGTTCACACCAGCGCCCTCATCAGTTAAAATCAATACTCACTGTAAACGCAGTTAATCGAAAATCCGGTAGATCAGACTGATGTAAAGATACTGAAGTTTTTGTAAGAATAATAAATTAATAATTCAGTGTTCACTGCAGTTACAGATAGCAAAAGTCCTAAAAGTGGCAGTTTTTGCAAATTTTCTATCTGTAACTACATCGAACTATAAGTTGCAACTTTATGAAGTCCTAAATGACCTTCTCAATCTGATCTAACGGATTTTCGATTGATTGTTTTTTCAGTGAATTATGATTTTTTGACTGATTTTGATTTTGCCACTTAGCCCAGGGAAGCCCCTTAAGAGGCCTCTCCGCGAGCGGTGGCGCCCTCACTCGTTAAAAAATCATAACTTGCAAAATATAGACATTTTCAAAGCTTTTCTCTGTCACTTTCATAGATTAAGGCCTAGGGATTTTTAAGAAGTAAAGAATTGAGGAGCAAATAGTACCCTGGAGTTACTATCAAAATTTCCACCAAAAGTGGCCTTTCTAAGCAATAATTTCGATAGTAAAGGCCCGGTACTTGATCCTCAATTCATTACTTCTAAAAAATCCTTAGGTCTAAATCTAAAGAAGTGATAGAGAAAAGTTTTGAAAATGTCTATATTTTGCGAGTTATATTTTTTCAACGAGTAAGGGCGCCACCGCTCACGGTGAGGCCTCTTAAGTCGTGATTTTGGCAACTACAAATTGGTGCCAGTGTCAAGGCCAACATTAGTTACGTAGTTACCACAGAGCAAATATAGTCTGCTTCCTTTTAGTTACAGTTTGAATTTGAATTTATACCTAAAGTACCGTACAAGGAACAAGACATATATACAATTCAGAAACATAACAATGAATAAAAAAAAATCATAAAAACATATAAAATTGTTTATTTATTGTAAATTTTTTGTACGCAATAAAGAATATATCATAATTTCATAAATTATAACACTTCTTCTTCTTAGCGAGTGAATTCTTGAGTCGAACAACGACCCGAAGAACCCTGGTGTTAGAGTTTTAAAACCGCCTAGTAGCACCGCTATTAGGCCTTCGACATGGTTTGAGTAACGACGAATAACCATTATAACACTAAGTAAGTAGGTAATACTTTAAATTAATTGAGATCAAAATTCTTCTATTACACATTTTGCTGAGAATGCTAGTTGCATATTTGATCCTGAACACAATTACCTATTCTAAAATGTTACATGTCAAATATAAATGATGGGCGTGTTATTCATCGGTATTGGATATGATTATCTACGATAAATGTTGGTGTCTTATAACAGCTCAGCTCAACAGTTAAAATATAAAATGCGTTCCGAGTCCATTCATTTAGATAAAAAATACCACCCGTCTTCATCCTGATACATCGCACCATAGAACAACATCCGTCGCAGCCTGGGAGAGTATGCCAGCGATTTATATCCCTGCCTAGAGAGCCTTAGCTATTCGAAACTGAATAAATCAAGGGAATCCTAATCTAAGTCCATCTCCGACACATGAGATTGAAGTTGCTATTTTTAATTAACCTCTGGCATCTCAACCGTGAGTTATTACTGCGGTCGACGTCTCGCTCAGATCTGACTTATTAGATTAACTATATCTGTGGCTCCATCGGGCCGCTGTGCATAGCCCGCCACACGCCGCACGCCACACCGCGCCTTAAGACCGTTTGCAATATTTTATACATTGCATAAGACGGCTGCAGATAATTTGAACGATTGTTTGAACAGAACATGTCATTCAATCAATCAGAGCAAAGTAAAAACCCGATCGCATCTAAGCATTACTCACATCGATACCCTTATCCAGGACGAAGATAAAGCGTTAAGAAACAAAGATTACGTGTTTTATATAACTGAACAAACGAAAGTAAGAGTGGAGACGTAATTTGTCCTTAATTTCCATACGGGTCCGTCGGTGGCATTTAGCCGCGACTTTTAGCGGTTGTTTTCGCTAATTACCATCTCGTTTGCAATGTAAAATCGGTACGTATGTTCATTGCGGGTAAGGAGGTACTACTAGGAGGGAAAGTGAGTGTTTGTAAGGGTGGTTGTCTCATTAATTGGCAGCTCCTAGCGGCGCGATGTGCGACACCGTGTGGACAGCGCACGAGTACGGGGCTGCCAGATCTAAGCAAGCAAGTAAATAGGTAATGGTCCAAGAAAGCCGATAGAAATATTTGAAAATAACCAATTACTAAAGACAACCCTTAAGGTTTACCTGTTAACAGGTAACCTTTTTTAGGTTACCTATGATAAGAACGGTTTTTAAAACAACTCTTCTCTACTCTATCCTATATCGTTTGGTAATTAAATTGACCAATCCCAGGGTCGTCCACCAATTGTTCAACCCCTAGTATCCTAGGGGTTGAACCACCTGAGCAGAAAATTATCTTCAAATATCAAGCTTGGTACTACTGGCTCAATTGCCGGCAGCGCATTTGTAACCACTGGGTGGTGCAGATATCTATCTACGGGTACAGCATTGACTACTAACCATCAGGTGACTCATCCGCCAATCTGCCTTCCTATTTCATAAAAATAAACTAACTGGCTGGAGTCCCTCCACTCTGGCAGCACTGCGTATGCGCACAACACGACGCGTGTACTGGCTACTGGCGTTATGCAAGCGAGCATGCTCCATACAAACCGCTCTGACGTTTCCTGCAATCTACTTGCCACTATCTAAGCGAAACTTAACAACCCTTTCATAAAATAATCACTAGTACACACTTACATAATAGTCCTCCCAACCAATTTTTCGGTGACGCCGGCCGATTTCCCAGTGACTAGTTTTTAGTGCCTAAGAGCTTACAGCACACAAGTGCACTTTAATCCTTCAATCTCATATTCTGATGGGACAGATTGACTGATACGACCAGAAAGAATTCAGGCGCAGGACCGACTCCCATCCGACAGCATGGACCATCTTACTTTTCGGACAGTCAGGTGATCGTCCTAACCTAACGAAAAAAGAAACAGCATAACAAAATGGTTGTCCCGCGCCGGGAATCGAACCTACGACCTCCGGATCGGAAGCCCATGGCTCAGACCACTAGACCATTGAGTCCGTCTATAATCACTTTTACACACTTACATCATTCATGTAGAAACGCTATTAAAATTAACTACTACGCACTTATTTGTCCAGCAACTTGGAGAGGGGTGAAAACTCGCTCCGACTCCAAATTTACTGAAGAATTTTAATCAAGGAATTCTGATAAAAAATTGACATGCACTCACGGATTAAGAAATTTCGGCAAAAGTATTTTTGATTGCACAACTTTGTCATGAGTGAAATAGTTGGGACAATCGTACAGGGATTCAATAGTTTGATATTTGTTTACTGTAAAATATTAATAGGAAAAAACACCATTTCTTCCATGCTGGCCTGGGAGCAAGAGGAAAACATAGAATGTGCCAGCTGCATCTCCTCCCGGGCATGCTGTAAAAACCAGCTAAGGGATCTGAGGATTTCAGTATATTGTAATTTAGGCGATAGGCTGACAACCTATCACTACAGCAATATACCTACAAATATATCTTAAATAACCCTCAAAACTTTGTCAGACGTGGCGCAACGACCTTTGTTTAGGTCGTTTACGCTCTGCCTACCCCATTAGGGATAAAGGCGTGATTATATGTATGTATGTATGTAAAACACACAAAAACTAAAAAAAATAATTCATCCAATGACATCTCCATTGGATGAAGTTATCTAATCAGTTAGTCGTTTCAAATTTAAGTTCCTATACCGGGTGTAAGGAACAGCGTTTTGCAAACTGATAGGGGTTGCTTAGTCAAGGACACTGAACAATAAATTGACCTTCCCGTGCAAAATGACCTCAATCAGACAATGTGTATGGAAAAGCCAAAATATTTTTTTCATTTCCTGAAAAATAAAACCTGCTGATACTTATTGATTGGATTGGGGGTCAAAGCTGTCCGCGTCCGTAGGCGAGGCCCTTTTCTGGGCCTCTTACTCGAGTTTCCCTACACGTGGCCCCTGGGCAGTGCAAAATGGACAGCACTCTCTCCGGTGGTAGGCTTCGGCCGCGGCTGGTTACCACCCTCCTAACCAAATAATGTCGCCAAGCGGTACCGCCGTGTTCCGACATGTAGTAAGGAGAAGCCAGTATGGAGGTGGGGTCTGTACAGTAGTACCGCGGAATGTAGCAGGTCGGAGTGGCTGATTGTTGCGACAACGAGTGGCTGGTTCTGGAGGCTAGCGGGATCCGAAGCACGGTGCACCGCTGGCCGACCGTAGGAAGTTGAGGGCCCAAGTAGCGGGAAAGCCACCCGTGAAAGGCTGCCCTGCCACCTCACGAAAAATCCCGGGAGGCTCCACCTTGCCGGTTGGCGACCGGATGGGAGGACCAGGTGGCAATCCTCGGGGGGGTTCGGGCGTCCCCGCGGTCTCCAAGCCAGCTATCTTTGCGTGTGGCTTCAATCAGCTCATTTTCTAAGCTTATTGCAACGCGGTACCTCGTACAACTGCCTTCCTCCTGCCTATTCACTTTTTCCCCACATCACCAATTATGAAAACACTAAAAAATCGGAAAATGGTTAAACAGCGGTTGCACGTCCTCCCACTTAAAGTGCACCTCTCAAATATTCGAGGCTTGCACTCAAATCTCAACCCCGTCCATCACCATCTTGAGACTGAAAAACCGCATCTGCTGTTCCTCACTGAGACGCAGATCAATTGTCCGGCTGACGCGGCGTACCTCAGCTATCCCGGCTACACACTAGAACACAGGTTTCTACCTCGTGCCGGAGTCTGTGTGTACGCTCGCGATGACATTTGCATCAAGCGTCTCAAGAACCTTGAGGCACCAAGTTTTTCCGTATTGTGGGTACTGGTCGATACTGGTGTAGCTCAAAATGTGTATGCTTGCGTCTATCGCTCGCATAGTGGAGACACGGAGACAACCAAACTGTTTGAACACCTCAGTGAAGGTGCTGATGAAGCTCTGCAGAGATACCCGGTAGCGCAGCTAGTCATCCTGGGGGATTTCAACGCTCATCATAAAGAGTGGTTGTTCCCATACCTAGAGACCGATCATGCTGGGCGAGAGGCGCGCAAATTTGCATTGTCGCTAAATCTCTCCCAGCTTGTCAGCTGTGCAACAAGGGTCCCGGATATTGAGTCTCATACAGCCAACTGCTTAGACCTTCTGCTGACTACCGATCCAGACCGATACTCTGTGTCTGTTACTGCCCCATTGGGCACCTCAGATCACCGTCTGGTGAAATCTATATCAGTGTATTCACCACCCAATCAGGGTCCTTGTGGTAAAAGACGGGTGTGGCGATACAGGTCAGCAGAATGGGATGAGATGCGCCACTTCATTGCTTCGTATCCTTGGCAGGACTGTTTTTCTTCAGGCGAATCGTCGAGCTGGGCGGATGCTATTACAGAAGTCATACGTCAGGGTATGGAGTATTTCATACCGTTCTCTGATGTTCCTACCGGTAGCAAAGCTCGCCCGTGGTTTAATGCTGACTGTAACTGCGCGGAATCGCAGAAACAGTCGGCATTCCTTGCTTGGGCTGATGCTCGTGCACGCAAAGCTCCGAATACTCGCGATCTGAAGAAAAACTATAACAAAGCCACCAAGTTAAGGAAAAAGGAATTACGCAGGGCTCGATTCGCCCACATAGGCCGAGTAGGCGCTAAGCTTGCTTCCTATCCGGCTGGCTGTAAAGCATTCTGGTCGCTTGCGAAAGCAGTGGAAACCAATTTCTGCCAGCCATCTTTACCGCCTCTGCAGAGACCTGATGGGTCGCTTGCTCATACTGCGGAGGAGAAAGCCAATCTTTTTGCCTCCTATTTTGCGGAAAGTTCGCGTCTTGATGCCGCAGGTAAAATACCACCCCCGTTACCTCGTGTCGACTGCTCTATGGCAGCCGTACGCATCCGGCAAAAAGAGGTCCTTAAAACCATGCGAAATCTAGACGTGAATAAAGCAAGTGGCCCTGACGGTATCCCTGCAATCGTCCTGCGTAACTGTGCGCCTGAGTTGTCTCCGGTGTTGACACGCCTGTACCGCCTCTCACTTGAGACTGGTGTTGTTCCCAAATCGTGGAAGTTTGCAAATGTGCAACCTGTACCCAAAAAAGGTAGTCGAGCAGACCCTGTCAACTATAGACCCATATCGGTAACCTTTATACTCTGCAAGATTATGGAGCGTGTACTGAATAATCGGCTCCTGGCATACCTTGAGGATAATGATCTCCTTTACGATCGCCAATACGGCTTCCGCCGAGGGCGATCGACGGGGGACCTCCTCGTGCATGCCACTCACTTATGGAGCGAGGCTATCGAGAGACATGGTGAAGCACTTGCCGTGTCTCTGGATATCTCCAAGGCCTTTGACAGGGTCTGGCACGCTAGCCTTACTGGCAAGCTTCCCGCCTACGGGTTACCTGCTGGCCTTTGCAACTGGATTTCGGACTTCTTGAGTGAACGATCCATACAAGTGGTCTTAGAAGGCTGCTCCTCCGGACAACAGGCTATTGATGCCGGAGTTCCTCAAGATTCTGTCCTGTCTGCAACCTTATTCCTGCTGCATATCAACGACATGTTGACACCCGATCCCTTTGGGTACGCTGATGACAGCACGGTTGTTGACAGATATCTGTCCAGTGCAAGGGCCAACAGTGAAACAATCCAGTCTTGTCGGGAGTCCATAGTGGATCGTCTGAACTCATCGCTAAGGGTGATATCCGAGTGGGGCGATGCCAATCTCGTCAAGTTCAACGCATCCAAAACCCAGGCGTGTCTATTCTCGACAAAACGGAGTCCTTTTAACCTGGCTCCAACTTTCCGGGATGTATCCGTACCGATTTCTGACCATCTTGAGCTTCTTGGTATGAGCCTTACGTCCGACTTGAACTTTGGACGTTACATTGAGTCTCTGGCCACAACAGCTGCCAAAAAACTTGGTATCCTCTCGAAGGTGAGGCGATACTTCACACCGGGACAGCTATTGCAGTTGTACACAGCTCAAGTCCGATCGTGTATAGAGTACTGCTGCCACCTTTGGGACGGTTCAGCTAAATACCAGCTGGCTGCCTTAGACTCAATCGAGAAACGTGCTAAGAAGCTCATTGGAGACTCAGCACTGGTTGAGGCAAAACTACAGAACCTTGAGCACCGTCGCAGAGTGGCGTGCATGTCGGTATTTTACAGGATACATTTCGGGGAGTGCGCGTTAGCACTTCATGACCTTATACCCCCCTCCCCTTTCCATCTCCGGAGCACGAGGCGTGGACAGGGGTTCCACCCTTATGTCGTGGATATACCACAAATTCGCTCAACTCCCTGCCGGCGGATCTGTTTCCGGAACAATATAACCTGGGCCTTTTCAAGGCGAGAGTGAATAGGCACTACATAGGTGAGTATGCTTCAACATAGTCCGCATCGTCACTTTCCACCAGGTGAGATGGCGGACAAATGCTCGCCTATATATATGTAAAAAAAAAAAAAAACTTGTTCAGTGTCGTTGACTGAGAAACCCCCATCAGTTTGCGGGACGCTGTCCCTTACACCTAGTATACTCAATTTAAAACCCAGTTTCCATCTTATTAATTAAGGTACCTACAGGTCGTCGTTCTTCCACTCTGGCCTGGGAGCGAGAGAAAAACATAGAATGTGCCAGCTTCGTTTCCTCCCGGGCTTGCTGTAAAACCAGCTAAGGGATCCGAGGGTTTCAGTATATTGTAATTTAGGCGATGGGCTGACAACTCAAAGCTTTGTCAGACGTGGCGAAACGACCTTTGTTTAGGTCGTTTACGCTATGCCTACCCCATTAGGGATAAAGGCGTGACTATATGTATGTATGTATCTACAGGTCGTCGTCCCTCACATCCCTCCCGACGTCCCGACCCTGTCGTCTCTCGTGTCCCTTCCGTATTCGCATCCCTCCCATCCATCCCTCCTGGATATTTTTATTACAAAGGGTAAATTACTAAGCCTTAAGTTTATGACCAAGAATATGTTTTTCTAACATACATACATACACATACATACATAGATACATAATAGGAGTCGAAGTAGTCGCCATGGCCGAAATCGGTCGGAAGGATCATCATCATCATTATCACATATAATCACGCCTTTATCCCTAACGGGGCAGGCAGAGCGTAAACGACCTAAACAAAGATCGTTCCGCCACGCCTGACAAAGTTTTGAGGGGTATTTAAGATAGATATGTAGGTATATTGCTGTAGTAAGGTTGTCAACCATTTTGTTGTTTTTTTTTCAAAGATGCAAATACTCTCAAACACAAGAAACTACCACTCACACTATGATAGATGGTCTGCCTCTCCTCAATTACTATCACACAGCTTTCGTATACTAATTCCAGGGAACATGGTGGAAATGTCGCCGCAATACCTGGTTCTAAGCGCAGTCTAAGTAAACACGGTAAATGTACGCTATCAATCATAATTATTGCTAAGTGCACGCTCATGTCGTAAACTATCATAAATCGCGCTGTTTAGGTCTAACCGGAAATAGTTTCCATTTTCTAATGAATTACTTTCACATTATTGGGTAGTTTATCTAAGCTTATACGCTTATTTCTATTTTTCAAATTCATTGTGAGTTACTTGTAAGTATAAATAAAAAACAGGTTATAGGTATTTATCTACATTCTCAATGCCTGAAACGACTTTAAAGTAATAAAAACACCCATGAAAAATACACAAACTGAACAACCTTTCAAATATTTTTTATTCCGAATCTTGGAAACAAAATAATTATGTATTGGGAAACTGTTCCAGTTTCATAATATCGACATGCCTAAATTTTAGCAACGAGTCAGTACCATACAGAATACGCTAGGCACTATTTCTAGGATAAAAGTTCATTGTCTTGTATTGTATGTTCTAAGATGCAATTTATGCCAGAGAAATGTAAAAATTGCTGTGTATTTGAACTTAAACATGATTCTTCCATGCTGGACTGGGAGCGATAGAAAAACATAGAATATGGAAACTCCGGGCATGCTGTAAATACCAGCAGGGTTTCTGTATATTCCAATTTAGGCGATAAGCTGACAACCTGTCACTAGAGCAATATACCTACAAGTCTGTCTTAAATAACCCTCAAAACTTTGTCAGTCGTGGTGGAACGACCTTTGTTTAGGTTGTTCATGCTCTGCCTACCCTATGTATGCCTACCCTACCCTTTATGTATGTATGTAAACATGATTGAAAACAAACTATTTCTGTATTCTTTTTGTCGTGATTAGTTTTGCTTGTACTTCAAGTATTCAAAGTGGAATGCTATTGTAGCATGCCCATCACATCTTAGTTTTATTTTCATTTTCTTTACTTCACACTCATCTTAAAGATTGACGTAATAATAAAAAATCTTCCAAGATAGCACATTTGCAAGATGCATCTCTTTTATAGAGACGTCAAGGCGCCATTTTTCTCGTATTGTGAGCGAGGAACTAACAAGCCTTTCATCGTTTGAATGTGGAATATTATACCCAGTCTGCGCCGGAGTCGATGTAGAGCTCGCGTCTTTATATTAAACTGAAGTTTTGCCGACATACAATGAAACTGATGTTTTAAGGTTTTAGCTGATAGTTAATTTGATTTTTATTAAATGACTCTTTGTGCAGTAAAAATATCCCAAGGATTTCCAGCTTTCAAATACGATATCCTTTTCTGTAAAATATTTCTTTACAAAGTATTTTCTGAAACTTTTTTAAAGTTTATGCAACAGGGTTAAAACAAGACAATTTTGTTAAAAAATCTCTACTCTTCAGCCACGATCCATAGGACACATTCTTTGGTAGAGATGGGTATAGGTACTTTGATTAAGAGTTTATCGATAATGACAAGAGAAAAATGGCGCAGATGCGAATTGACCCGGCTGACAGGGCATCCAACTTCATTGCGGTCGGGCATTGACAAAGAGCCTTCATGAGCTTCGTCTGGACTCAGTACGACAATGTTTTTAATGAATGTGGCGAAAAAACGAACTAATGCCTCGAACGCTATTTTTGACGGCTCTCCCTACTTGCAGCGCCCTCGCATACGTTCATTTGAAGCCTTGACGTACGTAGCCCGGTCACAGCCCTCCAGTCAAAGGAGTGACGAATGCATCGTCCATCACACCACTCGGCGCTTTCAATCGCAATCTCCGCCTTCACCGCAACAAAACCTCCGAACAATCGCCAGGCTCAATGTTGCAAACAAGCGAGATGCTCAAAGTTCTTTTCTATTTGGCTTTGTCGGGATTTAAGTGTTTGCTGTAATCCCGCATAATCATAGAGGAAGTGCAGAAAACAGCCAGGCAATTCAAAACATGGTTGCCAGTAAATTTCTATTATTTTTAAAGCTCTGTGGAAATACATTATACTTAGATGCCGGCAGTCGTGTTCAATGACAGAGAACGCAAATCAGCGAATAAAGTTGCATTGACAACGATCGTACGTAAAGAAAACGGAAGAAATAGAAAACCGATAGAAAGTGGCCGGTATCAAAAATAACTGAGTTTCCAAGCGGGTAGCCGCGAGCCGCGAGGTATAGACAGCCGTGAGTTATACTCGCCCATCTTTAGGTTTTCATTTCTCAATCTCTCCGAAGAAAGCCTATCGGGGAGCGGTAATTACTTTGTTATTTATACTCGGCGGCCGCCGTGTGGACGGGGGGAGGGCCTTACTATTTTATTAATAACCGGCTGGCATCGGCCTGTAATCACGGCATTATTGTAATAGCGACCTGTCTAAACCTAAGCCCACTATCGGACAGGTACGGATGGGCTCGTGGCGCGCGTCGCGATCGAAGGCCGAGTCGTTCCCGCACTATGCGCCTGCGCGTCTATAGGGAGGTGCCGATACCAGGATAAATGTCCGAACGTATCTGTCTTCTCCGGTTTATAGGTATTAATTTGTATGTTAATCGATTTAAAGCGCTCTCCGATCTCCGCGCGAACGATACACACTGTCAGATTAATGTTTATTTAAGACGCAAGAGAAATTACTTCGTATGCAATAACCGACACTCCATTTGTACAATAGCTATGGAGGGTATAATTTTAAAAGCGAAAACTATAATGACTATGAAGAATTGCGAATTTCTTTAAGTAAAAAGTTTTTTGTGCCGAATATGGCAGGTTATGATTTATTATATAACACTACAAACAAAGCGCATAATAATATTTAATTTCATTCACACGTAAGAGCTGTTGTTGACACGCGAGCAGAAAGGTCAAGTTGAAACACAAGAAAGCATAATTGGCGAACACTTACGCATTATTTACTTGATTTTAATTCAATATAATTGAAATATAATTTAAAGTACGTGACGTCAAAAGTTGGCGATAATTACAACAATCATCGAGGAGTGAAACGTCATGCCCACGCGCACGTAAAAGAACAGGATATTTGGCGATTTTAATGTAAGAAATATTTTTTAAGAGTGCGATGGCGATGACACTTATTATTTCACAAATCATACAAAAAATGAATTTTCATTTCACAGTACTTTTACGTCGAGATGGGTGCAGCTCTTCAACAAATAAGGTAAGAAATAAATGTAGTAAAGAAACTCTCCTTTTCGGTGAATGTCCAAACCTACACGACTCTATTACTTGTGTTTCACGATGACGTATATCGTTTGGAAGGTTCCTCAGTTAATTGCAGATAGATGCAAGTTTCTAGAGCACGTGAGTTGGGAAGTCAATAATTGTTCAACGGAATTAGCTCCAATCAACTATGACAAACATCCACCACGTCATTTCCATTATCCACTTGCCACTGTTATGTAAAATAGATCTTTGTCGGTCGATCCGTCTTAACAGCAATGACCTTTCGTGTTTACCTCATAAGTATTATTCTGCTGGTGTAATGATTACGCCGATTCGATTAAACTTTTTACTATAACAGGATTTTAAGGTCACAACTGCCAGAAGCGCAAGCTCTTTGCCGAGAGCGATTCTTTCATACTTTAACGCCTCCTTTAAAAAATACTTAAAAGAAGTACGAAGTGATTATGGAGTGTCTGACCGCGAATGTCACCGCAAAAGCCTCACTTAATGCAGCCAGCATTTTTCCATCATATTTTTAATTTATGAACATGTCAATGAACTGACTGTGCGTTTCAATAATTGTGGACTTTCGACAGTTTTCTCCGGCGTCAAGTTGTTGGTATATCGCGTCGAGTGCTGTTATCGGCCACTTGGATATGACAAGTGTTTGTCTTACGGCACGCTTCGGCTATCTGCTAACTATCGCGTCATTATCTTTGTTTTCCTCATCGTAAACATACTTTTACTCGTATTTGCTCTTAGCACTTTGGAGCGCAACTGATATTATATTTATGCTAACAAGTTTTGCTAATTCAATATTTGTTAACTTTTGTTAGAAAGTGACTGTGTTGTAATATTGCGGCGGCTTACGAGTATCTGCCAATTTTAGTTACGTTATCAATAGCCGAAACGTCTCTCAGGTATAATAGTACCGGTGTGTATTGTATAGTGTTTAGTGTAGCGGTGAACCTGTGCAGGCGCCGGAAGGTCAGCGTCTCCGCGATTTATGGAGCACGAACTCTTTGTAGCGTACCGCTGCGCCCGCGCAGACCGCGACTAACGGCCCGGCCCGCGCTAAAATACGAATATTACGCGCATGTGTTAACGCGGATCGCGCAGATGTGCTAACCAACACATCCCCACGCACTCAGCAATTTCTTACATGATTTAGTACCTCTTTACATCAAACGAGGTATAAACCATGAGCAATTTCGCGAAATGTTTACCTCGCTATTAATATGATGGTTAGAGACAAACCAATAAGCACTCTGCGGTTAAGTGCAAACGCAAACATCGTCGTAAACGAGGCTTCTCTTACAACAGCACTAACAATAAGCGACAATAAAAACGTCTTAAGAATGATCTTCCTCATTGACGCAGCTAAGTTCACCGCGTTCTCAAGATTAGTAGAATGAATATTTTGTTAAAAAGGGAAAAACGAGAGATGGAAGTTGCTCCACTGACAAGAGCAAAACTCTCTACGTCGGCGCATTCCTCTGCCAGTACGCGCCCGTAGAGCGCAAGGTGACGCATGTGTGTAGTAGGCAATGCAAAAAGCATTGTCAGCGTATTGAGTAGAACCTTTCGTGCAGTAAGTGACGCCTGTGTGTTGCTGCACTTAAGTAGGTAGTAGAAAAAGAAATAGATGGCATACGGTTCGCCTGATCATCAAAGGTCTTCGTGGCGGTGACATGCCTTATGATATTATGAAGTAAGAACACCTGAAACATAAAAGGAATCGCTTGTGGGTTAGACCCTGCAGAAACTTTTAGAATACTCTGGAATATTCCCTCCATTTGGTTGCTCTTGGTTGAGGCCGACCCCGGGATACATCACATTCACTCTAACTGTTCCCATAGATAGAGTTCTGGTGATTTACAAATTTAGAATGATCTGGAATATTCCCTCCATGATTCCCTCCATTTTGTTTGTTCATTCGTGGTCCGTCCTAAAGTCTGACCTGCTCGGGGCTACATCGCAGCGATCGTTCAAGTAAAACAGTTCCCATGTACTGTCGATACTTCGATAGCGTTCGTGAGTGCAAGCCTACAAGCCTCAGCCCCATTGCTGCAATAAGTTGTATTGGAAAATATTTCAGTTCAATCTACATTTACTGGAGTTGAAACACTGTTGCAGCTCTAAAGGTGTTACATCGTAACGAAGTTTCAACAGAGGAGGTTTGAAATTTACCAAAGCTACGGGAACGATATTGCACATTTGCTAAATATCTTTTACACTACATATAAGACTGCTCTATATTTAACTATGGGCTTAGTTTTCTCTATTAACTTTCAACAGTTGCATTCAGCAGCGTACTAATACAAAAGCAAAAGCATATCACATGATTTCTTGTTGCATGTTGCAATGTCCAGCATTTATAGTTTATAGCTTTATTTATCATTAAATCTTACATATAACACAGTCTTTAACATTTACACCACCTTTCATAAATCCAGTTAACTCATTTGAGTAGTTTCATTTAGGCCCGTGTCAAGATAGTGTATCAGCATCTACTAAGTCATATTTATTAATTTACAATGTGTTCAAATACAATCCCTCTTAGGTCACTTAATTAAGATAATGCTAACGATAAGAGGTGCTTACAGGAATAGCAATAATATTCAGCTATTATTCGTATCGTAATGGAATATAATAAGCGCAGAGAGCGTGAAGATCTCAGTAAAAGATTTCTCGAAAGCAATTTTAGTATTTTAGCGTAAGTTATGGGAGGGATCAGATAATTTCTCGGTTGCATTTCCCGGCGTGCCGATAGAGCACCCGATACCCCCGTCCCCTTGCGAATTGCAGCCGCCAGCCAGCCTGCGCCCGCGCCGGCGCCGCCAACGCGCAACAAGCTGTTACAACACCTAAAAACTTGGAGGCAACGAGGCAACTCCTTATTGTTGCATTATGCTCGGCTTGTGACGAAAAGTTGTCTACATAGCTGAAAGCTCTGTCTATCAACTCGAATTACAAAACTTGATCAAAGATACGTCCAGCTCGTAAATAACGCGGCGAAATCCGACCTTGCGACTATTCTGTTGGTTATCAGCTATTGCCAACAAAAGCCATAATTAAAATGCGAGTTATGACGAAACGCAAGATGGTCTGCTCTGCATACAGGGTGCTATATTTATGGTCGCAGAGCAGAATCCGATATGGTTAATAAATATTTGAGTGAGTGGGGTCGTTCTAAGAACTGCGCTGGCGACTGCAGCGGCAAGTTGCTGGCGTCCGTGAGTTAAGCACATCTCGGCTTCTTACTTATCGGACGCTTTATTTATCGCAATATGTTCTAGTTTAAGTAACGATAGAGTGCTTTCAGGTAAAGTAGCAATAAACGAAATAATTATAACATTTTATATCAACATATCACTTTTTTTTGGACTTGCAGTATTTTGGAAATGTCACGACACGTTAGCAGACTTATCTTCAAATCCACCCATTTCCAAAATCTGGTTTGAAGGGATTATAAAATATCTTCGTCTTAGCACAGCATCAAATTATTATTCAGTAGAATAGAGTTGTAAGTTGTAAGAATTACGTGTTGCAGTGACAGCTTATCTATCTCCACTGGCTTCTTTACTACGCGATGGGAAAGTTGCTTTTGTGCAAGCATTTAAGTAAATAACGGTATGACATACCTTGCGTCATGTTCGGCAACCCATCCTGGGTGCAGTGACATAAACTATGATCCCATGTGAAGGAAATCCCACTTTATGACCAGAGGCGCCAGTTATTATAGCTATTGAGTACCAGACAATAATTCTACATCAGACAATTACCAGGAGTTTCTCCTTACCCGGACGTTTCAATTTTGACTAACTATCCCACACCCATTTGCAGGACTAGTAACACTAGTATAGTAACCACAACAGTAATATGGAATAAATCATAATCATCAGTAGAAAAATAAAAAGTAGAAATCAGCAAGCAAGAAGCATAATAAATTCAAATACACCAATGAAGACACTAATAATAAAAACAGCTAAAAATACAAGCTAGTTTATTAAAATCGAGAAAGCAATGTAGGAGTAAGGTAGCAATTATGCAAAGCAAACAAGCCGTTAGCATTCCATAAGCTCCAGCTTCCAAATCTGCTCATCTTAGAGCACCAGCACAGCATATTTGCATACTCTACAACATAAAATGTAAACTACCAACAGTCGATACCTCGATACTCGATAGCATCGTCTTGAGACCAGCGAGGGGTGAAGCAAGGGGGCCGCGGGGCGGGGGCTGCGCACGCGCCTCGCTCCGTGCTGCTGTAATGTCCACAGATAACGCTATCAGAACAACATAACACTACAGTACACAGTATTCTGCACTCACAGGGAAATGCGAGAGTTAAGAGCTTTCTTACTTTATTTGATGTGCTTTTAGCAGGCTACCTTTCTTGACACTGAAATGCTTTCAATAACTGTAGATTTGAGGAATTTAGGGCACATACTTAACAATCTTAAAATACAACACAATGCATAACATTAATATGAAAAGTGCTTTACTTAATTTGTAGTTTTCATGAATATAAACCGAAGCAAGTAGCTACAGTTCTTGAAACAAAAGCCATCAGAACCAAAAATATTTTTCTTCATTGACTCAATTCTAAAAACATCACCAACAATAAGTACTATTTATTTTCCCATCGCATCGATTGGCAAAACTTATTTATTGCACTTGCAGAAACAAAGACACGACTGAGGAAAGCAACGAGAAAAGCAATCGACAGGCCATCGATGTGCATTTGTCATAATGAAATATGCGCCGGCGCAACGATGATCGCAAATGACAGTTATTTGAAAGAATTCAAATAAATTGCCGTTCAACGAGGAACTGAAAGTGTTAAATTTATTTGCTGTGCTTAAAGCAACAAGAAAGGGGTTGCTCAATCTTAGATGATGTGATAAAATAATTAATAACATTTTAATAGGCTCGATTCTAGATACCAAACACCGGTTAGAACTAAAATGAAATTCTATCTGTCACTTTCTAAATAATAAAATTGAAAAAGAACAGGCTATTTATACTCTATGGTTTTACACTTTGTCCGTTAGAATTTGACGCGCTTTTGCACGTTTCCCCAGTATTTCTGTACATTTTATCCGCCATATCATATGACGGCGGATAAAAATGACAGATAACGCATGAAACCACTGACTATAAATTAAAAACCAGAGAGAATAGATCTTCTGTCTTTTTCCAATGTTTTTAGTCTGATAGTGACAAATATATTTTAATTTTAGTTTTAGCCGGCAAATCTAGAATCGAGGCCAATGTTTGTTTATCATGTATCTGTCTGTAGGCTCTACAAAAAATATTTTTTATTCACTGTAGATGAAACTACTGAAAAGCTAGGAGTAATTTTGAAATTTTCTATCAGTTCATGTATTCATTGAAATGAATCAGTAAAATTTTGCAATTTCATTAATATTTTTGCGGAAAGGATAATAAACTTACATGCTGTATGCTGTGCACATTTTTAAATTAAATATTCTTCTAAGTTGGTATAAAAGTGAACAACACCATACAGTAAAAACCGTTGACCTTTTACATTGCAACGGGGCGCGTCAAATAATTCAATAATATATTTCGTGGCCTTACCAATGCTGTCTGCCCCAACGTCTGCTTCTCCAGACTCGCAGTCTCATGTTGTGTTGGCACCAACTTGGGCTGGGTATTAAAACTGCAATTTAAATATTATAGATACAATTCGATGTATATTGCGGAGCCAGTACGCGTCTAGAATATAAGGGAGATTTATATAATAAATACTTACGCAATGTACAACAAATTTGTATTTTAAATTTGTAAATTTTAGTTTTATGAAACGGGTCCCTGGCATCATTTACATGTTGGCTTTACTCTTGGGCTTTTTCAGACGACTCCCTTACGTGTTAGTAATAAATTTTAGCTTTCATTAGGGTTTTCACTTTTGTGAGTTATTAGGTATTGGAGTAGCATCGAAAGTTTGACAAGGTCTAGTGAGAGCCATTTCAGTGTGGACTGTTTTGACTAATGTGATAACTTTTGGGCTCTCGACCCGGAGGTACCGGGCTCGATTCCCGGCGGGGCACAATGACTTTGTGTTGTTGTGTTTAGTTTTGTTAGGACATTGCAGGCTGATCACCTGATTGTCTGAAAAGTAAGATGATCTATAGTATCGGATGGGCATTGTAAATAGTCGGTACTGCGCCTAATTTCTCTCTCATCACAATAAGAGAGTAAAGGAATAGAGGGTGCACCCGTGTGTAGCGCAAACACTTGGGCACTATAAACTAGTCCTGCGCAGTTGGGTAATCTAAGGAAAATCGACCGCCATCACCAGAAATCGGTGGGAGGACTATCAATAACTTGTAGTCTACGTACATCACACAGATTTAGCAGAGAATGTAATTCAGTTTGGTAAAGATCTGATTCTGATATTTTGACTTCAATGTAATCCAATACTTCTAGAAACGAAAATGCTGATGTAACCACGTCCTTGCACAAACAACCAGACACACGTAAACGTTACGCACATACAGTTTCAACAGTGATATCAAAGTCACGCGTTAACGCCCTAAATCTCCTATTTTATTAAGCCCATAAAACGTCATATATACATTTAAGTACGGTCGTAAAAACTGTACATAAAATTTCCTGTAAAATGTCGGTATTGAAATAGAAGGCGCATTAAGGACAGTCAATTTAATTATATGTTTGGGCCGCTGCTGGTTTGCCAAATTTGAATTGATTACTTATCAACCAGTCTTTCTTTTTAGGGTTCCTTTTAACACTTTCAAGGTTTAAGTCATTACCGTTTCATGTTCCCTCGCCGTCACAATACGTTGACGCCGTTAAAATATATTACTTTTGATTGCAAATCGACTACAATCAGAAAAAAAATATAAACAGTATGTTACTCGTCTGAAGAAGAATCATTATCTTAAAGATCCCGTTAAAAAAATAAAGGAACCCTCAACAAGAAAGCGAACAGGAGTCCAAATACTTATGCATAATTTGGCTGACAACGCGAAGAGACGTGAGGCACTGATGGAGATAAATGTACTGATGTGACGAGCGTCCCAGCACGAGGTAAGAATCTGAAAGGAAAGAAATTGGGTCATTTCTGACAGGGGGCTACTTTACCAATCTTCTTGTCCGAATCTGACCGTGATTCTGTTAATTACCGAAAGTCTGTTCCTTACTTCCTGTGGGTGGCAAACCGTGGCAGCCGACATGACGCATGCTGAAAGACTTTTAATTGAAAAAGGAAAATGAGCCAATGAGTTTTTATTTTATTACCTCTTGGGTTTCGCTTCTTTGATTGATGTTATTCATCACGACTATAGTAATGTTATTTATTATTACAAACACTATGGTGAATTTGTTAAAAGTTTAATTTCATGCCAAATTTTGCTCTGAATAAAATGACGAAGGTACCTTATCCCCAGGCAAAGACGATTAAAAATTAACACTTCAAATTCTGGTCTTGAAACACCTGTCCAACGTTTTTTCTTTGAGTATTTTTTGTATAATCTTTATTAAGATCAGGCTACCGAATATCGTTGTCCTTATTATATTAGCTTGTAGTGTGTAAGGTGAGAAGGGAAGTGTGCGCGGGTAGTCTTGCCTCTGCTTTACACTTAAACTTTTTTTTGTCTTATTGGATACATATGGATTACATGTGCAGTGATAGTTACATGGTGCAAGACATAAGTAAAAAAAAGAAATAAAAGTGCTTTATTTAATTTTCTTATGTCTAGGTAATTAACAAAGGTTCTGACACTTCTTTTAAGTAAAAAATACCTGTGTTAGAAGGCCCATCTCCTCCCACGGGAAGTAATAAAAGTGAATTATTTCCGTATTAATAATAATATTCCGCATCTGAATTAAAATGTTAAAAGACTCTTTAAAATTACGTACGGTTTCAAGTCTTTGACCAGTTTCAGGTTACAAATCTTTAAGTGTAACCTTAATAGTATAGGTGAAGTTTTAAGTACAAGTTTAATGACAGATAAATACAATTTGGAATATGCTTAATGATAGCGAACAACTTTTCGTAAGGAACATAGTTCGCATCGCAATAAAAACCTTTCTATGAATATAAAGTTATAATAAAATCACAATGTAGAGTCAGAATTTTGATTGACTTTGGGACACCATGTAGTATTTTTTTTATTGATGATGGACATCCCACGTGCATTGGCTACGGACTCCAATTAGTCCAAGTTTTGATAACAAAATGAAAATAACTTATTTTAATTCAACTTTATAGGCGCATCTATTATTCGTCATTAAAAGTGAATAGTGCAATCGTGCATAATGAATATCAACTTCAACGTACAAATCTTCCACAATTAAGGAAGTAAATATCGAGCTAAATACCAGCCAGGTTAGTTTACGTGAAATAATCAAATAAATAGGGCACAATAAAGTAGAGAGATACCAAGGTGCATGGCATACTTGAAGAGTCGAGGAGGTATCGAGGCAGAAACACCAGCAAGCACGCCGATTTTTAAATTTAGCTACAACAGGTCAACCAGCATCAGCAATAAGCTTAACAATAAATGTATCTGTCTCCGTGGTCTAGTGGTCAGAGCCATGGGCTTACGATCCGAAGGTCCTGGGTTCGATTCCCAGGGGGGAACACAAAGTTAATATTTGTCAATTTATCACTTTGTAAGGTTTTCCTCAGTTCGGTTCGGATATTGAAGGCTAAATCATCTGATTGTCCGAAAAAAAAAGGATTCCGTGTTTCGAAGGGCACGCTAAGCCGTCGGTCCCGGTCGCTGTCTTTGATAGTGGTTGTTACTGAAACTATGTCAGATACTTAATAGCTGTGCTACTAGGCGGTTTGAAAATTCTGACACCAGGGTTCATCGGATAGTTCAACTCGAGAAACCTACGATAAGCTTACAAACGGTAAAATTTAAACAAAATCAAATTATGCAAATGTTTGATTTAAGTATATAAAAGTTAATAATATTGGAAGAAAGTCAATCTTCGAAAGTATCTTCATTGTGGTATCGAAGGGGTAGACTTGGTAGGTGGGGAGAGGGGGTCAAACCGCAAGGAAGACCCACCGTGACGCAGGTGTCGTCTCCCGCATCCTCACCACTTTTTATGTCCCTATTTCCAGCCAGTGACAGACAAAGCATTATTTTTTTAACCCTGATTCTTCACCGGAATCTCTCCATGTATTTCCATTAATTTGCCCATAGATGTTTGACTGTAAATTTCCCGATATTCATCCGGCGCCGGCCGCTGCGCCCGCGCAACGATTAGACGCTCGCTAACAAAGAGCTTGTTAAAATTCTTCCATACGCGACCGCTATCTAACCTGCCCTATTAAAATCAAACAAAACATATCCTTTTATTGCTCTACTCTTGATGACGCATATCATTAAACGGAAAAACAATAGGACTTCCAAAAACCAGTGACCAGCTGACCTTTGGTGATTCAGAAGGTTACGTTATGTCTTAGTAATTGGATAATGCGTCAAAATGTTCATTGAGGCGTTGCGAGCTTTTGCAATAAATTTCTCGTAAAATTAATTTGTGTACTTTCTGAGACCTTGGCCGCGTAGGCAAATAAAAGATGACTTATTGCAGCTGGTTGAGACATCTTCATTAGAGATATTTCTTACGCACGAGTTATCGATTTTGATGTCAGAGCAGGTAGGGAAATCATAATAATAAATGATTAGAAATCATACGACAACATCTTGGCATAGATTCGCAGACAGATTAAGCTCACAACAATCTTGATATCTAAATCGCATAAATGTACATCACACGACAATTATACCTGTTTGTATGTTAGCTTGTAAACTATCGACTTCACAGGCGGATTACTGTCAAATATCCTGTCAAATTCACGCTGCGAGCTGGTAATGCTATTAAGCCGACGACGTGGTCACATTCCGTCTTTTGTACCAACTTGGCACGTATGTAAATTGGGAGCAGAGAAATTCCAACCCAGAATACAGGATCGCTCTTTCCAATCAACATTAGCTGCATTCCTCCCCTCAATGTAGTCGTAGGAGCAGTTTGCAGATCTCCAGACATGCAAAAAGGTTGGTATAAATACATGCATGAAATGTTCAGACGGTTCGTAGATAAGCCGGCACGGAGCGCGCCAATTTGGAGCGTGCAGTCGGTCTCTCGCTGCGCTCGCGGGCAGGTGCGTGGTGCGTGTGTCTCGACAGCCAACAGCTAAATAAGAGACGCGATCTCGCATTCCCCAACAAAGACGAACCAACAGCAAAACATCGATCTAACAATTTTAAATGAACTATAAATCATTTTGACAGTGTGCAGTGAGTAAGGACTAATGAAGATGACAGTCAATCGAATAAGAGTGGTGGTGCTGGGCAGCGCACGTTGCGGCAAATCTGGTGAGCATCGTTCTTATCTTCCATGCTGGACTGAGAGCGAAAGAAAAAAAACACAGAATGTGCCAGCTGCATTTCCTGCCAGGCATGTTATAAAAACCAGCTAAGGGATCCGAGGGTTTCAGTATATTGTATTTTAGGCGATGGGCTGGCAACCTGCACTACAGAAATATACCTACAAATCTATCTAAAATGACTCTCAAAACTTTGTCAGACGTGGCGGAACAACCCTTGTTTTGGTCATTTACACTCTGCCTACCCTATTAGGGATAAAGGCGTGATTATATGTATGTATCGTTCTTATAAACATAATTTCAGCTGCACACCTGACTAAATGGAATGGAATGCTTGCATGTCTGAATGAAAGCAAGAGTTGGATCTTCATTTCCTAAACCGCTAATTACACTTAATCACGCTTCAACAACCGCATTTTAACTTTTTGTATGGGATGAACTGGTCTTTGGATGCCGAAATCAATTAGCTCTAATGATTTGAAAAAAGTTCCTTGATTTATTTCTCTACAACAGCTTGAGGTTGTGATTACTGCTGTTAATTTAATTACACTCATTTTATTATTTTCGAATGTTGAAGCGGCGTTAGATGGTCAATCGTTTGATTTTTTTACTGTTCATTTATTATGACTTCTTTCAATTTATCATTGTTTATTATTTTTTACTTTAATTTGTTCCTAGCTACCATAGTCCTAATTACCATCCGTATATCATCAACTATTAATTTCTTCCTTGCTGGACTGGGAGCGAAAGAAAAACATAGAATGTGTATTCTGTAAAAACCAGCAAAGGTATCCAAGGGTTTCTGTTTATTGCAATTCAGGCGATGGGCTGACAACCTGTCACAGCAATATACGAACAAATCTATCTTAAATAACCCTCAAAACTTTGTCAGACGTGGCGGAACGACCTTTGTTTAGGTCATGCACGCTCTGCATACCCCATTAGGGATCAACGCGTGATTATATGTATTACTTTTTTTAGGTGCGTATTTCTTAAGACGTTGGTATTACGATGTCTGCTTATCACCTGTTATTACAATATAAAGACTATAGGCACGCACTATGTCGTCAATCGCTGTCTGTGCGTAGGAAATACACGTTATCAGTCATAATATTGTGATATTGAACTGCGTACGATACATGTATCGTACAATACATAGATACATATAGTCACGCCTTTATCCCTAATGGGGTAGGCAGAGCGTAAACGACCTAAACAAAGGTCGTTTCGCCACGTCGGACAAAGTTTCGATGGTTATTTAAGTTTGACATACATACATATATTCACGCCTGTATCCCTAATGGGGTAGGCAGAGCGTAAACAACCTAAACAAAGGTGTCCCGCCACGTCTGACAAAGTTTTGAGGATTATTTAAGATAGAATTCTAGGTATATTGCTGTAGTGACAGGTTGTCAGCCCATCGCCTAAATTACAATATACTGAAACCCTCGGATCCCTTAGCTGGATTTTACAGCATGCCCGGGAGGAAATGCAGCTGGCACATTCTATGTTTTTCTCTCGCTCCCAGACCAGCATGGAAGAGTAGGTACTAAAAAATATGCTATGTCACCATTTGAGTCAAATTGATTTGACAGACACTGCAGAAAATTGTTTGCTATGATTGTTAGTAGGATAATATATCTATTGATCAAATACTAATTATTTGATTCTTCTTCCTTAGCAGGTTAGGTTCTATGTTCAACGTTTCGTATATGCATGTATAAGAAAAAAAACAAGTCCTTCTTTTTGTTATGAATTTATATCAGACATTTCTACTTGCCAAATGGCTTGTGACAAAGCTCACATCTCCATTATAGAAACTAGAACACAAAACGCTCTTACAGAAATCGCACCTTCTTTTTTCGAAATAAAAACCGGCGGCCTAACCCAGTAGGCCATAGAGATAACGTATTTATGTTGCGATATCATCGATACCGGTGCATTTCGCGCGTCCGTGATGGCTGCAGTTGAACCAATAACCTCATAAACTGTATTATTTATCTCGAGTCCTAAATGTTATGTGTCTGGCCCCAGGTGTGGAGTGGACTGGACAAGTGAGTCACCTCGATTCGTCACTAGATTACCCACTTCGTTCAAAACAAAAGAAGATAATCATTTAGGAGTTAAATGTTGAAGCCATTTGGCTTAGTGATGATGGTTGGGAAATTGTAGTTCTAGCCTGGTCGGGTGTTGTGACCAGAGGACCGAAGTCCAACCGGACAAGTTTGGAACTTGTAAATCTGCAGAGCGCTGAGAAAACTTTGATACCGCGTTTCAGGACAAACTTTTGCGGAAGGACGAGTTAAAAAAATATATAATGGGATTGCTCTTAATTGCTATCTACGTCAGGGTAGAATTTAAAGAGGTGCAGCGAGCTAACCAGAAATAGATCAATCATATACCATAAAAGTTATGGGATTAGGGATGTGAGATTTTTGACATACTATTGCAAACACCAAATAACAACAACTGAGAGAGATAGAAAAACATAGAATGTTCGAGCTGTCCTTGCTCTCGGGTATGCTGTAGAAGTCAGCAAAAGACATTCGAGGGTTACAGTGAATTGTAATTTAGGCGATGGGCTGACAACCTGTCACTACAGCAATATACCTACAAATCTAACTTAAATAACACTCAAAACTTTGTCAGACGTGGCGAAAGCGCCCATTACGAGGCGTTTTACGCTCTGCCTACCCCGTAAGGGATAAAAGAGTGATTTTATGTATGTATGTAGATTGAGACGTGAATTTTAATAAAAATATTCTTGTATTCCTGTTTGTTTTTGGCAATAGGAATCGTTTGCCAAAAACAACATTAAAGAAAATAACATACAAATCAATCAATTCGCTTTTTCACTTTAAAGAATCACAAAACAATGATTAATATAAAAAATATGACTTCTAAAGAACTTTGTAGATTTTATTTTATTCAGCGTAATCTTAATCAACAAGAAAAAAACAAAGGCGTTATATTAGTAATATGACGTCAGTAAAATTGACATCATATAAAAATGAATTGTCTCGGTATTATAAGAAATAGACAACGCTATCTTACACGCGTTTGCATACGTAAACATAACATTACATAGGTAAGTACCTTTATATAAACACATCCAAATGCAACAAATAGTAACGTAGACAGTGGAGAGAGAATAGCGAATAAACAACATACATACATACAATCACGCCTTTATCTCTAATATGGGGTAGGCAGAGCGTAAGCGACCTAAAAAAAGGTCGTTCCGCCACGTCTGATAAAGTTTCGAGGGTAATTTAAGATAGATTTGTAGTAATATTGCTGTAGTGACAGATTGTCAGCCCATCGCCTAAATTACAATATACTGAAACCCTCGGATCCCTTAGCTGGTTTATACAGCCTGCCCGGGAGGAAATGCAGCTGACACATTCTATGTTTTTCTCTAGCTCCCAGGCCAGAATGTAAGTAATTTTTATAATGTGTCCTTTTTTTTCTCCAATAAGAGGCTTTTGGCATACTTTTCGGTCTTGAAAACCGTATTTTTGAAACACTGAATCTAATTCGAATGCGAAAGAGTAACTTTTGCATGCCAATTTATATGTAAATCGCATGTGAATGTTACTCTTTCGTAGCGCATTAGCTTTCAAACGGTTCAAAAGTACGATTCCTGGATGTTATATTCAATTTACCTGAAACGCTGCTACCTATTTCTTAGACTATGGATAGGTATAATCCTAGTAGAAATGGGCCGACTAGCCGGTAAATTTCGTAGTCGGCGACTAGTCAGCGACTAGTCGGCAAAACGAGCGACGAATGGTCGTCAAAAAAGAATGTAAGAAAAATAAATAAAAATGACTGTATCATGTACTAATTGTTATTTTTCCTTTATTTATTAATGTCTAATTAAACCGAATTAAAACAACAAAAATATATTTTTTTACCACAGTAATCAATCGGTACTAACTGTTATTTTTCCTTAATTTATTATTGTCTAATGAAACCGAATTAAATCAACAAAGTATATTTTTTTTACATTACCATAGTAATCAAACAATATAACAAATTATATCCTTGATACATTATAATATTAGGGGTAAATTATGGTGCGAAAAAGTAAGACATTCAGCTCCGTCTGAAAGAAATCGGTTTCGTTTGTTTTCATATATATTCCCAGCTTCCGAAAGAATGATCATTTCCGAACCAAATACCATACTCGGCCAGCCCATCACTAAATCCTAGACATCTTTTACGTCACTTACAACAAGAGATACATACATACATACATAAATCACGCCTTTATCCCTTACGGGGTAGGCAGAGCGTTTAACGCCTCGTAAAAGGCGCTTTCGCCACGTCTGACAAAAATTGAGGGCAATTTTAGATTGTAATATGTATTGCTTTAGTGACAGGTTGTCAGCCCATCGCCTAAATTACAATACACTGTAACCCTCGAGTCCCTTTTGCTGACTTCAACAGCATGCCCGGGAGGAAGGGCAGCTGGAACATTCTATGTTTTTCTATCTCTTCCAGTCCAGCATGAGATGAGGCACGATTATTTAACCCAGCATCACTTTAAACACATCTAAAAACAAAATAATACCGGACAGTGAGAATAACAACTAGACTATAGTTTCTGAAATTTTTTGACAAATGCCTTGTCTACATTCATCATTTCGATGACGCTCAACCGCTGCGATGTGACGGAACAGATAAACTATTTTTAAACAGCCAAATGCTTCTTGAATGAATCTACGTAAACATAATCTTGGAAATACATGAAGCATGCGCGGAATTTAGGAATCTGATAAAGTTTGACAAACGGAGTAATGTTATGAAGTGACTAATTTAGTAGTCGTACAGTGGGATGAAATCTAAAAATATTTGTTTTACACATTCTTTGTAGTCACATCTTTTACTATCGTGGGCTGTCGAGTCGACGAACGATTCGATGTGATCATTTACAATTTAAGAATAGTATTACATTATACTAGCGACCCGCCCCGGCTTCGCACGGAAATTATCAGTGTTTCTCTACTATATTATGCATGTTTTATATAAACCTTCCTCTTGAATCACTCTATCCAGTAAAAGCACCCGCATCAAAATCTGTTGCGTAGATTTAAACATACATACATACATAAATCACGCCTTAATCCCTTACGGGGTAGGCAGAGCGTTTAACGCCTCGTAAAAGACGCTTTCGCCACGTCTGACAAAAATTGAGAGCAATTTTATATTGTAATATGTATTGCTTTAGTGACAGGTTGTCAGCCCATCGCCTAAATTACAATACACTGTAACCCTCGAATCCCTTTTGCTGACTTCAACAGCATGCCCGGGAGGAAGGGCAGCTGGAACATTCTATGTTTTTCTATCTCTCCCAGTCCAGCATGGAAGAAATTAAAGATTTATACATACATAGGGATATAGGGACAGAGAAAGCGACTTTGTTTTATATTATATAGTGATTGATATTGTATTATACATACACCATTGCATATGATAATTATGTTATTTTACGAGTATAGTAATATTTGTTTGATAAAAGATGATTGTATTTATAGATTTTTACTTAACATAAATATTTCTTTACACTATGATTAGATTTCTTCCATGCTGGACTGGAAGCGAGATAAAAACATACTGTCTTTTTGTTTACCTTAATCAAAGTATTTGTATGAAAAATTAAGAAAGAATTTCCTGGTGGAAATTGTTCAGTGTCGTTGACTGGTGGGAAGGAAGTGAAATAAAAAAATGCTTTCCATACAAAATGTCCACCTCAACCAGACAATTTGTATGGAATAGCCATTTTTTTCTCTTCCTAAAAGAATTTCCTGGTGGAAGTTGTTCAGTGTCGTTGACTGAGCAACCCCTATCAGTTTGCGGGACGCTGTTCCTTACACCCCGTATACCATAGCATAAAATCATGGTTTCTCCCATGCTGGCCTGGGAGCGAGAGAAAAACAGAATGTGCCAGATGCATTTCTTCCCGGGCACGCAGTAAAAACCATTTAAGGGATCCGATTTTTTCAGTATATTGCAATTTAGGCGATGGGCTGACATCCCGTCACTACAGCAATATACCTACAAATCTATCTTAGATAACACTCAAAACTTTGTCAGACGTGGCGGAACGACATTTGTTTAGATCGTTTACGCTCAGCCTACCTGATCAGGGAAAAATGCGTGATTATATGTATGTATGATCAGAGCGATTTTCTTTGCCAAGGGCTAAGAGAACCGGTGCTAAAAGAAACCCTGGTATCACGTCCGTTAGCACAAGAATGCGAACATCATTAAAATTGTCAAGATACAATAGAGACATAACAGACTGCACCCACCCAATTTCTTTTAGAAAGGTTGCAGGTCGATCCATCATACAGTAGGAAGTATATTTAAAATCTCTATTAGCCTCATGAATATCAAACATATTACTGAATTTGCATTTACTATGGACGCATTAGATGAATTAGTAGAGCCACACGCAGCCTCGACGATTGCTATTCACACTAGGGCCCGTATTTATGATCAGTAGTTGAGGCTGACAGCGAGTTTGAGTTCGTATCAGAAATGACATTTAGGTACATTATGACCTGCCAAATCCATACTTAACACTGCTCTCAATCTTGAGATCGCTTTATAAATACGGGACTAGCAGTCACAAATCAACAACACATCATTATGCAGATGTATTAATAAGTCATTTTTACATAACACACGTCACCTAATCGTTCATTAATATTGCTTAAGAACGTGTGAAATGCTACCATTTGATTTGGCAATAAATTTGATAGAAGCAATAGAAAGTATAAACAATGAGCCGGCGAAAGCTCCGGTGAAATTGATTTATATGGTCCGCTGTATTTGGGGATACTTCAACATTAACATAACAATTAGGATGATTAGGTAATGGTGACGGATGTAACGTTACCACTGGTGGGCAAATGGACAAGTGGGCAAGTGGGCAACTGCCGCCCATCACTATCTTGTGATTTATTAGGCCTGAGGTATAATTAAATATGTATTTCCTGATAAACAAATACGGATTGTTATGAAACAACCACGCCTACAGCTCATAGATGTGTGTATAAAATGATGACTTCCGTAAAACCACATTAAGTACGGCGCGGAAATACATATTAAATATTGTGCATGTTATAACTCAGAAAACCTTAAGTAGTACTTACCGAGTGAAAGTGATTTATTGTAATAGCTCTATCTCCGAAATGCAGTAAGAGTGCATATCAATTTCAATGTTTTGTAAAATATTTACAAATTCTTTTGAATTTCGTAACTTGCTTTCGAAAGAGTTTTCCATTCCCTTATGGAAAAGAAAGTATGATGTAACTTTTGTACATTTTAACATAGGCTCACAGATTCGATCAAATTTATAATGTCAAAAATTACCTCTTAAAAGTGTTAAAATAATTATGAATATCAATTTGAAAATTTGAAACATAACAAATTATGATGAATATAAATTGCGCGTTTTCATATCAAACACGTGTATGACATAGTCAGTGGATACAAGATATTTTAGAATGTAAGCAGTAAAATAGGTGATACCGATTTAAGCTCTTGAATCATAACGACTCATATTAAAGACTCATCGACTCGATAACTGACCCAAAAGAAAAGAGAAGAAAGGAATAAAGCAAAGCAAATTCGGAAACCACCCACAGGACCACAGGATAAATCCAACAGTCAAAAGGGTCTAATTCCAGGATTTCAATCTTCCTCAAAGATTTGGCTTAGGCTAATCGCCATGTTAGTATTAGTTTTGGTATAATACAGCACAACACACGGTGATTACACAATTATAAAGACGGACAATCAATCATTTCAGACTACAAGTTGTTGTAGAGATTGGACATTTTACTGAGTAACAGCTATTCTGTAGTATTAGTTCCGGCTTAACAAGTGTTAATTTACTGTTCTTATTTGATTTTTGTTTTATTTTAAACTACCTTTACAGTAGGTACTCAAATCTTGTTAATATTTAATCAGAGTCTTTCAATGATCATACGAATATTTGTGCATTTGGTGAATTTTAGTAATCGAAAGCGATTTTGAAAACGATTGCTCATGTTTGAGTTGTTCAAGTATATATGTGACACTCACTTTAAAACTAACATTTATCTCAATTTTCAAAATTGTAATTGGAAAATTCTCTCAAAAGCTTTCTCTGGAAGTGAAAACAGATAGTTGGAGTCACTTTAATATTAATCACAGAGTAACAGTGATAGTGATAGCGACGTTCTTCGCAGCTAGTATTTACTCGGAGATGTTATCGGGTAAACACATACCTGTGACAGCTACGTACGAGTATCATGGCAAGTATCGCGTCTCGGCACTCGATTATGTGATTAAGCAGTTATGTTATGTTGGACGTATTTAGTGAGACGACACTCCGTATTTCGATGTACATTTCTGGCTTCACAAACGCCTCATCTGGCGTGTTCTCTTATAGCCAGCATTGGTCAGCGATGTCTGTGTTACAATTTCTTCACGCAACTTCTGAAGAGCCTTGCTCTTGGATTCTCAAGCGCAGCCCAGCCGGCGATCGCCTCAGGCTTTTAGTTTGTAAGACCCACTATAATTATAATGTAATTGGTAAATATTACGTTGATTATCATAATAATTTGGTGTGTTTGATTGTACGAACAAGATTGTTAACAACGAGATAGTGGTTAGAAAAATGGCTTTATTTTTCAAGTCGTTTTAGTAATGATTTAATTGATGGTATACAGTCTTGCGATTATAACAACAGCAATGTGTTTCCCTGTGTGTAGGTATATATTTTTTTCTTAGAGTAAAAAAGGAGTTTATATCAATGAAGATATTTATATATTTGTGTAGAATTATCAGAATTGGGCTTCAAAGAGCTTCAATAATTTTCGCCCACTAACAAATAAAAGTATTTTTTTTTATTTTATCAGTATCTAGATAAATATTTTCGGTTTCGTTTGAATTTCCAAGCATACTTGTAAATAAGTTTGTTATTGTTATGAATTACTGAATTCAAGGTAATGCGACTGAAAAGAAAGATGACAACAGATGCAAGTATTTATACAGAATTGAACTGCGTAGTAAGAGAGCTATAATCGTAATAATCGCGAGATCAAATAATCTGCGTACCAGCATACTTTGTCCGGCGACGCAACATCGCTCACTCGCACTCAGAATAAACCCAAACCTGCGCCCGCGCTGATACGAGCCAACTATCATCCCAGACATGTCACTCCGCTAAATCAGGCGTGTATCTGCGCGCAAACCGTCTGAAATATGGAATGTAGAGAGGTAGAGACGAATATCATAACATGCCAGCGAAGATCAAGCGAGAACATGTCAAGATGGATTTTAAAACATTCAAGTCATCGGCCGAAGTTTTTAAAATCATTTTCTGATATCGTCTGCTAGTCACGAAAGCATTCTTGACAAATGTCCAAGAGATACAAACAGATAAAGCTATAACAAAAGCAGTATCAAGACATCACTAGCATCTGGAGCGTTTTATATAGGTGGCATTAATGGGGGGTACGCATACCCACGGCGTGTTTTCTGGATCATAGATCGGGAACGCGCAAATGTCAACTGCACTCGTATTTATAGTGCATGTGCGCGGGCGCAGGTCCGCGTGCCGCGCATGCGCTGACAGCGCTGACTCATCCGCGACCAACTCACCCGTCTGTCCCGACGCCTCACACTTACTCACTTCATAAACACCCACAACTTTCGATCACAATCACCGATTAAAATAACTAGCGTGAAAATAGAGATTTATTTTTAACGGAGAAAAAATATAAAGGCGTATTTTCGTATTGAGCTCAGCCGGTGAGTAACCTTGCACTTGATGGCGAGTGGGGCGAAAGAGAATGAACCCCAGGGCTTGAAATGTTGATTCCTGTCTTGCCTACCGGTAATTAAAGGTAGAAGTAACGTCATGCCTGACAACACAATAACTACCTGTTCCGTTCAACTCTTTGTGTTGCCTCCACATGCCTTGGGAATTAGAACATGCTGTAGATATTCTAGACATCTGGGTTACGCAAATCAAAATATTGTCATGTCACTGTCGAGATTTTTTCGGATTAGGACGGAGAAATTTCAATTAGCATGTAGCTATCATCAATGACGGGGAAAGTAATAAAAAAAAACATTGGTATCCTTTGCGAATATTAATGCAGTTTGTGTTACTCGTCTGCAACGGTATTTCAGCAACAAATCGTCAATTAATTTAACTGACTTTATGATTGCATTGTCAGCTTGGCCTAACTGCGTCTAGTGGTTAGTGCCATGGACTCCCGATCCGGAACTCCTGGGTTCGATTCCCAGGGGGGGAAACACAAAGTTGATATTTGAGAATTTATCACTTTGTGAATTTTTCCCCAGTTTGGTTAGGACGTTGCAGGCTGAATCGCCTGATTGTCCGAAAAAGGAGAAGATTTCGTGCTTCGGAGGGCACGTTAAGCCGTCGGTGCCGGTCGCTGTCTTTGATAGTGGTCGTTACTCAAACCATGTCAGAGGCCTGATAGTTGTGCTACTAAGCGGTTTATAAACTCTGACGCCAGGGTTCATCGGGTCGATAGACTCGATACCCACTCGACAGAAGAAGAAGAAGAAGCTTGGCCTACTTTAGAAATAAAATAAGTTTTATTCAATAATGTAGTCCAGTCCATGGACTACATTATACATGTATACTAAAGTAAAATGCAGAGACGCCTTATAGAATGCACTAACACATACGCATGCGAGTACCAGTTTTTGTCGCCAAGTCGCCAAGGAATTGTTACGAACATTGCCTTTACAAAGGGTCTAATTAAGTGGTGAGGAAACATAGTGAATGTTAAAAATGTAAATTGATGCTGGTGCCCAATTACCGTGGCGACCGTTGCAAGATTCGTGTCAGATCCCGCGATGCTTTAATTAACATTTGGCTTTTGCTACTGTCTCTTGAACGTTGTCGGTTCAGGTTAAACCCCTTAAGGTCCCGTTATTACCTTCACCGTTCCAGTTTGAACGAAATGAGCGCAAAATACCCTCGACAACCGGGAGGCGGGACTTATCCTTTACTCGTCTCAACCTTACGACATTTGCTGCTAACGAAACTATCATTCTTCCATGCTGGACTGGAAGCGAAAGAAAAACATAGAATGTGCCAGCTGCATTTCCTTCCGGGCATGCTGTAAAAACCAGCTAAGGGATCCGAGGGTTTTAGTGTATTGCAATTTAGGCGACCGGCTGACAACCTGTTATTATAGCAATATACCTACAAATCTATCTTAAATAGCCCTCAAAACTTTGTCAGACGTGGCGGAACGACCTTTGTTTAGGTCATTTACGTTCTGCCTACCCCATTACGGATAAAGGCGTGATTATATGTATGAATGTAAACTATCATATTAGTATCCTACTCAATATTTGACCTGTATCTAAATCACTATTCTTCTTTTATCGCGTGGGTATCGAGTCGAGATGATCAGAGTTTTCAAACCGCTTGATAGCACAGCTAATAGGCCTCTGACATGGTTTGTATAACGCCCACTATCAAAGACAGCGACCGGGACCGACGGCTTAATGTGTCCTCCGGATACAGAGTTTTTTTTCTTCCATCCCATCAGGCGATTCAGCTTGCATTGTCTTAACCAACTGAAGAAAATATCATAAAGTGATATTAACAAATATCAACTTTATGTCCGTCCCCCTGGGAATCGAACCCAAGAAAGAATCCACCCAAGAACCCAGGAATCGAATCCGGCCTGGCTCCGACCACTAGACCGCAGAGGCACTATTTAGTTAAATCACTATAAGTCACTGACTATAAATAGTACTTTAAGCAATAGAATTACTTACTTGTTTTCTAGCGTCTGTTACCCAAGAAATTAGTAGTGTTACTTACCCAATAGACAGTGAGGTTAACGAAGCAACAAGAGTGCTAAGAATCGAATCCAATTAAAGGATTAACATTTCCCTAAGCACTCGCAATCTGTTCTACGATTTCAGATTGTTTAAATAACAGTTGCTTTATGAAGAAAGAATGTTAATCAGGCTGACAATGGGATTGATTCTACATTTTCCGGCTAAAACTAAAATTAAAATCTATTTGTCACTTTCAGACTAAAAACGTTGGAAATGGATAGGAGATCTATTCTCTCCGGTTTTTAAATTATATTCGGTGGTTTTATGCGTTATCTATAATTTTTATCCGCCGTCATATGATATGGCGGATTAAATTGACAGAAATACTGGAAAAACGTGCAAAAGCGCGTCAAAATGTAGCGGATAAAGTGAAGAACCATAGAGTATAAATAGCTTGTCTTTTTTTAAAGTAACAAACAGATTTTAATTTTAGTTTTAGCCGGTGAAATCTAGAATCGAGCCCATTGACGACTCATATTTAAAATGACAGCAGATTATGTAACCATTATAAATTAACTGAAGCAGGAAAAAATATGTTCTCGCCATCTGGATAACAGACTCGCAAAATTAAATGGAAGCGACAAGATTTTTGTCGATAGCATCTCATCATAAGTTACCGGTTACAAGATGTTGAACTTTTTGTTGTGCGAGCGAAAGGATGGTGTTATCGTAAATCTGGCTGAGTTTTTGCGGTAACAGCTGGCCAATCGGGCATATTTTCACAAGACGGCACGTCCACGGTAACGGCACGGTATCATCGATGATATCGAGGAAGAATTTCCACTCGCTGGCACGGTAGCGTCACGACAATGGCACGGCATTGATTCCCACCTCGTCACCGGTCTGCCAAACTGCATGTGTTTTGTATAGCATGCAAGTGAGTGTGTGCGTTGAGTTTGACATAGCTGGACGTTATCGTTGACAAGATTTCCGTTTCAGTGGAAAAACAGAGCAGAGCAGAGCAGATATCGTGACGATATCGTTTTCGTCTAGTGGAAAAACGCCCAATCCCGCGGATTGATTCCGCGCGCGATCCGCGATCTGACGCCGCGGATTACCTTGAACTGCGCCTGCGACGGTATCACAGTGAAAGTCCTCGTTAGTGTAATTGGTGCGTTCACTCCAGCCACCGTCTGCCGCTATGAGCATGTTTGTTTTACATGTTTTGATAACAACACAACTTTTCTCATTTTGCAATATGTGAAGTTTTGGGCAACCACTCCACTACGCAGTAGCTATACTTTCGCTTCGATTTCGTCTGCTACAGTTCGATTAGATTTACCAACATGCTTATCTGTTTCAAAAGTTGAGACGTAAAAATTTTATATTTACAGTTACATTGAAAGTTTATCTTCACCTTCACCGCCATGAGACGAATTGGAGCCAATGTAAAGGAACTCTATATTTATTTTGGCAAGCAGTTGAATGCCGTGAAATTACAACGAACTTACGGACGCGGACTGATTTCACACAATAATTTGTAAGCAACGACACTATTCAATGGGTGGTATTGCCATGGAATGGGAGTTAGGAGTCATAAGCATAGGTTGATGATCAATAAAATTATATATCGGGTACTTAAGTTGTACTGGATTGCACGGACCACACATTTGCCCTACTGAAGGTTCACACAGCACATAAAAGGAGAGCTCGACAACCTAAATAGATTACAAAGATGTTAAAATTAGCATATATTGAAAATTTCGTATCTTTATTTGGTTCCCATGCAATAACATCTGCAAGTACCCAGGTGTTATTTGTTGCCGCAGAAATTGCAGAATGTTTGACTATAATTTCGTATATCATGTTCAACGTGTCTATTGACTGAGGGTCATAAAGTAGAAGCATCGCTATAAAGAATGGTTGGCATGTTTATCGATCGTTTGGTGTGGATCGCACACTTACGTCACCGTGCATCTGGCAACTTCGAATGCTGTAGAGCTGATGAGAAGTCGCGTAAAGATATCACTCTACTGTTATTCTATTATTCGTTTTATGAACTCTCGTGTATCATCCACGCTGTATCATAATCTGTAGATGCTGCAAAAGTTAAATGTATTCGCTCCAAGAGTTAGATACTTATTTACTACTTGTTGTTTATGTGTGACTATACTATATTATTGGCACTAAAAATATATGATTTACCGTCAGTTGCGAATTTTATTGTTTCCGTATTGCTGTTGTTTTCAACGGCTCTGAAATAAAATTTGTCTATTACTAAGACAATACCTACCTTTGTTTCTATCCAAACGATGTGTCAGGCCATTGTTTACCGTTATTTAAAAACCCGTATATTTTATACCTATGCATGCACAACACCGATGGTGTCCACGAAATTTCAAACTTCCTCTATAAACAATAAATGAATTTAGGAGATTCAATCATGAAGCCGACTCAAACAATCATTGGTTTCTGCTTGAAATCTACGATTACGTGATCTAGTGATAGTGCCTACACAAGAAGAAAACCTTTGAATGTTTACCCATAGAGAGCCTACGCAGTCATACCCATCAACTATGTTGTCAAAATAGCACACTGGTCATCGTATCCGGTTGGTAGTTTGCGGAAATATCGTATCGACTATATCCCGGTAAAGTATTAAACCCAAGAGAGCGCTATGAGCGTAACTCTGCAGAAATCCAGCCGTGATATTGCGGTACTTAGGTACCACTATTGGATTGAAATTGCAGCCAGAATGGTCAATATATTTCACTACAATGTCATTTTCATTACACGATCGAGTGATTTGAGCTGCTATTGACGTTTTATTGCGACAGGATATCGAATCTGCTGCTAAAGTATCGTACAGTTCCGTTTTCGGTGTATTTTTATCGTTATCGCCTCTGATTGTTTCCCTATTGCCTAGAACGCATTGAGTTTCGATAACCGCTTTATTTTCTGGGGTAATAAGTTACCCGGTAACACCTTAATTAAAATCATTACATTTTACGTGACAATATGCAAAATTTGTACTTGTAATTTGTAATGTTATTTATCGTTCCGTTACCTATATAGATATTATATTGTTTTATTTTTTAAATATTTTTTATTTCCATACATAGTTGCTAAATTCTCTCTCACGGTTCATTTGATTTTAGTGCTAATTATACCTACTTACCCACTTTAGTGCCAGCTCTTCTAACGCTATTACCACTTGCAATGTAGGTAATAAAGTTTAGAGATGGTAATGTTTATGGACATTTGGCTGGTGTTGGCACATCGAGTCTGTCGAGACCAGCATTGCCCGTAGCCCTTTGTCTACTTTCCCTCTAATTGAGGCTTGTAGTTATAAACTGATTCAGGGATACAACTTTTGTAACACCTCTTGCCGATTACAGGCGCTAATTGCTGCTTTCTCTATTCCAAACTTGTATATCAAACACAACGATGCGTTTTATCGAAGCAGATAAAGTGTAAACTATGAGTAATCAATATAACTGACTTTCTACAAGATTGCCGCGTTTCTTCCATGTTGCCCTGGAAGCGAGAGAAAAACATAGAATGTCTCAGCTGCATTTCCTCCGAGCAAAACAGCTAAGGGATCCGAGGGTTTCAGTGTATTGTAATTTAGGCGATGGGCTGACAACCTGTCACTATAGCAATACACCTACAAATTTATCTTAAATAAACCTGATACCTTTGTCAGACGTGGCGTAACGACCTTTATTTAGGTCGTTTACGCTCTGCCTTCCCCATTAGGGATAAAAGCTTGATTTTATGTATGTATGCAGCATTTACATATTTTATTCGAATTAATGGAAATTCTGTTGTTGCAGCCGTGGTCGTGCGGTACCTGACAAAGCGGTACATCGGGGAGTACAGTTCCACTGGAGGTTAGTAATTACTAGTACTAACCATGACATAATACATAACAAAAATCTCAATGGAGCATGAAAGACAGGTATAAAGCATACTAGAGAAGCTTACTAGGGCTCTACACTAGTAGCAGAATCTTGGTTTGCCAAACAGCAGGTGCCAATAGACGGTTTATTTGCGAAATTGGCAAGAGGTGGCGCGGGCGCAGCGTGCCAAGGTGGGCACAGTGGCGCCGGCATCTCGCGGACGACGACCTTTTATAGAAACTGGAACCACGAAAATCACAACTTGATTTACACGAACCATATTGTCCATACTTGGATAAAATTTCGTGGTTCACGTGTTGGTCGATTTCGGGGCCTTGCACCACCGCGGTTTAGATTTTAGAACGAGTAATTAAATAGGCACCTGCTAAGTAAATTAATCTGCGCAAACCAGCCGTGTAACCTAGATGCGTGCGACACTGGTCTTTCTGAAAGCCAATATGGCACGAGGTCGAAATTGAGACGCATTGAAAGGTTTAAAGTAGACAGATTTATTGTCAACATAACAATAATGTTGGCTTTGTTTCAGACTTCCTTTATCAACACCGAGTGGCTTTCGACGGTGCAACATCTGAAGTAGAGGTTTTGGATACTTGTGGATGCGCGGTAAATATCTCCAGCAATTCATCTGTTTGCACGATTCATGCACCACATATAGATGTTTACGTAAATCTGTTTTGTTTAGAAGCGTGGATGTCTGGCAGAACATGTGAGATGGGGTGACGCGTTCGCGGTGGTATACTCCGTGTGCGACAGGCGTTCCTTCCTCGCTGCTGCTGAACTCCTGGCCCTTCTGGAGCGTACACGTCTACCAGGGTGTACCGCTGTCACATTGCTCGGCAACAAAACTGACTTGGAACATGCTAGGTAAGAAAGAAGACCTAATGAAATCTTAATCAGATGACTCGCCGATTCTGGTACTCAAGGAAGATTTTTATCTACAGAGTCGTGAACACCGAGGAAGGTCAAGAGTTGTCGCTGCGGTTTGGATGCCAATTCTACGAGATATCAGCCGCGGAGTCGTGCGCAGGGGCGGCGCTTGCCTTCCACGCGTTGCTTAGACAAGCTCGAGCTCTCGCATTATTACTGCCACCGAGACGCAAGCTTGCTGCGTACTCCGTTTCTAAGGTAATTTTTTCAGCTAGACTGGGAGCGATAGAAAAGCATAGAACGTTCCCGATGCTTCTCTTTCCAACCCTACTGTAGAAGTCAGTACAGGGAAATCAGGGTTGCAGTGAATTGACAACCTATCACTATAGCAATATACAGATAGTTATTATTATTAGAAATGACTTTCATTTGTCACACGTGGTGAAAACGCCCTTTATCAGGTCGTTGACATTCTGCTTACCTAATTTCAGACACAGGTGTGATTTCGTGTGTATTTTTCATAAATTTTTGATTATTCATGTATGATCTTTTGTCCTTAGGTAATCGGCTCCATTCTCGGGCTGAGCAACAAGAGCGTGCGGAAGAAACGGCCATCGCTCAGCATATGATGCGTCTGCCGGAACTCACGTTTGATGGTCACGGTCACTCCTTGACGGGAGTTTGTTTGTTTCGTCCAGATGGACATTGTTCTTGGCTTGTCCCGTCGTTCAGCGCAAGCTAGACGGGATCCCTGGCTGGGAAAGCCCAGAATAAACTATGAAGATTATTCTTCAAGTTGAAGGCGGAATCGTGGATTCCTTTGTTGGATTCGTATATAAGTATTTTATTTAGTTTAATGATAACAGCATTAAGATCGTCGATTAATTGCACATATTTCGTCGATATCGTAACAGTAAAAGGGCTATAAGCCGTCAGGCTATCTGCAGTCCTACATTGATAAACCGAGAAAGTTGTGCATCGACTGATGATAATTTTGGTGTGATATTTATTTTTCACTTTTACTACTTAAATAATGTATTTTATAAAAATTACAGGTTTGGGGCTTTACACCTGTCCTTTACTTTAAATGTGAATAATAAATTATATCACTTTTTAAGCAAACCATTAATAAAGTGTGAAATTGATATGGCAGGACGTGTGAAATGGAAACTTGTTAAAATAAAAGACATTTTGCTTGTATAGTGGATACCTTGAGGCATGAGAGCAGCTGTTATAAAATGTTCCGGTTGTAATTTAATAAAAGTTCAATGATTCCTCTTTTTCTCTCGATTTTCATATTCGCAGTAAACGTTTCCCTTTGATTACATTAAAAATCTTTATTTTTTTGAGGTTAGCTAATTTTTACTTGATAGCCAGGTTATGTCTCAAAAGCGCTACATGCAGTCATTTATTCTGGCTATTATAATATGCAGTTATTATAATATTCGCTAAGGATATACATCATTAAAATACATATAAGCCAGGTTATATGTACGTATGTAGAACTATTAAGTTCAATTTTAATTTTGTATTCGATGCTACTTTCCGCTGGGCATCGTAAAACTTGAGCATTTCAGTACAAGCGTGGAAAGTGTAGCCCCATTTTGCTGCACACTTATAGTTTTAGATGCGCATTCAATATTTCCGTTGTATAGTTATTAATGACTGGAAAATGGCCAGGAAACAAATGAGACCAAGGAATAAACCCACATCTTTTGATGAAGAAACCAATAAAATGACCATAACGATCACTATACTCTTGCCTATTAGAAATAAGACTGTCTGATTGGGTTTTAATTTATGGACCATTAAGTTCTAATTTAATACCTTGCCTATTAAAGTAAGTAATTTGTATTATTATAATTGTGCCATTTTAATTAACGCTCTTGAACTTCATACCAACAGCGATTTACTACCATACTGTACAGTTTTATGTGTTATTTATTATACAGAGGTATTGTAAATTCTAGCAGATATTGCCTTATTGTTCTGTTAAGTCGTGGATTACTGTATACTATGAACAGACACACATACAAAAAAATGAAATATATTATAATTCTGTGCTGCACTTTTTACATAATTATAATCGTTATTTATTTATTGTAATGTTGAATCAAATGAAATATATCAGTTTATGATATGATTTTGTATTTTATTTAATTTAATTTCCCATTAATTACCTACCTATTTGTAGCTCTTACTTTTTTATGGACACAGATATGATAATAGAACCAAAAACCTAACATAACATAGAGCACAGAATATGATAGTGCATTTACATTACATTACATTACTTACCCCACACATTGAATATCATACTTACGTTAATTAGAGCAAGTTCGTTTATTTATTTTATTTATTTAACTTTATGCTTAAAAATGTTGCATGGGCGGACTTAATGCCAAAATCATTATCTACCAGTCACCTCAGGGCATGTGAAAATGACAAGTCAGGTGCAAAATATTCTACCCTATTAACTAACAAAGTTAGAACAAAACAAAATCTAATTTAGAGTATACTAGCGACCCGCCCTGGCTTCGCACGGAAATTATCAGTGTTTCTCCACAATATTATGCAAGTACTATATGTATAAACCTTCCTCTTGAAACACACTATCCATTAAAAGAAACCGCATCAAAATCCGTTGCGTAGTTTTAAAGATTTATATATAGGGACAGAGTTACCGACTTTGTTTTATACTATGTAGTGATATAAAATTATAACCTATAGCTTATTCCTTTTCTTCTATGAGAGTAAGCAAAATCTTATGAGTCTACTGACATACATACATACATATAATCACGCCTTTCCCTAATGGGGTAGGCAGAGCGTACACGACCTAAACAAAGGTCGTTCCGCCACGTCTGACAAAGTTTTGAGGGTTGTTTAAGATAGATTTGTAGGTCTACTGACATCTGTCATATTTCTAGTACGTATAGATATTCAGATGTTAGTGATTTCAATTTGATTCCAACGATGGAGGGAAACACCAGTGGTAGAAAAAATCCACCTGCAATGAGCTTTCATGGCAAATAGAGCAAGAAAAAAGCAGCAAGACAAGTTCGTAGAGGTTTGTACAGGCAGGTGTTTCAACCAGTAAGCAACTGTGGACATATAAGTTAGCGAGATCAGTGCAAATAAGACATTTGTTTGTAAATTTGCTCATTTATTTTATAGGTAGGTTTACTCAAGATAGGACTAGCTATGCGCGCAGTGGTTTCACAGCTTTTTCTTTTGGAAATAGGGTATTTACATACCAGGCCACTCAGAAAGTATTGCGATAAATAGTTTTTATATATGGCAGACTGACCGGTTAGAATCTTTTTTGAAAATATGATTACTTGTAAGTAAAAATATCTGTGTTCCATTTTCAAAATTTCCCTCCACATTTTTTGCGAGCCAATTCAAAGTATCGTGTCTTACTGAAAAATGGATCTGCGCCGGGAACATTTTAGAGCTATGATTTTTTACGATTTCAAGTGTCGCCTGAAACCGGATGAATCGTTCGATAGACTTCAAATGGCATTTATGGATGAAAGCCCCTCCAAGGCAACCGTGTATCGTTGGTATAACGAATTTAGGCGCGGTCGACCAACCTTGGGGGATGAAGAAAGAAGCGGTCGCCCTTTGACGGCTATTACGGAAGAAAACGTGCTATCAGTGAAAAATTTAATCCAAGATAATAGGCGAATTACATATCAGGAGATTCAGCACATATTAAATATTGGATCGGGAAGCTTTCACGAGATTCTACAAGGGCATCTTCGCGTGAGGAGGATAGTATCGCGCTGGGTGCCGCACTACCTCACCGACGCTCAGAAGCAGGCCCGGGTGGAATGGTGCCGTGATATGCTGAACAAATTTGAAGCAGGCTCGTCTCGGCGTGTTTACGACATCGTAAGAGGTGATGAGTCCTGGATTTATCAATACGATCCAGAAACCAAGCGCCAGTCGACAGTTTGGGTGTTTCAAAATGAACCAACGCCTACCAAAGTGAAGCGATCTCGAAGCGGGGGGAAGATTTTGATCGCCAGCTTTTTTAATTTGACTGGCCACTTGGCCTCAATTCCCTTACGAGATCAAAGAAGCATTAACGCCGAATGGTATACTATCAAATGTTTACCAGAATTTTTTTCTGTTGTGAGCAACAAGCGACCAAACACAGGGCTCCGCGGACTACTGCTCCACCACGACAATGCGCCTGCACACACCGCGCTCAAAACGAGGGACTTCCTGGACAGCACACCAGTCAAACTCCTGGGTCACCCTCCTTACAGCCCTGATCTAGCACCGTGTGACTTCTTTTTATTTCCAAAAATAAAAAATCAGCTCAAGGGGATACAATTTTCGTCGCCGGAAGATGCGCTGGCTGCGTTCGAGCAGTCTGTAAACGAGGTGTCTACGGCGGACTGGAAAAAGTGTTTTGAAAACTGGTTCAGACGCATGAATCTTTGTATAGAGGCTGGTGGAGAGTACTTTGAAAAGATTTAATAAACATATATGTACCTGTAGAACAATTTTTTTTAGTGTCGCAAAACTTTCTGAGTGTCCCACGTACATACATATAATCACGCCTTTATCCCTAATGGGGTGGCCAAAGCGTAAACGACATAAACGAAGGTCGTTCCGCCAGGTCTGACAAGCTTTTGAGGGTTATTTTAGATAGATTTGTATTTGCCATGCTTCAGCTCTTGATAGTAAGGTATAACGTCCAATCTCATTTAAAAACGTACAAAAATCCATCGATCTGCATTGAAGACAAATATTTTAAAAAAAATAACACAATCACCTTACGAAAATTATTAGTACAAAGAAGTTAAACTAACAAAGATGAATTAAGTACTAAACTAGGCGATAGAGAAACATACATACATAAATTCACGCCTTTTTCCCTAATGGGGTAGGCAGAGCGTAAAACGCTTAGTGAAAGCTTTTACGCCACGTCTGACGAATATTGAGGGCAATTTTAGATGGTAATGTGTATCGCTATAGTGACAGGTTGTCAGCCCATTGTCTAAATTACAATACACTGCGACCCTCGAATCCATATTGCTGACTTCTACAGCATGCCTGAGAGGAAGGGCAGCTAGAACATTCTATGTTTTTCTTTCGCTCCCAGTCTAGCATGGAAGTACGATAGAGAAAAGGGTGCGAAAATGTCTGCCATAACATAACCTATCGAACGTGTCTCATATTGTATCTTAAATACGCGGCTCTACTTCTACAAGTGATACTTACTTTACGCGTGAGAATATAAGGCTGAAGGCACAAGATGAACATGTATTTAGTGAATACAAATTATTTAAAAATGGAAAGATAAAATAAAAGTGAATATAAAGACGAAACTAAAAGTCTGGCTTGAGTGTAAGTTCTTAGGAATAAAAGATATTTAAATATACCTAACGTAATTTATATATTTGTTTGAACGTGTAAGCAAGAGGTAATCTTTCTTTACCTGTAGATCTACTTATACCTATTATTGTATATTCTGTGATAGAAATTAAGACCTGATACTGCTTATCTGTAAAATTTTCAGTTAATTTAATATTCAAACGAAAACTAGCCCACAAAATATATTTTATTATTATTATTATATTATTTATTCAGGTAGGCAGTTGTAGCAACTGATAGTGCCTGTATCCGACTGTTCACGATTTGCTTGTCTTATTAAAGTTTTGTAGGTATTTGTCCAATTTGGTCTTCAAGACATTTGTATTCTGTGCTGTCACTACATCTTGAGTTAGCTTGTTCCAGTTAGCAACCACTCTATTATTGCTTGTGTGGGTTGTTGTGTGAGAAACAAGCTGTCAATTTCATGCTACTCGTATGACCTCGCAAACGGCTATTTTGGTCTCGATTTAATATAGGAAAGGGATAAAATTTTCGAACGATGTGCACACCCCTCAGCACTCTGAAACAGCATAAATTTGAAAAAATGTATCTGGTTGCACCATGCTGACGCCTTTCACCACTCAATGCGACCACTTTTCTACCGATTACCACTCAATCCACCCAACATATGGCAATCCCAGGACAACCCGACATGTTACATGTGCTCATAAAGCGAAAAATTACGCCTAATTATGATTTTTATGGCTATTAAATTGACGCCTGATATATATAGGACTCACTATACTTTCTTAATCCACAGGTGCTATTAAAATGTACAAGTAAACTTAGCTTTTTCTTTTAATAATGTTGTTTGCTTTTGCCAAGAAAGCGCAGGAAACCGATACATTGACAAATAACCAGGAAACAGGCTGTATGGATTGTTAGCATTTGTTAGGGTACACAAGTAAATTAAAGTAGATGAAAAATTGCCCAGCGAAGTCTGCACCGTAGTGTAGTAAATACAGTAAGCTGCAAAAGTGCATACCTTAACCTTAGTGCCATATGCCACCGGAGAAAAAATAAGTTTTGTTAAAAATTTATAATGCTACTGAAATGTTTGACAAAGAATATGATAAATTTGACATCAATTTGATGATGTTAAATTTACTGTATGTTAATCTCGCTTGGATCCAATTCCTATAAGTATCTAAACCCCGTATTGATAAACATCACTTGAGACAGCGAGTTTGAGTTCGTATCAGAAATGTCATTTTAGTACAATACTTGCGATCGCTTTATAAATAAGAGCCTAAGTTATTCAAATAGTTTTTTTGCATCAAGAGCAAATTGTGCTGAAACAAAGCAATTTATGACTTTGTTACAACAGTCAGTTACTGTCCAGACTTACTTTATTAAAAAAAACATCTCTTCCATGCTGGCCTGGGAGCGAGAGAAAAACATAGAATGTGCTAGCTGCATTTCCTCCCGGGCATACTGTTAAAACCAGCTAAGGATCCGAGGGTTTCAGTATATTGCAATTTAGGCGATAGGCTGACAACCTGTCACTATGGCAATATACCTACAAATCTATCATAAATAACCCTCAAAACCTTGTCAGACGTGGCGGAACGACCTTTGTTTAGGTCATTTATGATCTGCCTACCCCATTAGGGATAAAGGCGTGATTATGTATGTATGTATGTTAAAAAAAAAACTTTATTTTACATTGGTACTTACTAGTTAAGTTCTTTTGCAGCTAATAGTACCTATTGGCGGTGGTCGTGATTCGACGATCACGGGAGCTCTTGAAAGCTAAACGAATGGTCCGCAATTAACACTTGTATTGAGCCAGAACGGGGATACATCAATCCCTACCCACTACCTGGCTCTTAACTAAATAAGTACTTTGAAGCAATTAATCCTATTACTATGATGAATCTAACTACAATAACCTAACTACAATAACAGCTATTATATATGTTTCTTCCAAACTGGACTGGGAGTGAGAGAAAAACATACAATGTGCCAGCTGCATTTCCTCCTGAGCATGCTGTAAAACCTAAATAAGGGATTCGAGGTTTTCTATATATTACAATTTAGGCTGACAACCTGTCAATACAGCAATATACCTACAAATATATCTTAAATAACCGTCAAAACTTTGTCAGACGTGGCGGAGCGACCTTTGTTTAGGTAGTTTACGCTCTGCCTACCCCATTAGGGATGAAGGCGTGATTATATGTTTGTATGTATGTAGTATAAAAATCTACTGCAATTCATCGACTTCTTCATTTGGGAGTATCTAATTTACCATACTCACTAATTTGTGTGTTTTATTTAGTGTGCAATATTCTATTCTATCAAATCCTGCTAGCTAAGCGCATAGTAGGATAATATTAAATATTTACAGGGTACTGCCTATTCTCTGGATTTTTTACAGAGTCGACTTTAACCACATCTACGAGAAAAATGTGATTGTGATATTCTGCCCCGACATTTCATGGAAACTAGGGTACATAGCTGCAAACGAGTTAGAGATAGCATAAATCTAAACACATGAGCACTTTGTCCACGAGAGTCTCGTAGGAGCCGAGAAGTAAATTAGCTCCTCATTAAATCAAGTAGATGCGTCCAATGACGCTGCAATACGCACGACGGATGTGACAAATAAGCTTCTTTTCACAGTCGCCCGCGCATCTCTGGAGTATGTAGGAATAACGGCCCTACAATTATACCTTCACTAGTACTTCCATACGTAGGTGTAGATAAAACACACGCCATAGATAGCTTTTAATAGCCAGCAATCCTTCTTAAGGCTATATCAGCTAACTGACGCCGAACAGAGCACTCGTTGCGAACTAATGAGGAATTATTTAGACTAGCCTCAACCCTGTCGAAAGTATTACGTTTCACTTATTTGCAGAAACAAGAAATAAATTGTATTGAACTGAATATCTCACATTTTAATCTCGTTATTGCGGTCCATATCGGCCGCTGTGAGTCTAATTGAAATATTACGAAAGTAGCGTAACTAAGTGATCCGATATCGCGTTGCAATACGAAATTGAGAACAGGGATTACTGTGATAGGCACACGCTGAGACACTTAGCTGGTGGCTGTTGACTAATAAAATAAATGTATTAACGGTTTCAAGAAGCTTAGGAGTCATACGGAAGAGTCAGCTGCGTATGACCTGTAGCAATTTTGCAGATTATTCTGCCTATCTTTACCATTGATGATTAAAACTAAAGTCGTTGCGTTGGTTATATCAGTAGAACGGATTACCAGGGTTGTGGGTTAAATCAAATCTTACTAATGTGAAATGTACTGTTAAAATCTTGGAACAAAATTAAATTAGCTTCCCTATACAAATAACATATTCAAATTATTTTATGTGAGTAAAATTTTCATTTTATTTTCCCCAGTTCCTATGTAAACGTTGTTCAATTTCGTTGACAGAGCAACCCCTTTCAGTTCTCGGTACGTCGTCAAATATACCTTGTATCTGTACCTGTAGGTACTGTAGATGTATAGAGTCTATCAATGGGCTTAATTCTAGATTCAACCGGGTAAATCTTAAATTAAAATTCATCACTTTCAGACTAAAAACATTGGAAAAGGACATGAGATCTATTCTCACCGGTTTTTGATTTATAGTCGGTGGTTTAATAAGTCAGTCTGTAATTTTTATCCGCCGTCATATGATATGGCGGATAAAATTGTCAGTAATACTGGAGAAACGCGCAAATGCGCGTCAAAATCTAGCGGACAAAGTGTGAAACCACAGAGTATAAATCGCCTGTACTTTTTAAATTTTATTATTTTGCATTCCAAAGGGCTTCCATGCTGGCCCGGAAGTGAGAAAAAAACATAGAATGTGCCAGCTGCTATTCCTCCCGGGCATGCTGTAAAAACCAGCTAAGGGATCCGAGGGTTTCAGTTTACTGTAATTTAAGCGATGGGCTGACAACCTGTCACTACAGCAATATACCTAGAAATCTATCTTAAATAACCCTGAAAACTTTGTCAGACGTGGCTGAACGACCTTTGGGTAATTTACGCTCTGCCTACCCCATTAGGAATAAAGGCGTGATTATATGTATGTATGTATGAAAGTGACAGATATATTTTAACTTAGGTTTTAGCCGGTGGTATCTAGAATCGAGCCCAATATCTCCTCGTAAGACGGGTGGTATGCAGCCAGAAGGCATCAACCTGTGCCTGATAAGCCGGCGCCCAGCTTGACGGCTATATCTTCGACTGCGAAGCATTTGACATCGCTATCTGAGCTATTCAGGTACTTTGCTTACTTGGGTTTTAGTTATTTTATTTTGCAACTATGTATACTTTTTTTTCGGAAGGTTTACGTGATTTATATAATAAAAATATGTCCTACTATAATCCAGTAATCAGATAATTAGAGTGTGCCGTCTCCACAATGAGACATCTTCTCAGCACGAACTTGATATTTTTGATTCAGGGCCTTACACTTTTAAATAAGCTGTTACACATGTCCTCAAATAGACTAAAATCCAAATGTGAAATAATAGCTTTTTAAAGATGATACATTAATGACCTAAAATACAAATACAAATCACTTTATTTCCACAAAACACATTACAACAAATTAAAACGCAATCAAGAATAACAAAACAAACAGGACAGGATATAGAGATATTTCTACAGAAGTGGAAAAAGGTATGGCCACAGCTTGGCTGTTTTTAAGTCCACCCTACGTCAGGTATTTATTTACATATTTAGCCTACATATTTTTAATCTAATATTTTGTTTTGAAATAACTGTTTATTGTAACAATTTGATCATGCTGTGTGTATCAATATTGTTACATCCAAATAAACTAAAATAAAATATGTCTTTCTTGCGATGATGATTAGGACGGCAACGAGAGCGAGCTCATCCAGAAAGCTCAAAGCCACACAAAATTAAACACAACCAGCTTCGTATTTGTACCGTACATAAATACCTACCCATTATGAGCGACCTCCTTAGTCTAGTGGTCAGAGCTATGTGCTTACGATCCGGAGGTCTGGGGTTCGATTCATTCATTCATAGTGGTCATTACTCAAACCATGTCAGAGGCCTAATAGCTGTGCTACTAGGCGGTTTGGAAATTCTGTCACCAGTGTTCTTCGGGTCGTTGTTCGACTTAAGAATCCACTCGCTAAGAAGAAGCGACCTTTTATTTTTGGAAGTATCAAAACTACAATGATACAATTAACACTTTCACAGCTAAGATCAGCATCAATATCTAAAGCAGTCATATTAGCATTGTTAAGTACATTTGTATTTCCTTGTTATCCTATCTAAAAGTAAACAAATCTAGAAAGTTTTGCAAGCTTGCAATCCATTACCTAGTACACAATAGAGTGTGACACTCATATCAAATAACAGGTAGTTGTATTCTGATGAGACGCACGCTTTGGGATGCATGTAAACGTAAACTTTTGTAAACATTAAGTATGAGCACACACTTAAAGACATGTTTCCAAATGTTTAGAAACATTTTCTAGACTTTTGCAAACATTTCAGTTACTTCTCGTACATGGCACTGAGACTCTGTCTACCTTGTAAGTGATATAGGCAATATAGGCATATTTCTCTTTCTATGTAGGTTTGTAACGATTATCCCTCTCAATTGAAACAATGTTTTACACTTGATAAACATTTATTTTATTTTATTTATTTATTTAACTTTATGCACTAAAAGTAACATGTGCGGACTTAACGCCAAAAGTATTAGCTACCAGTCTACCTTAGGGCATGTGGAAATGACATGATTTGAAACTGTTTGAAATAGTTAGCAACTGTGTCCAATACTACCTTTGAAAGCGCCATGGTAAGCTTGGCGTCGTGTGTCACGCGGGTGATTGCATTCTGGGAACGCCGGCGCCTGCGCAAGCTCCAAACACACACGTGTTCTGGCAAACGGGACACTGTTCTCCATTGCTGATTTGAGATCGGTCTTGGATATTGGTTTGTGGGGCTTGGAATAGTTTGGCTTTTTAAACATAATAGAAAGTCGTCCTATACTGGGTGTAAGGGACAGCGTCCCGCAATCTGATAAGGGGTGCTCAGTCAACGAAACTGAACAACTTACACCAGGAAATTCTTTCAGGATATGAAAATAAAATTTGAACGTCCCATACAAAATGACCACCTCGATCAGAAAAATTGTATGGAAAAGCAAAATTTGTTTTTCACTTCCTGTAAAAAAAAACTGGTGATAGTTGTTCAGTGTCGTTTAATGATCAACCCCTATCAGTTTGCGGGACGCTGTCCCTTACACCCCGTATAAACGTGCACCAAAGACGAAAAGGCGAACAGGACTAACAACAATAAACTTAGGATTAATGCGACAAAAACTGTCTTATCGCTGGAAGAGATCTCCTCCAGATAACTAAATGGTTGTCATCTACCCAAGAGTAGTAGAGTTAAATAGCTTGCGCTTGCTTAATGCATTAATGGTCCTAATCCTCTGGCTTAAGATAACAATCGAAGCCGGATTTACACGTCCCGCACCTGCAGTTGGCAATGAACAACAAAATCTTTGCCATTTCCGTTCGCCTGCATCTCTTGAATGCGGTTTACACCTTGCACGTACAACGTACTACGAATTGCAATGAGATATATCAACATATTCAATTTCTTGGAGTTTGCGAGTACTACTACATGCATGATAATGATAACACAATATCATATCACGCGTGATATTTACATTTCCTTATTCCAAACTTGGAAAAACCATTATATACTGAATTCTTGAATGAGAATGAGACTTAAAAAGTGCAATATTTCGATTAAAAGAATACAATTTAGTATTGAAAGTAAAAATTACCGCAAATTTATATTGCTCATTTTTGAAAATTAAATATATGTTCCGAATCCGTTCCGAATGTTCCGAGAAAGCAGGACGAAACAAAAACGCATCGTTGTAAGTAACTGTTAATAATTCGACAGTTAAAATTTTATAAGCCACAAACGCTTTTACGAACTTTTACCGAGGCCAGTATGGATTGTTAGAAGTGATTCTGCTTTCTTCGATGAGATACGAGTTTGATTCCCTGTCGAACAATTGATATTTGAGATGTTAAGTTAATCTTGATTAATGGATTTTGTGTAATCACAATTCTGCCGATGACAAGTAGTGAAGCAAATACAAGCTGGGGATGTACCGTCGAAAATAAAAAAAACGATACTTGCGATGTTAATTTAAAGTTCAAAACAATCTTGGAATGCCTATTGGCAAATTAGTAAAAGAGTTCTAGTTTGTTACCACATATTTTGACCAATATATTTTATGAAAACTTTTGACACAAATGTTGTTCCTAGAGACAATTGTTTCTGATCTATCACCAGCACATGATGAGTTTCAAGTATTTGATCACCATAAAAAGTCACACTATTTATATCATTCAACCCTGCGAGCCTGATGGTGTATTGGATAGAGCCACTGCCTCCTGAGCGGGAGGTTGTGGTTCGAATCCTACCACGTATTAATGTGTTTCACTCTTTTTCCGTGCTTCGGAAGGCACGTTAAGCCTTTGGCCCCGCCTAATATTGATAAATACATATTAGTCGTTAGGCCATGTCAGAAGCCAGTGCTAAGCATTACCGATTTGAAAATTTTACTAAATGTAGGATTGAGTCTGGTTTCCCTTCTGGGTTGCGGAGTTCAGATAGCAGTCGCTCTGTGTACCCTCTTTTAATCCCCTAGGTTAGGCAACCGACCCCGTGAGATACGGGATAGGGCTAGGGAGATGATGTATCATTCAACCCTGTACTACGCAAGATTAACACAGTCAGCTATACACATTATGCAGACGGATGCGTCACTGCGCTCGCGCCGTCAGCAGACAGCCATCATTAGTGCATACCTCGCCCAGAATAGCTCAAATACGACTATCACGGAGGTAGACAAGGCAGACATGGCGAGACGGCCAGGTGGGGACTTTTTTTGCACAACGTCCTGTTTTTTTTATTTTAGTTTATTTGGAAAATATAACAGGTAACAATCAATACATGACAGTAATATACTTACAAATCTATCTTAAATAACCTTACGTGGCGGAACGACCTTTGTTTAGATCGTTTACGCTCTGCCTACCCTGATTCGGGATGAAATCGTGATTATATGTATGTATGTAAATATTAGGTAAAAAAATGTAGGTTACATAAGTCATCTTTAAAAAAATATACTATTACTTCCATGCTGGACTGGGAGAGATAGAAAAACATAGAATGTTCCAGCTGCCCTTCCTCCCGGGCATGCTGTAGAAGACAGCAAAAGGCACTCGAGGGTTACAGTGTATTGTAATTTAGGCGATGGGCTGACAACCTGTCACTATGGCAATACACATTACAATCTAAAATTACCCTCAATTATTGTCAGACGCGGCGAAAGCGCCTTTTACGAGGCGTTTAACGCTCTGGCTACCCCGTAAGGGATAAAGGCGTGATTTTATGTATGTATGTATGTATGTAAAAATATAATTTTACATTTGGATGGTAGTCTGTTTGAGGATATCTGTAACACCTGTCCATAAAACAGATCTTTTTTTTCTTATCGAGTCAACTCACGACCCAAAGAATCCTTGTGTCAGAGTTTATAAAACGCCTGTGTACCACTATCAAAGACAGTGATCGGGACCGACTGCATAACGTGCCCTTAAAAACACAGAATCTTCTTTGTCCACACATTCAGCCAGTCTGCATTATCCTGGGGAAAATCTTTAAGTGCCAAATTGACAAATATCATTTCCTGCCCCCATAGAAATCGAACCCATAACCTCCGGATCGGAAGGCCATGTCACAGACCACTAGACCACGGGTAGTTATCACGGAGGTAAAGTAGACAAGGCTAACATGGCGAGACGGCCAGGTGGGGTCGTTTTTGCACGACGTCCTGTCCATAAAGCAGATAAAACTTGTTCAATGCCTGAAAAATGAACCAAAAAATTGAGAGCAACTGCTGCTTAAGCTCGCGAATGTAGATCACCGATGTATGGAATATCTCGAGAATTAATTAAAGATACAAAAAAGGTTATATCTTTATTTACCAAAGATATTTCATCTTGTATTCATGGAGGGAACGGAGAGGCCTTTGCTCAGCAGTGGCACACTTACGGCTATATAAAATAAGATTACTTCCATGCTGGACTGGTAGCGAGAGAAAAACATAGAATGTGCCAGCTGCATTTCCTCCCGGGCATGCTGTAAAAACCAGCTAAGGGATCCGAGGGTTTCTGTATATTTCAATTTAGGCGACAGGCTGACAACCTGTCACTACAGCAATATACCTACAAATCTGTCTTAAACAACCCTCAAAAGTTTGTCAGACGTGGCGGAACGCCCTTTGTTTAGGTCGTGTACGCTCTGCCTACCCCATTAGGGATAAAGGCGTGATTATATGTATGTATGTATGTAAGATAAGATTTCATCTTTATTAGCAAATCTCAGGGTTGAATTTCCTGATATCATTTCCTGAAGGATATCAAATAAGAAAAACAATTGACGTGAAATACATACTTGTCAAATTAATTAAAAAAAATATATATATTATTAAAAGTATTTCTTCCATGCTGGCCTGGGAGCGAGAGAAAAACATAGAATGTGCCAGCTGCATTTCCACCCGGGCATGCTGTAAAAAAAACTAAGGGATCCGAGGATTTAGTATATTGCAATTTAGGCGATAGGCTGACAACCTGTCACTACAGCAATATACCAACAAATCTATTTTAAATAGCCCTCAAAACTTTGTCAGACGTGGCGGAACGACCTTTCTTTAGGTTGTTTACGCTCTGCCTACCCCATTAGGGATAAAGGCGTGATTTTATATATGTATGTTAAAAGTATTATAAACGGAATAGTTTCTTATTATTATAATTATTTATAAACTATTTATAGAATAACGTGTGATAGCAATAACTGCAGAAGCAGATAAGTTATTAAACATTATGCTAGAGACTTTATAAATGTTATGATTATAAATGAATAAAACCTGTTGGTTGTTATACCTCTACTTGAGATGAAAGATAGGTTTCTTCCGTATAAGGAAGTTTATCTCAAGTCATTAACACTTGCGCAGATTGTTCCACCTCGCTTCAAATGTATTCTACTCTCATCTCCCTAGCCTTATCCCGTATCCTGTAAATGTGTGGAACTCCCTGCCTGCGGATCTATTTCCGGAACGTTATAACCTGGGCCTTTTCAAGGCGAGAGTGAACAGGCATTTTCTAGGCAATCATGCTCCATCATAGTCTACATCATCACTTACCATCACGTGAGATGGCGGACAAATGATTGTCTATCAAATAAAAAAAAAAAAAAAAAATCTCACGGGGTCGGCTTCGTAATCTAAGGGATTGAACGAGGGTACTGGTTTTTACACAGAGCGACTGCCATCTGACCTCCGCAACCCAGAAGGGAAACCAGACCCAATCCTAGATTTGGTCAGAGTTTTCAAGCCGCCAATATCCGACTAATATCTACGGTATTAAACGATATTAACCGGGACCACCGGCTTAACGTGCCTTCCGAAGCACGGAACAAGCAACGAATAAACGTACATATGAAATTCGAAAACCGAAAAACACATTGGTACGTGGTGGGATTCGAACCACGACCTCCCGCTCAGGAGGCAGCGGCCCTATCCACTACACCATCGGGCTCAGGCTCAGATGTATTCTACTCTATCACTTAGATTATCAAATATCTTTGATTCTTGAAAAAATCTTTTATTATACGGGGTATAAGGGAAACCGATAGAGGTTGCTCAGCCAACGACACTGAACGTATTTTTTGACAAATATTTTTTGTTTATTTGACTAATGAAAAAAAAGACAGTAAAAGAGAAAAGATTCAGCTTGTGCTACGATACTTATTACAAAATTGTCCCTAGCACAATTTTCTTTGATTCGCTAAAAAAATTAATTATGTATGTTAAAAATTAACTAGAAATAAAAAAAATGTGATTTATTAAATTCTTTTTCTGTAGTGTGTGTATCGAGTTGATCGACCCGACGGATCCTGATGTCAGAGTTTTTAAACCGCCTAATGAGAGGCCATTAAAAAACATAGCTAGGTGGAATAGAATTGTAGACAGTCACATACACTGTGCTTTAGGCGTCGGTCCATAAAGATCATTTATCCATTCCTTGTGTGCAATTTTGCGCACTTTCATAAACTTTTTGTGTTTATTTCTAAAATGATTTCATATTTCCATCTTCGCTAGTCTTGTTTAGATCAATGTCTTAGAATAAGTTTATGGCAGCAGTAAAGCTTTCTTATTTTCGATTTCAAATGCCTAACTTTTGAAAGCTCGATTTACGATCACAAGTCCTAAAAGGTTCGAAACACAGCATTTATTATTTACGGAGTAAGGATACAGGCACAGACTAGTAAAAAGGGTCATACTGAAGACCCTTCGTCTGACTAAAACTTATTGACTGTAATTTTAGATTGGAATGTTTATTGCTCCATGCTGGACTGGGAGAGATAGAAAAACATAGAATGTTCCAGCTGCCCTTCCTCCCGGGCATGCTGTTGAAGTCAGCAAAAGGGACTCGAGGGTTACAGTGTATTGTAATTTAGGCGATGGGCTGACAACCTGTCACTAAAGCAATACATATTACAATCTAAAATTGCTCTCATTTTTTGTCAGACGTGGCGAAAGCGCCTTTTACGAGGCGTTAAACGCTCTGCCTACCCCGTAAGGGATAAAGGCGTGATTTATGTATGTATGTGTATGTATGTATGTTTATTGCTCTATCCGGATCCAGGGTGACGCATTATATACACTTTGTAGTATAGTGCAAATAGGTCCATTAAAAAAAACAGTCCGTCTACTGAATTGCAATGGGTAGTAATAAAAGTTCCTAAAATTAATTCAAAATTAAGCTTTTTCTAAATATGAAATGTACTTGTTTTATTAACTTACATGTTGACCACATATGTACGAAAAAAAAATAAAGAAACGACTGACAAAAAAACTAAAAGCTGCGTATAAATAATACGTAACTTACTGTCGGAAATACTTTAATTCCAGCTTAATTTCTATTTCACCGAAGATTACAAATCTTCATTTTATACATTTTACACATTATAAAAAAAACTAAATGTTGCGATAAATTATTTCTTAACTTACTGACGAAAATACTTTTCTTGTAGCTTAATTTACTTTTTGCCCCATCCACTTTCGCAGCACGGTCACCGCTCCATCCTAACCTAGCTTGCTGAGTCGGATCTATGGTAGGATGTATTTTTTTATCGCGTGGGACTGCACCTCCCGAGCCCTCCTGACCCCCCACTTCGTAGTTCGCCACAGTTTTGGTCATTTTAGCGTGAATTGTTTGTCCGACTGTAATTTTTCCAATAATTTTTCGGATTATCATAGAAGTTTAGAGTAAAAATATAAAACAAGTAATAGAAATTAAGTGAGTAAGATGACGGTTAATATAGCAGTACATGTGCAGCTGAATGTTTAATATTTCAGGTCAGTAAGTTAGAATATTCGTTGGAACTTTAGATTTTTGTTCATAAAATTTTAATTTGAGAAACGTTGTGTTTGTTACTTAATTATGTAATTATTAGTCAGTACGTTTTGTGTTTATAAGCTGGTGATTAATTTAAACGCAGCTTAGTTAGAATTACAATCAGACACATTTCGCTGGAGATTCATTTGTTGTTCGGAACCTTTATTATTATATAATTGGAATACACTAAAACCTTCGTCTCCCTTTTAAGATCCCGTGAACAGAAGCAACTGCAACATTGTATGTTTTTGTATTGAAAAATAGAATTATTAAAATTAACTAAGTATTTAATTTCTTCCACGCTGGCCTGGGAGCGAGAGAAAAACATAGAATGTCCCAGCTGCATATCCTCCCGGGCATGCTGAAAAAACTAGCTAAGGGATCTAGAGTTTCAGTATATTGCAACTTAGGCGATGAGTTGTTAACCTTTCACTACAGCAATATACCTAAAATTCTATCTTAAATAACCCTCCAAACTTTGTCAGACTTGGCGGAACGACTTTTGTTTAGGTCTTTTACGCTCTGCCTACCCCATTAGGGATAAAGGCGTAATTATATATATGTATGTATGTATTTAATATTTTCTCCGCAGCTAAATTATCCTTGCAAACGATCTAATCAGAATGACCACTGGTCAACTAACCATACAAGAACTACCACGATTAGTTTAAAACAATAGCAACTTATCTTGATGGAATATTTGCCTCATAGCAACCATACACGACCTTTGGCCTGTATGATGATCAACCATACATACGTAAGTAACGTAACTGGGGATCGAATTTCGGAAGTCACTCGGTGATAAAGTTACTAAAAATTTACTTATGACAACAAATACAGAGAGAAATTAAATTTGTGAAATATTTTTAATGCTTTTACTAAAAAATACAAACATACATAAATGCAAGCCTGCGGGGTAGGCAGAGCATTAAAGAAATACCACAAATAGAAATACCACGAACAGAAATACTACAAGTTTTGAGGGATATCTGGTAATGGTCGTGTGGACTGCCGCGATACAGGCTTGACCTAGTGCGGAGTTCTAAGGAAACATTGTGTTTTTGTAAATGTTTATGGCAAATAAACTTTTTTTTTTTTATATCGCCAAAATTGCAGGTTATAGTCCTCCGTATAGAATGCAATACTAATCAATCATCCTGTTCGACAAAAGAAGCAGCTGGAATGTTCTATTGACAAAAGCTAGAGTCAGAAGGAAATATGCGGAGCTGACGGCAAACCTTCAGTAATGGAGACTACGAGCATCGCAACGCAAGAAGAAGATTGACAAAAATAGACCCCCCGACTGTTGATCGTGTGAATCACAAGTCATCCGTGAAGCGATGATGGTGAACATCAATTACCTGCTACTGTGCACTTTCACTAAAGATTCGGATGGTTTAAGACCCGAGTGGGCCGGTCCTCGGAGCTGAGTACAGGCGTCGACAGAAAACTGTGCCTAATTTATTGGTACTTAAAACCGAAACCTTTATATCCATATTTCAAAAGATTATTATTGAAAAAATCAGGACAACGTAGGTTCATTTACAGGAAAATTACATGTTTTTATAGAAAGTCTTTTCTTTTTGAAAATTGTGAGCGGTTCCTGCTTACATTGGCTGCGGAAAGAGTAACATACATACATACATACATATAATCACGCCTTTATCCCTAATGGGGTAGGCAGAGCGTAAACGACCTAAACAAAGGTCGTTTCGCCACGTCTGACAAAGTTTTGAGGATTATTTAAAATAGATTTGTAGGTATATTGCTGTAGTGACAGGTTGTCAGCCCATCGCCTAATTTATAATATACTGAAACCCTCGGAACCCTTAGCTAGCTTTTACAGCATGCTCGGGAGGAAATGCAGCTGGCACATTCTATGTTTTTCTATCGTTCCCAGTCCAGCATGAAAGAAATGAAAGAAAGAGTAACAGTTTTCTAAATCTTTCAATTATCCCTCAGCCTGAATAAGACAGTGTATAGGTATAGGTTACTATGGCTCGTAATATTAAGTATGGTTTTGACAGGCCACACTGTACTGAAGTGACATTTCTGGTACGACCTCAAACTAACTGTCAATCTCAAGCGCTGTTTATTACTAGGCTAGAGAATTCAATAGAATAGAAAAGCGCTTGCTCATCGTGATACCTAAGAAGCTACGTCTTTCGACCAAAAAAAACACAAAGTAAGTACCTATCTAGGGCCCGTAATGATAAACAGGACTTGAGACTGACAGCTAGTTTGAGTTCATATCAGAAATGGTATTTCTGTACAATATGACTTGTCAAATCCATACTTAATATTGCACTCAACGTTGAGATCGCTTCATAAATACGAGCCATAGAAATCGATCTGAAGAAGTAACGTTAGCAAATATTGTTGTGATCACGAGCGTACATCCGATTCGGCTAATAGCCATCATTATTCACATTGACAGCTTGTAATTCCCAATTTAGACGTCGCTGTAGCCAATGAAAGGTGTTTAGATGAGCCGATAGCGTCATGTATGTAATAAAGATTCGTCAGCCGTTGCAGATGGCGAGATAACTTTATAGATGTCTATAGCTACTTTCATTTGACAAGCTGCCATCTATTTGCATTTAAATTTATTTTGCGCAGACTTCTTATGACATGTTACAGCATGTTATTACAAGTTTAATGTTACCCTTTATGATGGTAATGATTCATCGTCAAAAAAGGTGTCTGAAGCAAAAAACTATTGGAACCATGTTGTTTGTGGTCGGTACTTACATCCAAAAATCTGATCGCAATAAAAATTCCAAAGTTCAAGCATATAAGTGTACAAGCTTCCAAAATCATTGGTTATCGATTGCGAGTTTTCAGGGGTCCTCAATGCGAGGGTGCTTTATGTGGCATAGTGACATCGTGGCACCATCGTCATTATTATTCCACTGCTCACATCCTGCCATCCTATTCTTCGTACTTTCTTTTACGAATAGCTTAGTATTTGTAAAGACTGTTTTTAGCGAGGATGACTTTCCATAATGACTGGCTGCATAAATCAATCAATTATTTATTAACCGGACTAGAGCAAGTGTCTGCATCATCACGTCATCAACTCGCTAAGAAGAAGATGAACAGCAACATCGTCAAAGCAAGATTAGCCATGGATTAACCCAACTACTGAATCCTGTTTTTGCGACCGTCTCTTGGCTGGCCGACCTGGAACTTGTCCCACACGCCAGTTTCTTACGCGTAGTGCGATGGCGGTGACATTATACTGGTAGCCGAGTATGGCTCGTTGTAGCCGGCGACAGGGCAGGGATACTAAAATTGATTTGATAGGTTTCTTCTATTGTTGTTCCAACTATATAAACGACGTACTGAATGCTTTTCTACGAGCCACTGACCTTCTCTTAGCTGGCCGTTGTCACCAGCCTCTTACGCGTGGTGCGGTGGTAGTGCGAGTCAGAGGTGAAAGGTTGCCTATTTTTGATCCAACTGTAATATAAAGCAGTAACTAATATCGAACTGAATCCTTCTTTGCGAAGTTGCGATCTTCTCTTGGCTGTCCGTTGTCAACAGCGTATTACGCGTAGCTCGGTGGTGGTCGCATTCTACCAGTTGCGGAGTATGGCTGGTTGTCGGGGCAGGGGCACTTAAACTGAGATGGTAGGTTGCTTCTACTATTGACCTCCAAACATCTAAGCAAGATTCAAGCTTTTTTTGCACTGAATCCTTTTTTACCTACCAGCGACTGTCTCTTGGCTGTACGTTGTCAACAGCCTATTACGCGTAGTGCGGTGGCGGCGACGTTCTACCAGTTGTCGAGTATGACTGGTTGTCGCCGGCGAAGTGACAGGGACGCTAAAATTGAGGGATAGCTTGCTCCTATTTTTGACCTGCAAACATGTAAGCAAGATTCAAGCTTTTATTGCACTGAATCCCTTTTTACTTACCAGCGACTGTCTCTTGGCTGTAGGTTATCAACAGCCTATTACGCGTGGTGCGATTGCGGTGACATTCTACCAGTTGCCGAGTAAGGCTGGTTGTCGCCGGCGACGGGACATAGGCACTAAAATTGAGATGATAGGTTGCTTTTATTTTTGTTTTAACTATATAAATGAAGAACGGAATCATTTTCTTCGAGCCACTGGCCGTCTCTTGGCTGGCCGTTGTCACCAGCCTCTTACGCATAGTGCGATGGCGGTGACATTTTACCGGTAGCCGAGTACGGATCAAACATCTAAGCAAGATTCAAGCTTTTATTGTACTGAATCCTTTTTACTTCCCAGCGACTGTCTCTTGGATGTACGTTGTCAACAGCCTATTACGCGTAGTGCGGTGGCGGCGACATTCTACCAGTTGCCGAGTATGGCTGGTTGTCGCCGGCGACGGGACAGGGTCGCTAAAATTGAGGGATAGCTTGCTCCTATTTTTGACCTCCAAACATCAGACCCATATTGTACTGAATCCTTTATTATTTACCAGCGACTGTCTCTTGGCTGTCCGTTGTCAACAGCCTATTACGCGTAGTGCGGTGGCGGCGACATTCTACCAGTTGCCGAGTATGGGTCGTTGTCGCCGGCGACGGGGCAGGCGCACTTGTCGCGGCGGCCGGCGTCAGTCGCAGCCGCGGGCCGCCGCATCCGTCTGTGTAACCCTATTAAAATTGTTATGCTGAATCATGGTATACCTAGATAAGACTATCGTTTACCTGATATAAACATCTTGTTTATTAAGTTCCATGCTGGAATGGGAGCAAAGAAAAATATAGAATGTGCCAGCTGCATTTGGCCATGCTGTAAAAACCAGCTAAGGGGTCCGAGGGTTTCAGTATATTGTAATTTACAACAACCTATCACTACAGCAAAATACCTACAAATCTAACTTAAATAACCCTCAAAGTTTTATCAGACTTGGCGGAACGACCTTTGTTTAGGTCGTGTACGATCTGCCTACCCCATTAGGGATAAATGCGTGATTATATGTATGTATGATATTAAATTCTGTTTACTTTAAATTAGGCAGATGCGTATGCGTAATTTCTTCTAATAACATGAGCATAAATAGTTGAATAGCGTGGGAGTCAGCGAAATTACCGGAACGAGAGAGGATATCCAGTAATAGGTACCCTTTTGTTTGATGTGTTTTTGCTACTCTTACCATCATATTATTACAAGGACCTGCTATGATATGATTGCTAATAATATGCGAAAAGGCGATAAATACATACATATAGTTACGACTTTATCCCTAATGGGGTAGGCAGACCATAAACGACCTAAACAAAGGTCGTTCCGCCACGTTTGACAAAGTTTTGAGGGTTATTTAAGATAGATTTATAGGTATATTGCTGAAGTAACAGGTTGTCAGCTCACCACCTAAATTTGAATATACTGTAACCTTCGGATCTTTAAGATGGTTTTTACAGCATGCTCGGGAGGAAATACAGTTGGCACATTCTATGTTTTTCTCTTGCTCCCAGTCCAGCATGGAAGAAAAGGCGATTAATAACTAGAATATTATCAAGAATTTTAATTTATATCCTGCGGTCAACCGGTCAAGCACATTATTGGGCTGATTAGGGCAGCAGACACGTAGGCATGCGAGATCTTCCGATAGCTTATGCGTCGGTCTAGGCCCATTAAGCTGGCCTTCTTCGATCTATGCCTGAACATGCACTAAAGAAATAAGAAAAGGATTGAGCGCCGGACTGATTTCGATAAAGCATCTATATAAAGAACACGATCATGTAAGCTTGCAGCGTATATCTCAGAATTAAATGTTCAAGGCGATTTGCATAGAAATAATTCCCAAAAATATGCGAATCAGCGTGTTGCGTCTCAAGATATAAAGAGAAAAAATCCTTTTCTATTTCAATACTCCTAAAAACTGAAGCTCATTTTTCTAAAAATCGGTTTCTTCGTAGAATCTTTAAGAATAGAGCGTCTCTACATCCTACAATAGCAATCTCAAATCAAAGCTTTCTTAGCTCAATGTCATCAATCTTCATCGCGCCAAGTTTGGCGACGTCACTGTCTGCAGCCGGTGCGTGTGCGCCGGTGACCGCTGCCTTTGCCGTGTGTGCCGTATCTGGTACAGTCACGTGTGTCGGCAAAATGACTTGTCCTGATTTATACATTAGGTATTGATGTACTGCTAAAAGGTACTTACTATGCGTAGATCAGGTCAAGGTTTCGCTCATACGTAATCTATGCAAGAGTATACTGAAATCAAAAAAGTTGAAATTAAAACCTTCGGGGTAAAGAATTGAAAAGATGAAGGGGCAAGAATTTAAAAACGTAGTAGTAACGCAATTATAAGGTTTCCTTTCCAACAACGGAACCTTAAAAACCTGAAGCCTCGACTTTACATTTAATTTGCAGTAGCGTGATTTTTCTTCACTGAAAATTGGATAGGTACAGAAATAGAAACTGCAGTGTCATGAATAAATAATATGAAATATGGTTATTGGAAAAGATGCGGCACCAACTAAGTATCTATGAATGATAAACTGGGTTATATTCGGGAATGCACATAGTGACTGAGATTCTTGGAACTTTCATTTCATTTATTATATTATATTTATAGCCTTAAATTACATGTAATATACAGTTCACATCAAATACATCAGTTCGACACAATGGAATTTTACCAATTATGTAGCTTATATTTATAATTGAATTTAGTGTAAACAGTTTTAGTTTAGTGTAAACTACTAGTAATATTGATTAGAAATTGGGCTCGATTCTAGATTTGCCGGCTAAAACTAAAATTAAAATCTATTTATCACTTTCAGATTTAAAACATTGGAAAAGGACAGGAGATCTATTTTCTATATGGTATGGCGGATATGGCATGGAAAACTTTGTCAGACGTGGCGGAACGACCTTTGTTTGGGTCGTTTACGCCCTGCCTACCCCATTAGGTATAAAGGCGTGATTATAATATGTATGTATGTATGGCGGATAAAATTTACAGAAATAGTGGGGAAACATGCAAAAGCGCATCCAAATCTATTGGACAAAATGTAAAACCATAGAGTATACATTGCCTGTCCTTTTTCAATTTTATTATTTTGAAAGTGACAGTTAGATTTTAATTTTAGTTTTATCCGGTGGAATCTAGAATCGAGCCCATTATCACTACATAAGTATAAAACAAAGTCGCTTTCTCTGTCCCTATATCCCTATGTTTGCATAAATCTTTAAAACTACCCCACGGATTTTAATGCGGTTTCTTTTTATAGATAGAGTGATTCAAGAGGAAGGTTTATATGTATAAAACATGCATATTATAGTGGGGAAACACTGAAAATCACTACATAGTATAAAACAAAGTCGCTTTCTCTGTCCCTATATCCCTATGTATGCATAAATCTTTAAAAATACGCAACGGATTTTGATGCGGTTTCTTTTAATGGATAGAGTAATTCAAGAGGAACGTTTATATGTATAATACATGCATAATATAGTAGAGAAACACTGATAATTTCCTTGCGAAGCCGGGGCTAGTGTAGTAATAAATAGTAAAGTAGTTAGCTAGTGTAATATAAAGAACAGAACAGACCGTTTAAAAAAACAACTTTTCACCACAAGGCGTTATTTACTGGGGTCATCCAGCATACTGGTATTTTATTTTTCTGCTAAACGAGTGAAAGAACTCACAGAAAAGAGGACCTGAACTAAACGTTGATTGCTATCGTAAGCAAAGTGCAGCAAATGGCACAAAGCTGTACAGAACATAATAAAACAGATTAGATTACAATTGAAGAAGAACTCAATATCAGTAAATACTAAACCCTAGCTAAAATAAGTTCCTGGAACACATGATTACAACAGTAAACATATCCAGTGTTATCTGGTATCGCGAGAAACGGTAGCCTGCGCAAGCGCCAGTTGCTTTTACGCTAGTATAGGGTGTCCGGTTATACTTACTACTCTGATTCCACCTGAGTGTCGGAAATTAAACGGATTCCGTGTTTCGGAGGGCATGTTTAGCCGTTGGTCCTGGTCACCGTTTTTAATAGTGATCGTTACAGGTCACGTGACGCCGAGTGGCGCCAAGAGTGCAAAAAAAAACCGGTTGCTGCACTGTCCTCTGGACTTCGTAGCAAATGAACGCCAAACGATAAAAAAAAACTACTCTGGCTCAGCGTTTCAAAGAGGATCTTAGCCTGTTAAGTACAAGCTGGCCCCAATCGTGACTGTCTCGCTTTTTGAAGTAGGTACGCTATCTTGATGACTTTGTCGCTCCAGCCGTATTGATATATGTCCGACCAAACTTTTCCCGGGTACGCCCTCTTTGCTGCTCTCCCATTTTTTCCACTTAGCCAAGATTTCTGGATGCATCTTTAGGCCGCAAAAAATGGGCCATCCTGTATGTATATTCTGTAGCACTAACAACGCAGCCGGTACGCCACTAACGGTACGCCCACTACCAGAGATTTGTATTGTTTATATTTCGAGAACTGCTGTTATTATTATGCCACTGTTCTGGTGAGAGAATTAAGCGGTTTGATTATTATTGTGTTTATTAGTTTGTATGAATTGTTGAAGTATTATATGGTGCACTTAGATGTAGGTAGAGTATTTCTACAGATTACTTCTTGGACGCTGGGGTTTTTCTCTGATTTTCTCGTAACGTAGTCGGCCGATAACTACAAGGTTTTGAATGAGTCAAACGCGGAACACGCTCGATTCTACAAACGCTTTGTTAGCTCTTGTCTCAAGTCTAGATAGGTCTTGTCTTGCCCCGCGTACCCTTCATCTTGCACGCAAGAAGACCTGTACAACGCCACTGATGTCGCCGTGCGTTTGGCAGAGTACTGGTCGAAATTAGTTTAAGCCATTACGATCGATTCGATAAGAAGAAGAAGTCTAGATAATTAGTGGTAGCAGAGGTAGATCCGACTATACGTATACATACATACCCTAATGGGGTAGGCAGAGCGGAAAGGACCTAAACAAAGGTCGTTCCACCACGTCTGCCAAAGTTTTGAGGGTTATTTAAAATAGATCTATCGCTGTCTTCAAAAGACGAGTTAAAGAGCATTATCTTTCCCTGTCAAAGTAATCCGTGTTTAGGGTATATATTTATGTATATATTTGTATATAAATAGCTATAAGTATTTATTTATTTTTGATTATGTATATAATTGAAAGTATTTATTTATTTCTTGTTAATATTTATGTAAAAGATTTACATTATATATTTATTTTACAGTAGTATTATCTTATTGATATTTATTTAATTTTGTGCACGTTTTATCCGCGTATCTTTAAAATTACCACTTCTGTAGGTCTGCTGTAAGAAATTTCTTTTTAGAAATAAGCAGTGCCTGTTGTGTCTTTGTTTTTTATGTCCTGTGTTTATGATGTTTTTTGTGTACAATAAATTGTTAAATAAATAGATTTGTAGGTATATTGCTGTAGTGACAGGTTTTCAGCCCATAGCCTAAATTACAATATACTGAATCCCTCGGATCCCTTAGCTTGTTTTTACAGTATGCGCGGGAGTAATGCAGCTAGTATATTACATGTTTTTCTCTCGCTCCCAGGCCAGCATGGAAAGAAGAGCCGACTATGATAGAGAAAATTCACCCAGAAGCCTTAAAAGCACTGGCATTCCCATACACCGACGAAACCTGTGGACGATACTAATCAAGCTGTTGAAGCCTATCGTAGTCACATGCTAGGTTGGCTCCTTGCAGTGCCTATTACTACCACCCTTTTTGGGACCTTCCATGCTGGCCTGGGAGCGAGAGAAAGACATAGATGTATTTCCTCTAGGGCATGCTATAAAAACCAGCTAAGGGATCCGAGGGTTTCAGCATATTGTAATTTAGGCGATGGGCTGACAACCTGTCACTACAGCAATATACCTAGAAATCTGTCTTAAATAATGTCAAAACTTTGTCAGACGTGGCGGAACGACCTTCGTTTAGGTCGTCTACGCTTTGCCTACCCCATAAGGCCTCTGCCTCGAATTTTGCAGGCAGCGGCGCGGCAGCGGGGCGGAGGCGGCGGCGGCGCGGGAGCGGGGCGGGCATCGCACCTGTTCTCCAAACCGGCGGGCAGATCGAGCGGCACTATAGCGGTGTAGTGTTGTGTTCGTGGTTGTGTTGTCGAGATATTTGTTTTTATTCGCGAACAAAATGTCTGAAAAACGGCGACAATATCTTTTTGATTCAAATTTATTCCTAACGCTCGATTTATTGTGGGCAAAAGACGAAGTGGATCCCTACTATAGGGCAAGGAAAATAAATAGCGAGTTTCATCGAAATTATGAAGAATTGCATATATTACTGTCATTACGAATCAACAAACAATTCAAACACGATTACCGGCGGAAAACAGCGGGGCGGGAGCGGGCAGCGGCGCGGGGGCGGGCAACGAGCGGTGCCAGTGTTGCCACAATGTTACAAAAGTAACATTTTACGTTACTTTTGACCCTCTCATGTTACCTGCATGTTACACGACACGACTAGACTTAAAATGTTACTTTTGTGGTCAAAATATTACTTTTCGAACAGCTTATGTTACATTTGAGAAAGGGGCTGTGGCAACACTGCAATGCGGTGCACTCCAGTTAAGCCAAGCGGTGACCGCCGCCCTCGTTGCGCGTCTGCATTGTAGTAGTGTTGTATATTTTTTTTGGGACGTATCAAAATGTCCTCGGACGACGTGCAAGAGCAAATTATTTCGGCAATCTTTGAGGGGAGACCCATATGGAACAGCAAAGATGTGAACCATAAAAATAGAAGAATAATTAACCAATTATGGGATGAAATAAAAAACGAACTGAATATTGAAGGTAAATATAAAAATGAGTCATTATGTCAAATACAATGTTTATTATGTTTTACAAATTAATTAGTAACTAATGCGATTATTAACAAAATATCGTCCGGGAGTTTGTTGGTAATCGTGTTTGATTGTTTTGTTGATTCGTAATGACAGTAATATATGCCATTCTTCATAATTTCGATAAAACTCGCCATTTATTTTCCTTGCCCTATAGTAGGGATCCACTTCGTCTTTTGCCCACAATAAATCGAGCGTTAGGAATAAATTTGAATCAAAAAGATATTGTCGCCGTTTTTCAGACATTTTGCTCGCGAATAAAAACAAATATCTCGACAACACAACACTACACCGCTATAGTGCCGCGCGATCTGCCCGCTGGTTTGGAGAACAGGTGCGATGCCCGCCCCGCTCCCGCGCCGCCGCCGCCGCCACCCCGCTGCCCGCAAAATTCGAGGCAGAGGCCTTATGGGGTAGGCAGAGCGTAGACGACCTAAACGAAGGTCGTTTCGCCACGTCTGACAAAGTTTTGAGGGTTATTTAAGACAGATTTCTAGGTATATTGCTGTAGTGACAGGTTGTCAGTCCATCGCCTAAATTACAATATACTGAAACCCTCGGATCCCTTAGCTGGTTTTTACAGCATGCCCTAGAGGAAATACATCTATGTCTTTCTCTCGCTCCCAGGCCAGCATGGAAGGTCCCAAAAAGGGTGGTAGTAATAGGCACTGCAAGGAGCCAACCTAGCATGTGAAGTTAAAGTTCGGCTAAACGAGGCTCTATATTGCCACGCTTTTATCCCTAAGGCCTCTGCCTCTTAGGGATAAAAGCGTGATTATATGTACCTATGTATGTATGTCCAGCTGGATTTGTCTCCAGCCAATATAGAGCCTCGTTTAGCCGAACTCATCTACAAGCTATACCGGGTGTAAGGGACAGCGTCCCGCAAACTGAGAGTGCTTGCTCAGTTAACGGAACTGAACAACAACATGATTAGAAAATTCTTTCAGGTGACAAAAAAAAAATACATTCCCATACAAAATTACCACCTTAACAACACAATTTGTATGAAAAAGTAATTTTTGTTTTTCATTTCTTAAACAATCCTGCAGATAGTTGTTCAGTTTCGTTGACTGAGCAACCCCCTATCAGCTTGCGAGACGTTGTCCCAGGCCTCTGCCTCGAATTTTGCGGGCAGCGGAGCGGTGGCGGCGCGGCGGCGGCGGCGGCGCGGGAGCGGCAGGATCTTATGCGTACAATCAAATGGACCGGTTTTCGAAAACAGCGGCGCGGGAGTGTGCAGCGGCGCGGGGGCGGGCAACGAGCGGTGCCAGTGTTGCCACAATGTTACAAAAGTAACATTTAACGTTAATTTTGACCCTCTCATGTTGCCCCGCTCCCGCGCCGCCGCCGTCGCCGCCCCGCTGCCGGGCCGCTGCCCGCAAAATTCTAGGCAGAGGCTTACACCCCGTATAGGCTACATGCAACCCGCTCCGCTCAAGCCCAAGCTCTCACCTCCCCTGCGTTCCCGGAACGAGACTCCCGCGCATCACCTGCTGCGACAGCGCGATGATAAATACGCATAGAATTAATTGCTTCCTACACCACCCTACTAAATCACAACCACTATTAAAATGTCGCCGTATCACCTTTATATCATTCCATTCGTTTTTATAAAGCATTGACCAAAGTGACTTTGGAAGGAGTTAGCATTGTCGTCGATGTTCTTGATATTCACGAAGATATTTTTTATTTCACTTCTTCCATGCTGGCCTGGGAGCGATATAAAAACATATAATATGCTAGCTGCAATTCCTCCCAGGAATGCTGTAAAAACCAGCTAAGGGATCCGAGGGTTTCAGTATATAGTAATTTAGGCGATGGGATGGGACAACCTGTCACTACAGCAATATACCCACAAATCTATATCAAATAACCCTCAAAACTTTGTCGGAAGTGGCGGACGAACTTTGTTTACGTCGTTTACGCTCTGCCTACCCCATTAGGGATAAAGCCGTAATTATATGTATGTATGTATATATTTTTTATCGCCCAATGTTTTTCAAAGATTGGATGAGAACGGCTGAAACCTGAGCTCAGTGGCGCGTGCTATAATATATGTAGGAGAAGCGTATGTCCACGGCCACTAATGGACTGACACAAGCTGATTATGATGATGAAACAGTTAGTACCTTCAGGTTAGGTATGCTCTCTTAATGGCATAACTTGCAGGATCAACAAGAAGAAATTACAACCAGGTACTCCACTTAAAAACATATTGTGCGAATAATGCATGCAACCCCTAACACTTCAAAGTTAGAGAGAACAGGCATCTTCTGAGTGAGCTCGCTTCATCGTTGAATCCGCCTGTCGCTCACGATCTAGAATCGAGTCAAGAGCAAACCCACCTCTTATAAAATAAAATAAAAACTTTTCTCCTATAATATTCAGCCCCACGCAGCACCCAGTGGCACTTATTACCGCGCTGTCGGTTCGCGTTGGGTTCGACACTTGCAATATTTATTGTCACCAGCACCAACTACTGTAGATCGGCTATGCCAGGTATTGGCAGTTTTCCTCTTAACATTCAGAACATTTCTCTTATACCATGGTAGAACATTTTCGAAAATACAGTAGACATTCCAACAAAACACCAACCGCCGTCCAAATGTGTCATGCGCCGATTTTCACGCATTTTGCTACGGTAACCAGGCGCCCTATAATCTGCCAAACTGGTGACCTAGATCTAGATCTGCTGTAATTGCTAGAACGTTATGTCAAGGTAAGCTTAAAATGTTAGCTAGCTATTCAAATCTGATTCTTTTAGAAAGGATTTGGCTAGGAAGCGTTAAAGAGCTGTGTAGGTTGAGCTCTTTTAGATAATAGGTAGGGTCAAGGTGGCAATGGATCACTGTACTGTTTCGGGCACTGTAACACGAACTGTCATAAATTATATTTGCTAATGCATTAATCATTATTATTGTTTTTATTATAGTACCCTAAATTCCTGATGAGAGAATAAACAGGATCACATTATCACATCTTTCTTCTTTTCTTTTGCATACTTTCAAAAGCTTTTTAATGTAATGTGAACAATAGTTTAGTGTGACTTTTTTAAAATTAATTTTACAAGTAATCACTACATAGCATAAATCACTATATATGCAGATAGATCTTTAAAACTACGTAACGGATTTTGATGCGGTTTCTTTTAATGGATAGAGTGTTTCAAGAGGAAGGGTTATATACGAGTATATAATACTTGCATTATATTGTGGAGAAACACTGTTAATTTCCGTGCGAAGCCGGGGCGGGTCGCTAGTATAATATAAAACGCCTAAACGATCGACATGACAAGAAGAAGAAAATTATTTTTACTACATTTACAATAACTTAATACAAAAAAATAAAGGGATAGGTCACTCAAATATCCAGCCCGTGTCGCCCACGGCACAAAAGTGAATTAAAAAAATTGAAGAGCCGAAATATTTTAGGTTTGATATAAAGGACATACACGTGCAGCAGCACACAGGCGTCACTGACTACACGCTTTCGCTTGTACCGAATCCCCCTTTTATTTTTGTGATATATAATTATTAAGAAGAATTAAAGAAGATAAAAAACTTTGATTAAAATAAGAAACTAACGTTTCTGGCCTTTAGTGATACGTCTACATCTACGAAGTGAAAGAAAGTAACCCTGGTCCTTAAAAAGGTAAGATAATATCCAATGCATCGAACGTCAGATTAAAACATTATGGCAATAAGCCTTCCTATTTCTACTAAGTAAAGGTTGATTACGTTCCTTCCTTTCTCAAACTACTTAACTAATTTCTCTGGAATAAATCTAATCTTGAAACGGAACGTTATTTTTTAAGCCTTCAGATTCTCTTAAAACCTCAAAAATATTTACCTAATTTTCTATCCTGTTAATCATAAATTCCTCTAAAAATGTTACAGATTATTATAGCAGTAAAATCTTCAAATTTATGAATTGATTTACATAAGGCTAAGTTATTTCTTGTGCGACAATCAAAAATTACTTCGTAACCCGTAAGGATTAATATCCTATCTTCCATGCCTAAACTCAAAACTGTCATCGACAAATTTAAAAAGTAATTTTCTTAACTCGAATTGGCGGCATAGTTTTACAATGAAAAATACAAAAATCCACTATAAAAAGGAAAAGCATTCGGCTAAAAGCTGTGCCAAGGTTCTACTATCAAGTTCTCAACTCCACAAGTTCAATCCCTTCCCAATTTAACAGGTAAGAACACTTCTGCAGTACTTTCCAAGTATCATAACTTCAGATCAAAACATGAACTTTTCCTTGCTACTATTTTGCTAAACTTGCTAGATTATGTATACTTACCACCATAATTTAAGTCTCTTATCTAACCTATCATTACCAATTCCAGGATAAACCCTGAAACTAGAAGATTTGAAGAAGATTTTGTCAACATAAGTTCCTCAACAAAACTATTGTTACCAACACGAGAATCGCGGTTACAACTAGGATTCCTAGGTAATTTTTGTTTGGCTAGTAATAGAAACAATAGGTTCCAGTCAAAATTGCTATCACTAATGTTTTAAATACCTAAATAACTCCATAACATTCAACAGTAAAGATAACAAAATCAAATAACTTTCCTTACAGTCCCAGCCGCTGCTGAGAAAGATCTTTCAGTTATGAAACCTACAAATAATGCAGTCAACGCAATAACTCTCAGACTGGTCTGATGGACAAGCTTCTACGTCTGATCACAAGTTCTCATCAGGATTCCAACGGTAAAACATGATTTAATTTAGCTCATAGTTACTGAGTTAGTTTGAATGTTTATAACATAAATTCCTTTTCTAAAGTATCACCCTAAGCTCATTCTACTAGAATTTAAAGTATGTACCTTACCTAACTATGTGTTTTAATTTCAGTTGTTCCTGCATATTAATATAGAAAGAGGATATGAGCCTAAACACAACAACGGAAGAACACCTACTATGGAAACCAATTATTTGATAAAATTATTCCTATGTATTCAATTTAATATTCGGCTTGGATTAAATTCTTTCATGGTTTTGGTTTATTATTTCTGGCTTGTTTGAATAGAAAAATGTGTACCAGGAGTTGCTATTCTATAAATATTACTTTATTTACATTCGGAGTCAGAAGTGATTTTGTGAACATACTACCAGTTCCAATGTAATTGAATATGCTATTGAATTAAGATACTGTCCTAGATTTTTGAGATAGCGTGACTTACTAATGCTTAGAAACCTTTAGACATTTTTATTGTGGTTTTTAGAGGATCAGCTCCGGCCATACGCTGCATAGGTATTGATTTAGTTTGACTATGCCCTAATCTGCCAATCAATAATGAGGGTGTTATGTATTTTATTATAACCTCTAGCCCTACAACAGATCAGGTACCCTGTCTCCTTTCAACCATTGACTTTGGATAGAAGCCCACCACATATTTCCAATACTTTGCTCCTATACTAAATTTAAATTACCACCTTTATTTTATGTAATTAAAATTTCAACATTCTTTTTGCTATTCTAATAGAGAGGACTTTATAGTATAAATAAATATATATTTTATATCAAAAGCTACATAGAGTATTGTTCCTTAATACTCAGCATTGTTTCATATAGGTTTCTAACAATAAAGGTGTTGCAAACATGATTCTAAGAATAGCCAACTGTATTGGAAATCTCTTTTTTCTGAATTTAACTTAATAGTGAATTTATTTGGAACTTCCAAAATATAGGTAAAACTTGTCAGTCTATAGTCATGAACAAAATCTTAATCCAAAGCAACATTCTGTATTAATTTGTCACTCAGTTTGTCTTACTTTTCCAAACAATTCTTTCTCTGACTGAATTTATCAGGAAATAACAAATTTCATTATCAACATAGGATCAGTTTCCTTTCGAACAACCAGTTAAGAATATCCTTTATCCCAACTATTGATACTATTTATTTGTTATCAACAATTTCCCAATCATGACAATCAATTATACTGCCAGATATATATTTTTTATTAGAAATCATTTGAACCATTAATGTAGTTACCCTTGTTTTGAGCGTTCTACTAGAATATTATATTTTATTCAATAAATGGCCAAACAACTGTTACATCTTATCATCAGTCAGCACACCAATGTCAGATCAAAGTAATTGTTGATGTATTCCTATATATCAAAGATTTATGATTAATATTAAATACAGGATAACTTTAACCAATTGTTTTCAATAGGTAATTCTTTTCTTACATAAATTTAGTTTCTTTAATCATTATCAACTTTAGGACCCTTCAACCAAATTTAGCCTTTATCTACTATAGGGTTCCTGAGAATTGTATTCACCAGTACCTACTCAAGGTACACTACTATGAATCACGTCTGACACGCTTCGGGAGCAGGTAGGGTAACAAAGTAGATATTATAAACTTAATATAACAGTTCTGAAGTTAATTTAATAGCAAATTTTACTTTATGACTATAAATAAATATATCCCTACAATCCTAATGAATCTATCCTACCCCTACTTGATGCCTAAGGTCCCTCCCTAGTAGATATAAAATCGAACTAAGTAATCCTATAGTCTAACTTTGTCTAATCCTAATTGTTTCTACTGTGAAGATGCAAAGCTAGGGAGATCCCGACATTTATTATTTAATTGTGAGGTGTGTAGTGTAATGTGGATGTTCTAGAAAGCCTGAGTTCAAACTTCTAGAACCCTATTTCTGCTAAATTGTACGTGATGAGGTTGTCACGATTTAGAGTGCCTATTACATCCTATACCCGTGTGGATGATTACCAGCTTGACGAAGATAAGAGATAAGCCGATAATCGAGTGTGTTGTGTGGGGGACAGATAGGAAATCCTTAACAAACAGTCGTAAGTCGTCCGTATCGGGGCTGGAGACGGAACAGTTCGCTAGAGGTGGTTCTAGGTACTCCTTACACCGTTTTGCTAAGTATCCCATACCTGGGCGCATAAAACTTGCGTTTGGGGCAAGCCGATCGTACGCACCAATACAATCTCCTAGGTTCTTTAGCCAAAATTCCTGGTCTGAGAAGTGGGTACGGAGAACAGGTATAATGACCAAAGCATGGTTCACACGAATACTGTCAAAAGAATCTCCCATTCAATATGACCCTAGCTCCAGACATGCACTCCGAAACACGCAAATGCAACAGCTGCAAGTGTGCGCCCGAAAGCACCTCCCCGGAATTATGACCATAAAGAATCTTCAATACAAAACGTAACTGAATTTAAAGTTAATCTTTCAATCTCAAAACAAATAAGACCCCAAATTTACCGAGTATAACGTGTGAACTGACGAACGATAAACGCGTAAAAAAGCTAAATTAACAAAGTAAAACGTATGAACTGATGAACGATTAACACGTAAAAGAAATAAAATTTACGAAGTAATACGTGTGAACTGACGCACGATTAACACATCAAAGATCCCGAGCACTCGTCCGTTCCGCTTTAATACTATTTTTTCCAAGAATCTAGTCAATTTCTATTTTCAACCTTCCAACCAACAAGACAAAGTTCACTTCCAGTCTTCCTAAACTAAAACTGTCTAAATTTTACGATTCAAATCCGTATTTTGTTCATGTGGCCTACAGTCAATCCAATTTCATCCATATTAATAGTCCATAAGATTCAAGTTTGCAGCTGTCACAAATATTTCCTTGAAAAACTAATGAAATCCACTTTTCAAAAATTCATTTTACTAAAATTCGCTTAATCAAACCATTCACAGCCTTTTCACCATAGAAATAAAGTTCGATTTGAACTATCAACAGAATTTGTCCGCTATTCTCGTTTTTATTTCTGAAATTTGCCACCTTTAGTCCAATTTGATCCTTATAACAAAGACACACGTCTTAATTTTAAACCATAATGTCCATCTGTCCTCATTATTTCAAATCGGTTTTAAATTTCAAAACATTCTCATTTTTCAGCAGCATTCGACAGCTTCAATTCAATTTAGACCTTATTTCTATGACGACACGGTCAAATTTACTATTATCAGTGGCAGCTGTCATGAAAATTTCTTGAAAAATTCTTGAAAAATCTCTAACTTTTCATTTTCTGAAACCTATTCTTATGGAGATAAGGGTCAGGCCTTTCTACTATGAAAATAAAGATCATTTTCAAGGAACACCCGAACCGATTTATAAAATGAATCTTTTCGACCTGTGTAATGTCAAATACAACGTCTACTCATTATGAATCGTATGTCTCAAGAAATAATCCTCAGTTTTGCTTAGTTTCAATAACTATCTTCGTAATCGAACATTTTATGATCAGCTTTTGCTTGTTATTTTGACAATTGCAAAAGCAACAGTTAAACGCTAATTTCTGCTATTCATGAACACCTCATGTTAGCTTCAGTATTTACTAAAGTATTTCTCCTGCTAATATACCCAAGATGCCCTAAAATAAGTAGTCTTTACATTTCATTACAAATCTTAAATTTTAGTTTAGTGTCTTGCAACATGACTCTGCTCTATTAAATTTCACATCAGCATCTACCTTTAGTTCTCCTTCTTCCGATTTTATCTGAAAATGCCTTTATAATAATAAAACTTTTTTGTTTACAATATATATTTAATTACTCTCATAATGCAAACATATTTGTGGAATAACAATAGAACGAGGCCCTGAATCGTTACATTCAACTCCCTAAACATTCGAAATGATAATAATAATGAAGAATGTTTACCTATCTACCACGAAGATATCTTATTTTCACATATATGTTTGTTATGAGATATTGCCCATCCTTTCATAGATGCTCATTTGTTATGTTTGTGTAAAATGACTAAATCGTTAACAACCATAACTCAATCATGATATTCAAAATCTTTGAAAACCTCAAATTAATAAACAACAAGGTATTGTCGCAGGATTAGATCACACCGCAGACAAGGCGCCGAGTTGTGAATTCAACGAATTAGAAGAATTGAACTTATAAGATCCACATCAAGACTCGTATTTATTCTGAATTGGAATGGTGATCTTTAGATAAGAACCCCTGTATAGCTACGGTGCAGATATCCTATAGCTAAATCAACTTGCTGGGTATATTGATCAAGGTTTTCTATTTGAATTCCACTTTCAAGCTATTTCACTATCGCTTTAGCTGACTGTTAATCATATAATGATATGATTGTGTGGGGAACATTGGCTTTGCCTGTTAGCGGCATGTAGAGTTTCGAATCTACATGAAACTACTGTGAAATCACAGATTTATGACATCTGTCCTAACCTCAAATCCAAAGTTTCATATAAATTCATGTGTCATGTGTAATGTCTAATAAAAGGACGCACAATAAATTGCATTCAATGTAAGTAGCCTTGAAGTTCTGAATGAGCCTTTCATTCAGCCATTTAAATACCTTTTAAACACATTTATCATTCCTCTGCGCAGAATTTTTCGTCTCAACAAAATCTCAAAGCCCCATTACAAGAATGCTTACTAAAATTTTCAAAGTAGTTGAATAATTATGTCATAATATTCTTAAGTAGGTACCTACTCTACGGGAAGTAAAACAAATAAACTTGTGGTGTAAATTTTTATGGTACCTACATTTTTACGTTACACATAACAACTAAATAATAGCCCTAAGTTACCATCAAGGTCTCGTTCAAATATTCCACTATAGTTCCTTAAATCTAATAGTAGCATCTGTATTCGATTATTTTGGTTTAATTGTAAAAGTAAACTTTACATTTATTTTGGAGAACTTTACCATCTATTCACGGTAAAACTTGATGAACTGACATACAATTACATACATACATACACTCACGCCCCCATCCCTAATGAGGTAGGCAGAGCGAAGATAACCTAACAAATTTGGCTCCATCTCGTCTGACAAGACAGAGTTTGGAAATCACTGCAATGACCTGCCGTCAACCCAACACCCAAATCGCAACATACAGAACCCCCAGGATCCCTTAGCTAGTCTGTACAGCAAGCCGAGGGTGATGCAGTTGACACTTCTATATATAAGCTATAGGCTATAAGCTATCCATCCGTCTGTCCAGCATGGTATAATGAACACCACGTAAATTGCTTTTAGTAATGTTTTAAGTAAGTCGTGATAATAGAACTCCACCACCAGTAATGCCTGCTGCTACCTCCGTTGTCTAGTTTTCTATTGCTCCAAATCAAGAATGAAAGAATTAGACACAGCTAGCTTTAACGAATTAATACTGACTGCCTCTCTGGTCCAGTGGCCAGCGCCATGGACTCCCGATCCGGAGGTCCTGGTTCCGATTCATAGTGGGGATAATTGAGAATTTATCACTTTGTGATTTTTTTTGTTAGGACATTCCAGGCTGAATCACCCGATTGTCCGAAAAGAAAAAGATTTTCGTGCTTTGGAGGGCACGCTAAACGGTCGGTCCCGGTCACTGTCTTTGATAGTGTCAACTGTAACCTATAATTTAATTTAATAAATTGAAATTGAAATAGTGGTCGTTACTCAAACCATGTCAGAGGCCTGATAGTTGTGCTACTAGGCGGTTTTAAAATCTCTCACACCAGGGTTCATGGGGTCCATAGACTCAAACTAGACTACAGAAGAAGACCACAGTAACACTATTATCTTCAGCAGTATTCCATCGAACAAATTCTTGAACAGGTAACCAATGATTTGTCTTGTAACTTTTCCTCTTATAAAACACTGTACTTCGTACTGTCTCCTGTAGTTCAGCTGTTAAGGATGTAGTTGTTTTGTCGTTAAATCCTAAAATTTGCCTGAAACACATAAAAATAGTTAAAATAATTTCACAATATAGGTACATTTCGGTTTCTGATTTACTGTTTTTTTTTTAATCCTTCCATGCTATGGGAAGGCAAAGAACATAAGCTCATACAGCCTAGTCTTTAGACTTACGATTTACCTTGACGTATTTTTTTTTAATTGCTCTCTATTGAATTGAACACTAAGGACTTATGGCTCAGATTTTCTTGATCTAGGCGCTGCGTCCCCTTTTAAATTTCGAACACTTGATAAGATTTTCATTCTAAATCCCCTGAATCTTTGCATAGAGCGGACAAAAAAATATATTTTGAAAATGGATTTCGAATCGAAATTAATTCACGCCGTCTCCTCGCGGGACTACCTTTTTAATAAAATAAACCCTGTGTACCAGGACACGGCTTCGAAAAGTGCAACCTGGAAAGATATATCCGCGAATCTCAATACTGATGGTAAGTACTTTGCTACAACTTTTAATCCAAACTTTCCTAAATTGAAGTCTAGACCGAAATGTAATATATAAATTTCGTAAATCATACCAAATCACTATACAAATCAAATTCACTCTTACAAAACCCTAATAGTATTGAAACTCTCTTCAGTACATAATCTTTTCCCTTTACCTTTTCGCTAATTTTATTTTCCTTTGTTCACAGCTCATATTTGTAAGGCCACATGGAACAGAATACTTGGCAAGCTGAAGCTGCAGCTGAAGTATAAAAAAAACCTGTGACCCTTCAATAAAATTGATTTTATTGAGGACCTCTGCCGTATAATTAAAATCATAGACCCTACATTTGACTCCTTCCCACACCTTAACCCTATATCCCCTTTTAACCTAGATTTCCTATTCGATTTACCCCCTGATTACCCTTAAACATTACAACCCCCAAAACAAAACCCTTCATAACTTTAACCATCACCCAAATTACAGTCATTGATATTCCTCCTACTACTTCTTCCCTACGAAAACCAACGACTGACTCCCCTACTACGACCTGTCCTACTATTACAACATCTACTTACTCAACATTACCTTCTATGACTCCGCACCTTCCTGTTATAACGACTACCCCCTTAACAACCCTAACCAACTCCCCAGCTTTCCATATTCCCGAATCGTCTAATTATCTTCCTCTGTCTCCTACATATCCACAATTTACCATTGACTACATCCCTTTTATTTCTTGCGTTGATTAATCTCTCTCCAGACTTTCACCTCACCTCCTGACACAGACAAAATTAAAAAATCTTTACTTTACTGATACAGGCAGAGGTCCAACAATTAAAATGGATCGAAGTGTAGATAGATATATTTTTTTATTTTATTATCTACCTCTTTTTTTCTTTATTACTATTGTATATACTAAAATATATTTTGTTTGTTTATCTTACCTTATTTGTTTGATTTCTTACCCTAGAAAGAGTTCAAACTTACTTAAATTACCTTTGCACACCTTTACCTTTTACCTATTATACCAATTTTTACCTTACCTAAATATGAAAATACCTTTAAATATTATATCAGCTTACCTTCACTACCATATCAACCCATTCATTGTACAATTAGTGTGTGAACACAGTGTTGGATTATCAAATGTACTCTAAACTAAATTTATGTTCATTGTGACCGATAAAGCTTTTTCTATTCTATTTTATTCTAAACAACTCCCAGACTAGAAAACATACTTAACTATTTCAGAAAAATCCCAACCATGAATGTTCAATGCATTAGACACATCTCACCTTCATCCAACACACGGACAACAAATTGTGACTAATAAAATAGTCACATTATTAAAATTAAATAAAGTACTTAATAAAATAGAAATCATTACATAATAAAACAAACGCCGTAGTAACCCATTAATCCCATAATCCTGGTCACGGTATAACAAATTGTACCGAATCCCCCTTTTATTTTTGTGATATATAATTATTAAGAAGAATTAAAGAAGATAAAAAACTTTGATTAAAATAAGAAACTAACGTTTCTGGCCTTTAGTGATACGTCTACATCTACGAAGTGAAAGAAAGTAACCCTGGTCCTTAAAAAGGTAAGATAATATCCAATGCATCGAACGTCAGATTAAAACATTATGGCAATAAGCCTTCCTATTTCTACTAAGTAAAGGTTGATTACGTTCCTTCCTTTCTCAAACTACTTAACTAATTTCTCTGGAATAAATCTAATCTTGAAACGGAACGTTATTTTTTAAGCCTTCAGATTCTCTTAAAACCTCAAAAATATTTACCTAATTTTCTATCCTGTTAATCATAAATTCCTCTAAAAATGTTACAGATTATTATAGCAGTAAAATCTTCAAATTTATGAATTGATTTACATAAGGCTAAGTTATTTCTTGTGCGACAATCAAAAATTACTTCGTAACCCGTAAGGATTAATATCCTATCTTCCATGCCTAAACTCAAAACTGTCATCGACAAATTTAAAAAGTAATTTTCTTAACTCGAATTGGCGGCATAGTTTTACAATGAAAAATACAAAAATCCACTATAAAAAGGAAAAGCATTCGGCTAAAAGCTGTGCCAAGGTTCTACTATCAAGTTCTCAACTCCACAAGTTCAATCCCTTCCCAATTTAACAGGTAAGAACACTTCTGCAGTACTTTCCAAGTATCATAACTTCAGATCAAAACATGAACTTTTCCTTGCTACTATTTTGCTAAACTTGCTAGATTATGTATACTTACCACCATAATTTAAGTCTCTTATCTAACCTATCATTACCAATTCCAGGATAAACCCTGAAACTAGAAGATTTGAAGAAGATTTTGTCAACATAAGTTCCTCAACAAAACTATTGTTACCAACACGAGAATCGCGGTTACAACTAGGATTCCTAGGTAATTTTTGTTTGGCTAGTAATAGAAACAATAGGTTCCAGTCAAAATTGCTATCACTAATGTTTTAAATACCTAAATAACTCCATAACATTCAACAGTAAAGATAACAAAATCAAATAACTTTCCTTACAGTCCCAGCCGCTGCTGAGAAAGATCTTTCAGTTATGAAACCTACAAATAATGCAGTCAACGCAATAACTCTCAGACTGGTCTGATGGACAAGCTTCTACGTCTGATCACAAGTTCTCATCAGGATTCCAACGGTAAAACATGATTTAATTTAGCTCATAGTTACTGAGTTAGTTTGAATGTTTATAACATAAATTCCTTTTCTAAAGTATCACCCTAAGCTCATTCTACTAGAATTTAAAGTATGTACCTTACCTAACTATGTGTTTTAATTTCAGTTGTTCCTGCATATTAATATAGAAAGAGGATATGAGCCTAAACACAACAACGGAAGAACACCTACTATGGAAACCAATTATTTGATAAAATTATTCCTATGTATTCAATTTAATATTCGGCTTGGATTAAATTCTTTCATGGTTTTGGTTTATTATTTCTGGCTTGTTTGAATAGAAAAATGTGTACCAGGAGTTGCTATTCTATAAATATTACTTTATTTACATTCGGAGTCAGAAGTGATTTTGTGAACATACTACCAGTTCCAATGTAATTGAATATGCTATTGAATTAAGATACTGTCCTAGATTTTTGAGATAGCGTGACTTACTAATGCTTAGAAACCTTTAGACATTTTTATTGTGGTTTTTAGAGGATCAGCTCCGGCCATACGCTGCATAGGTATTGATTTAGTTTGACTATGCCCTAATCTGCCAATCAATAATGAGGGTGTTATGTATTTTATTATAACCTCTAGCCCTACAACAGATCAGGTACCCTGTCTCCTTTCAACCATTGACTTTGGATAGAAGCCCACCACATATTTCCAATACTTTGCTCCTATACTAAATTTAAATTACCACCTTTATTTTATGTAATTAAAATTTCAACATTCTTTTTGCTATTCTAATAGAGAGGACTTTATAGTATAAATAAATATATATTTTATATCAAAAGCTACATAGAGTATTGTTCCTTAATACTCAGCATTGTTTCATATAGGTTTCTAACAATAAAGGTGTTGCAAACATGATTCTAAGAATAGCCAACTGTATTGGAAATCTCTTTTTTCTGAATTTAACTTAATAGTGAATTTATTTGGAACTTCCAAAATATAGGTAAAACTTGTCAGTCTATAGTCATGAACAAAATCTTAATCCAAAGCAACATTCTGTATTAATTTGTCACTCAGTTTGTCTTACTTTTCCAAACAATTCTTTCTCTGACTGAATTTATCAGGAAATAACAAATTTCATTATCAACATAGGATCAGTTTCCTTTCGAACAACCAGTTAAGAATATCCTTTATCCCAACTATTGATACTATTTATTTGTTATCAACAATTTCCCAATCATGACAATCAATTATACTGCCAGATATATATTTTTTATTAGAAATCATTTGAACCATTAATGTAGTTACCCTTGTTTTGAGCGTTCTACTAGAATATTATATTTTATTCAATAAATGGCCAAACAACTGTTACATCTTATCATCAGTCAGCACACCAATGTCAGATCAAAGTAATTGTTGATGTATTCCTATATATCAAAGATTTATGATTAATATTAAATACAGGATAACTTTAACCAATTGTTTTCAATAGGTAATTCTTTTCTTACATAAATTTAGTTTCTTTAATCATTATCAACTTTAGGACCCTTCAACCAAATTTAGCCTTTATCTACTATAGGGTTCCTGAGAATTGTATTCACCAGTACCTACTCAAGGTACACTACTATGAATCACGTCTGACACGCTTCGGGAGCAGGTAGGGTAACAAAGTAGATATTATAAACTTAATATAACAGTTCTGAAGTTAATTTAATAGCAAATTTTACTTTATGACTATAAATAAATATATCCCTACAATCCTAATGAATCTATCCTACCCCTACTTGATGCCTAAGGTCCCTCCCTAGTAGATATAAAATCGAACTAAGTAATCCTATAGTCTAACTTTGTCTAATCCTAATTGTTTCTACTGTGAAGATGCAAAGCTAGGGAGATCCCGACATTTATTATTTAATTGTGAGGTGTGTAGTGTAATGTGGATGTTCTAGAAAGCCTGAGTTCAAACTTCTAGAACCCTATTTCTGCTAAATTGTACGTGATGAGGTTGTCACGATTTAGAGTGCCTATTACATCCTATACCCGTGTGGATGATTACCAGCTTGACGAAGATAAGAGATAAGCCGATAATCGAGTGTGTTGTGTGGGGGACAGATAGGAAATCCTTAACAAACAGTCGTAAGTCGTCCGTATCGGGGCTGGAGACGGAACAGTTCGCTAGAGGTGGTTCTAGGTACTCCTTACACCGTTTTGCTAAGTATCCCATACCTGGGCGCATAAAACTTGCGTTTGGGGCAAGCCGATCGTACGCACCAATACAATCTCCTAGGTTCTTTAGCCAAAATTCCTGGTCTGAGAAGTGGGTACGGAGAACAGGTATAATGACCAAAGCATGGTTCACACGAATACTGTCAAAAGAATCTCCCATTCAATATGACCCTAGCTCCAGACATGCACTCCGAAACACGCAAATGCAACAGCTGCAAGTGTGCGCCCGAAAGCACCTCCCCGGAATTATGACCATAAAGAATCTTCAATACAAAACGTAACTGAATTTAAAGTTAATCTTTCAATCTCAAAACAAATAAGACCCCAAATTTACCGAGTATAACGTGTGAACTGACGAACGATAAACGCGTAAAAAAGCTAAATTAACAAAGTAAAACGTATGAACTGATGAACGATTAACACGTAAAAGAAATAAAATTTACGAAGTAATACGTGTGAACTGACGCACGATTAACACATCAAAGATCCCGAGCACTCGTCCGTTCCGCTTTAATACTATTTTTTCCAAGAATCTAGTCAATTTCTATTTTCAACCTTCCAACCAACAAGACAAAGTTCACTTCCAGTCTTCCTAAACTAAAACTGTCTAAATTTTACGATTCAAATCCGTATTTTGTTCATGTGGCCTACAGTCAATCCAATTTCATCCATATTAATAGTCCATAAGATTCAAGTTTGCAGCTGTCACAAATATTTCCTTGAAAAACTAATGAAATCCACTTTTCAAAAATTCATTTTACTAAAATTCGCTTAATCAAACCATTCACAGCCTTTTCACCATAGAAATAAAGTTCGATTTGAACTATCAACAGAATTTGTCCGCTATTCTCGTTTTTATTTCTGAAATTTGCCACCTTTAGTCCAATTTGATCCTTATAACAAAGACACACGTCTTAATTTTAAACCATAATGTCCATCTGTCCTCATTATTTCAAATCGGTTTTAAATTTCAAAACATTCTCATTTTTCAGCAGCATTCGACAGCTTCAATTCAATTTAGACCTTATTTCTATGACGACACGGTCAAATTTACTATTATCAGTGGCAGCTGTCATGAAAATTTCTTGAAAAATTCTTGAAAAATCTCTAACTTTTCATTTTCTGAAACCTATTCTTATGGAGATAAGGGTCAGGCCTTTCTACTATGAAAATAAAGATCATTTTCAAGGAACACCCGAACCGATTTATAAAATGAATCTTTTCGACCTGTGTAATGTCAAATACAACGTCTACTCATTATGAATCGTATGTCTCAAGAAATAATCCTCAGTTTTGCTTAGTTTCAATAACTATCTTCGTAATCGAACATTTTATGATCAGCTTTTGCTTGTTATTTTGACAATTGCAAAAGCAACAGTTAAACGCTAATTTCTGCTATTCATGAACACCTCATGTTAGCTTCAGTATTTACTAAAGTATTTCTCCTGCTAATATACCCAAGATGCCCTAAAATAAGTAGTCTTTACATTTCATTACAAATCTTAAATTTTAGTTTAGTGTCTTGCAACATGACTCTGCTCTATTAAATTTCACATCAGCATCTACCTTTAGTTCTCCTTCTTCCGATTTTATCTGAAAATGCCTTTATAATAATAAAACTTTTTTGTTTACAATATATATTTAATTACTCTCATAATGCAAACATATTTGTGGAATAACAATAGAACGAGGCCCTGAATCGTTACACGCTCAATACGCTGTCGATGATGTTTGCATTGCCTACACTAGAGCACACATGCGTCAGAGGGATACGCCGACGTAGAGTTCATCGCTACGCGCGCGTAGCGCGTAAGTTGACGCATGTGTATTGTACGCAATGCAAAAAGCATTGACAGCGTGTTGAGTGCTATCTGCGCGCAGTAAGTGACGCCTGTGTGTTGCTGCCCTAATACTACACAAGATTTAAATTAAAGTCGTGGGAATACAATTAAGTTTTTTAAAAGACAGTTCCACGTATTTACGACTTGTTTTTGACTCTTAATGGCTTCTTGATGGCGTATTCTGGAAGTCCAATTTCCGACGGTATGTTAATCAGGTTGTCACTTAAATATTTTAATAAAACAAATACATGTTATTCTGATTAAAGGTTTTTTTGTCTGTGTATTCTGGGTGGCTAGACTAGTAGTAATCACCTATTGTAGATAGTACAATCAGTTAAATAATTATTATAATATAAAACCTACGAACGAATGAAATTGTTTTTATTTTATTTTTTACTGACCCGCCCCGGCTTCGCACGGAATTCATCAATGTTTCTCTACCATATTATGCATGTATTATAAACCTTCCTCTTGAATCATTCTATCCATTAAAAGAAACCGCATCAAAATACGTGGCGTAGTTTTAAAGATCTAAGCATACATAGGGATATAGGGACAGAGACAGCGACTTTGTTTTATACTATGTAGTGATTTTATTCAATTCGAAACAAACAGTCACTTAAATATAGTTTAAACAAGCATGTTTTAAATTGTAGATCTATAGTTTCCGATATGTTTTACAAAAATATTATCATAACATAAGTGTAAGTTTAATCATCTTACAAAAAATATATCTTACTTATTACTTATAAATCTGATTGATTACTATGATGAACATAAAATGCATAAAGGTAACTTAGGGTTGCCGACTTAAAGTTATGTAAGGGTTTATTAAAAATGTCAACATCATCTAATTTATCATTATACAACCTACAGGTACGTCTTATGAAACTGATATCAGCATAGCGAGTATTAGTTCTAGGTACGAAAAATATTGGCTTATCACGGCAAGCTCTTTCACATCTTCGGGGCACTCTTAGAGATATAGCATTTTTTGACATAATAATATGTACAAAGACTTTTTCACTGTAGTTTTCAGATTCGGAGCCGAGGGGGAAGATTGTACTCAAAATATATTAACAGCCAGTCCATCAATCAAGCTGAGAATATTCTACTTAATATCACCTTAATAAGTTTTGTTTTTTTTTTAGCTTTTTCTTTCACACGGATTAAGGATTCATCATAGTACATCATTCACTTTACTACATAATACATTAATTTTCTCTTACTCACAGTTAACTGGACCCTCGAGAACTAGTAACATATTCCTCAACAGACTTGTCACTGAGGACATAATAATTGTAGTTCAATGTGTGAACTGAAGTCCAGTTGGACTGAGTCCAACCAGGTCAGTCGTATTTGATGATGATGACAGCTAGGCAGAACGTCGAAGAAAGTCCTGGGCTTTTCCACGTCGTCTATATCCTGCAGAAAATATTGGACATCTGAAACTGGTTGGCTGCTGGAAAACTACAGAGTATATTTTGTGATTGTGTCGTATTATTCGCAACTTAATTGTAATAAAATTCATCTCTTTATTATTTCAGCCTCAAATGGCTTTACTAAGGAAAATGGCGGCGCCTTCTTTTCGAACCATTTTTGCTCTGGCCTTCGCCATTGTTTTCCATCTAGAGCAATATTATACGTAGAAAACATGTCCACTATTAAAATAAATAAATAAGATTTAGAAGAGACAGAATCGTCGCTGCTTCAATTAATTGCGATCTACCTACGCAGCCAGCCCTATTTCAATATGTCAAAGTTTAATTTATAATATCTTCCATGCTGGACTGGGAGCGACAGAAAAACCTAGAATATGCCAGCTGCATTTCCTCCCGGGCATGCTGTAAAAACCAGCTAAGGGATTTGAGGGTTTCAGTTTATTGCAATTTAGGCGATGGGCTGACAACCTGTCACTACACCAGCATACATAAAAAATCTATGTTAAATAGCCCTTAAAACTTTGTCATACGTGGCGGAACGACCTTTATTTAGGTCGTCCATTAGGGATAAAATCGTGAATATATGTATGTATGTATGTTCATTTATAATAGTATTCATTTTAATTATTTGACTCCTAGAACTCCAATTAGCCAAATTTAAGAATATCAAAGTCAAAGTACATAATGTGTAAATAAATATTATTTATTTGCAATTTATTTGACTCCTAGAACTCCAAAGTATAAAACTCGAGTGAAGTCAAATTGAATGATAATAAATATATAGATAGGCAGAGCGTAAACGACCTAAACAAAGCTCGTTCCGCCACTTCTGACAAAGTTTCGAGGGTTATTTAAGATAGATTTGAACGCATATTGCTATACAGGTTATCAGCCCATCGCCTAAATTACAATATACTGAAACCCTCGAATCCCTTAGCTGGTTTTTACAGCATGCCCGGGAGGAAATGCAGTTGGCACATTCCATGTTTTTCTCTCACTCCCAGTCCAGCATGGTGAAGTAAAATTGAATCATAAATATGTTGGTATCAAATCGTCGGGTTCAAATCCACGCAATCGTATGTTGTTACTTGCGACACTTTCTGGAAATAGTCATATGGCATTGTTCAGTGATCGCTTCTCATGCTCCTAGGATAGCCGTGACACTTGTCGTGATAGGTAATTGATCCTCTTGCTAAACATCGGACCTAGTACTCTTTTTGTTTACGATATGAGTGTTTTGAAAGTTGTTCTTGTGGTTATTTTTATAAGGCCCGCAATTATAATCAGCACTTGAGACTGACATCTAGTTTGAGTCCGTATCAGAAATATAATTTCAATATATACCTGTGAAATCCATACTTAATATTACTCTCTATTATGAAATAGCTTTATAAATACGAGCACAAGATTCATAATTTAAATGTTTGTAAAGTTGATTCCCAATACTTGAAGAGATGAAAGAATTCATTTTTATTTGATATTTTTTATTTTATTAATAAAAACGGGTTCTCTTCAAAAAGTCTCTAACGGTATATTATCTGGATCATCTGAAGATAGTATCAATGTAGTCGAAAATTTGTTATCAAATTCTAATCGTACAAGCTTACGCAACTCACAACTTTTAATAGAAGATTTTACTCGCATTCACCGACATAAACTGTTGGGATATAGTAATAGCGTATTAAAGCGGCTATTTGCCTTATGAGGGCATCACTAGCATTCCGGTGTTGCATTATGATAATGTGCCAGTTGGAGCGCGCATCGCGGTCGTGCGCGCCATCGCGCCATCCCGCCACCGCGCCTGCGCCGGAGTCGGCGCCGCAATACCACAGGTGGATCTTCTTCTGAAGCATTTTTAGTTTATTAGTGATCCTATTTCCCATATATACATACATACATTACTCTCGATTTTAGTCTAGTTTCCAGTGTCATCTTAACTTCAGTGTCAATGCACACAAATAGTTCGGTAGCCTCCTGATTGCGTTGAACAGAAATTGCGGCAAAGAGACTGGAGGCCTCGTGGCCGTAGACCGGGTCAGAGGGCAAACCAAATCCTATGATTGACACGCCATTCTAGGTAGCAAATGTAAGAAATGGATCGAGACGGTTGACGACATACAACTGCTTAATAAAGAGAAGATTCAAGAGTGAAAGGCTCTATGGCCTTTCTGATGAATGTCAAAGAACAGGAAACTCATCGGTTCCCTGTCCACCGCTGTTTCGTCTTCAATTCGACTCATCAGATGCGGAAGTGTCCGCACGACAGTTGGTTTGCAAGTGCTTTATTCTTGTGAATTTAGCTTGTTTGGATCGGAACGGCATCCAACTCTATAAGAGCAGCCGTTAGGCATGATTTCCATAGAGTGCTCCTCCCCGCAAGGTCTTTTTTTAAATTAGAAGTTTACTCTTGACTCTAGACACTAGGTCAGGGGTGACAGAGTCAAGGATGGATCGAGCTCACCCAGAAAAAAGTCGCTCCTAAAGCTGTTGTTAGTTCTAGTACTAGTTGGATTCCGTTCCGATCCAAAGAGCTAAGCTCACAAGAGCAAAGTAATTACTTTGCAAGTGCAAAGAGAAGATTTTTTTATGTTCAGAGTACTCAACAGTGACCACTTAGGGGGAGGTGTTCCCATGGCATTCAATAGACCATTAAAAAATATTCAGACAAATGTAATTGTAGATAAACATGGAACACCCTGTAACAATCAGGCGCCGACTGCGCGCGCGCCGACCCACTGCGAAACATCGCAGAACTCACACTTACATTATAATAATAAACTCTAATGCTTTAACATAATAAAGAAAATTGAGCAATAAACGTAGGGTGAAAAATTCATGCAATATTCATACTGAATCAGTCTACATAACTCATACTTCGATGCTGAGAAGATGAATAAATATAACCACAACAAAAATAATAGGAAATATTGAATTCTCTGTTTGGAGGAGGGAAATTCGATTTCATCAACGAATAATTACTATTTTGAAGTGTTATATAAGATTGTTGATCTGAAAATAGAATGCTGTATTTTTCATCTGAAGATTTTGGTGAAAATGTGTTACCAGACTCACTGTGAAGCAGCCTCATCTGTGAGCTTTATTCTTCAGTTGAATATAGAAGTCTCCTTATCCTTCTTATTATGTCAGCCATTCCATTCCAGCATTGGACAAGGTCTTCTTCTTCTATCAAGGGTCTGTGGAGATGACCAACGACACGACTCGATGAAGTCTTCAATTCGCTGTAAAGATTGCAAATCACCACATCTAAGAATCTAACTTCTTATATCGACAACACTTCTTTTTATTGGCTAACATATAAAATGTGAACCTTAATCCATTAGACAGATGTTTATCAAATATGTTTGGAATTAAATCGCGCGCAGTGGGCCGGAATTGGTTTTTATGTAAATGTTATGGAGGCCATAGAAACTGTCTGGTTGTTGTGCAACTGGACACAATGGCCGGTTCAAAATGGTCGAGTTACTTAATTTGATATTCTCGAGAACATTGATTGATTTTATTGCGCTGGCTCGCGGGAAAAATGTTACGAAAGTCGCGAAGATTAACATAAAGTTACATGTAACAAACAAAAGTAGATTAAGATTGTTTGATAATGGCTATATCCGTCTGTTGCTTCCATATTGGCCTGGGAGAGGGAGAGAAAAACATGAAATGTGCCAGCTGGCAAAATGTAGCTACATTTCTTCCCGAGCATGCTGTAAAAACAATCTATGAGAGCCGAGGGTTTCAGTATATTGTAATTTAGGCGATGGGCTGACAACCTGTTACTAAATCAATATACCTATCTTAAATAACCCTCAAAACTTTGTCAGACGTAAGCGGAACGACCTTTTTCTAGATCGTTTACGCTCTGCCTACCCCATTAGGGATAAAGGCGTTATTATATTACAATTTTGGCGATGGGCTAACAACCTGCCACTTAAGATTGCTTTATAAATACGAGTCGTACTGTCCCTACAAGCTTTTTATGATCGAACCTTACCAGGATCAAACTACGACCTCCAAATCACAAATAACCACTGACTGACCACTTAACCAGACAAATTACAAAATATAAATTGTTGGTGCTCCACGGTTCGTTAACTTTTCCCGTAGAATACAAGTTATCGGCTCAATCTCAGGTTGATAGTTGATAACTGGCGATTTTCTAGCAAAGCAGTGTTGCCAAGTTTTTTAGGATGATGTCGCAGAAATAATAATATGAAATCGGAGTCTTGCAAAAGTCGCCCAAATATTAGAAGTTTAATAGCCCCAACAGCTTCTATTTTATCAGCGAGAGAACTATCTTATCCTTCGAACCTTTTGTTAATAGCTTTCCTGATCAAGCTTTTCCAAGTTTTAGAAGTAACGTAATGTTTCAACATTAGTTTCATTAGCTTTGTGCAAATTTGAGGCAGCCTAATCTCACCCAGTATTTTCTTTAAGATATTTCAATGTCAATTTATTTATTTTATTAATTCCATGCTGGACTGGGAGCGAGAGAAAAACATAGAATGTGCCAGCTGCATTTCCTCCCTTGCATGCTGTAAAAACCAGCTAATGAATCCGAGGGCTTCAGTATATTGTAATTTAGGCGATGGGCTGACAACCTGTCACTACAGCAATATACCTACTAATATATCTTAAATAACCCTCAAAACTTTGTCAGACGTGGTGGAATGATCTTCATTTGGGTAATTTATGCTCTGCCTACCCCGTTAGGGATAAAGGCGTGATTATATGTATGTATGTATTTTATTAATATAGCAGTGGGACAGCTTAGGCTAGTATAATAAAAAAAATATATGTAAATATATACAAACATTATCCTAATACGAATATACCCAATTCGACAATGCTATTATAATAATATTACGTAATCTAATAATACAACTTTCAAAATGGCAATCAGTATTCTACCGAAATTTTAATTTGCCGCAGCATCCTTCGACATAGTCTAAAATTGTTAAAAAATTTCGCACTTGGCAGCACCATCGTAGTTCAGTCGTGATACTGCCCTGTCCCGATTCTGATATTAATTTAATGGTAGGCAAGTTTACGTCATTTTACATTACTTATATTGCAGTAAATGTAGAGATAATAGTAACTATTATAGGCAGTGAACAATACCTGGGTAACGTGGTCAGGTTATTAAGTTGTCGCTTGCTTGTTTCAAAACAAACGTCGGCTACCTACACGAAGCTATTGATGTAGTTTATTGAGTCAAAAACAATAATACTGGTTTTGAATATTACACGACATCGCATAAAGATAATACACCTACTGGTCTAAATATTAGGCATAAAGTACACCTAGGCGTAGACAACATGAAGATAAAACAAATACCCAAATGCATTACCTAATTACCGTCAAATAATCATGCTATGCTAACATCAAATTTCGCACATTGACTCGAAAACTCACTCTATAAGAAGAAAAAGAAGTAAATTCTGTCTAAAACACATTTCTACGTGGTTCGCCTACATAAAGAGTCAAGAGGTAACCCATCGCAGAATCAAAAAAATACCAAAAAGTATTGTCTTGTTTGTACAGTGGTTTATGCAAATGCAAACCGTAATTTTTGTCAAGGTACTGTTATAAAAATACTTAAAACCTCAAGATAGCATTTTAGTAGCAAACAGTTCGTGCACTAAAATTAAGATAAGCATATAAGAAGTACGATCAAGGCTAGATCAAAAGTACTGGCGTATTCATTTACCATTTCTACCTTTCTAAAGATTATAATCAACTTAAAATTTAATTTAGGTGCTGACATTCAAATACGTTATCATTATCAGGGAAATGGTAATTAAAAAGTGTTGCACTGTAGTCGCGTTGTGGGTCATATGGGGTCAACATTAACGAATGTGTCGAAACTCTTTCTTTGGTCTCATACGTATGATCTCATTTAATGTTTATTGTGTGATAAGTAAATTATTCTGTGCTTCGTAAGACACGTTAAGCTTAAAGGTATTTAAAGTTAAGCATAGGTCAGTTGTAGGAACTAAGTCTTTTTTTCACTTTATTGCATTAGCAGTTTAAGTAGAAAAAATAAAATATTGGATCCTGAAAAGTCGTTATTAAAATAATTTGTCATGCGTACAGAAACATAAGTAGGTCCAACATTAGATGAAATACAATGTTCTTTGTGGGGTGTTAATGTCTTAGTGGGGTCATAAATGCACTGAAATATATTCGTGAATTTGCTGTACAGTTCCTCGAATATTACTCAGCTCTAACTTTGTTTAGGTTATGATCACATCTATAATGCATATTTGTTGGTTGACAAATTATTGCCATCCGCTTTAAGTTCTTGGAAAGCTTTAAACGGGGAACTATGACGATCTATGTAATATATATTTGTTACGTTCCTAGAATTCTTTTCTTTGTAATTAAGTGTCATCCTTACCGTACACAGATTAAAGTCTTAGGCCCGTATTTCTAATCAGTACTTGATCCTGACAGCAGGTTTGAGTTGTTTTCAGAAATGTCATTTCAATACATAATGGCCTGTCGAATCCATACTTAATATTGCCTTTAATCTTGAGATCAGGTTCACAGTTATAAAATTGGTATCAAATAAAAATGATTCAATTCAAATGATGAATGACAATTAATCCCGCGATACACAAATCTAACTTGAAAGTATTATAAATATGATTAAAATGGCATATGCAGTACATAGGTTTCAACATTACATTCTCACTATTTACTTGCTTACTTTTTTAACACTAAACGATAAACAAGTGTTATTCATAATGAAAAACTGATCGGCTTACTTGTTTGTATTGAAAGGAGGAAATGTCTCCCACCTACACACCTCTCATGTATCCTTATAATGCCAGACTAGAGTCAAGCTCAACAGGGTCTCCTTTTCCCGCTGATTCTCCCAAGTCCGTTCCCTTGGCTGTGTTTCGCTAAATCGTAGATAGAGACAGGGGGTATCTCGTTAATCCGTTCCTGTACGTCACTAATTATGACGAGGCATTTGGCTACCTTTTGGTTCCTTTCAATACATACAAGTAAGCCGATGAGTTTTGTTTTTACTCGCTTACTATTTCTCAAAGGGAAGCCCTTAGTCTTAGTAGGTTAATACGAAGATAGGCCATTGCCCGTAGCAGTATCAACCTAGTCCGTCATCTCTTGTCTAAAAGACGAGTCAGTCAGGTTCCAAAGAATCTCTCTCCATGTAATACTAGCCTAATTATGAGCAGAAATACGACATATCGGCAATTTGAGCTCATTATGTGGACCGGTTGATTTTCTATACGTGTCCACAATTAGATGGGCCAGTGTCTGGCCTTAGTTGGAGGTGGTCTGCAGATATAGGCTACCACAGACCAGAAAACCTTCAGATAACCTAATTATTTAGTTATCAGCTGTTTGTTATTTAAATGGGACTCGAGGGTTTTTGAGGACATATCTGGGATCAAAGATACTCAAAGATTTGCTCCTTAAGAATAGACTGACTATATAGGTAACCCATCACGACAAAATCTTGTTAAAATAACCCTAGACTTCTAATTTGATTTTAAAAGGCCATTGATACTAAGCTATAGAATATTGAGGCGTGATTGAAAGCGCTTCATAAGTCGTTTCTTTCAGCGGACTACAAACTATGCTTTAAGTGTTACATACATACATATAATCACGCTTTTATCTCCAATGGGGTTGGCAGAGCGTAAACGACCTAAACAAAAGTAATTTCGCTACGTTTGACAAGGTTTTGAGGGTGAGTCATTTAAGATAGATTTGTACGTATATTGCTATAGGGACTGGTTGTCAGAACATTGCCTAAATTGCATTGTTTTTAGGTTTGTATTTGTAAAGCTATCTCCAGATTAAGAACAATATTAGGTATGACAAGGCGTTTTGGACTGTATTGACATTTTTGATACGAACTCAAACTGGTTGTCAATCTCAGGTGCGGGTTATAAATACGGGCCCGAAGTGTTGCTGGCGTTTTCCTAACATAGAGCCGGAATTTTCATGCGTTTTTTTTATTTTTAAGCAGATTTGTTCGAGATTATTACGTTATCTGAACTATACAGTGTACAGTAGCTGAGGGCAGACGAGTAGCGGTATGGCGACGCAATTAGCATGTAGTTATGTGACTGCGACCGGATCGTTCACATTCTTCCTTGCTCATCTGAAACGGATTATAATTAACATACTTACTGTACGCATGTTACATGCATGCTTACCGGATGCCAGTCTCTGTTCTGTAGTGTCTGTTCTAAAGATAGGTGATGTTACATACATTTATGGTAACGCTTTTATCCCTAAAGGGGTAAGCAGAGCGTAAACGACCCAAACAAAGGTCGTTACACTACGTCCGACAAGGTTTTGAGGGTTATTCAAGATAGAATTGTAGGTATATATTGATGTAATGAATCCCTCGGATCCCTTAACTGTTTTTTACAGCATACCCGGGAGAAAATGCATCTGGTACATTCTATGTTTTTCTCTCACTCCCAGTTTAGCATGGAAAAGTAAGATTTAAATTATGTAAAAAAAAAATATTTCTTAAAAGCCATTGACAATCTGTCAACGTCATTCCTTACGCATTATTTGGATAAAAGCATAGTATAATAAATAAAAGTAGATGTGCTCTAAATACATACATACATAAAATCACGCCTTTATCCCTTACGGGGTAGGCAGAGCGTTAAATGCCTCGTAAAAGGCGCTTTCGCCACGTCTGACAAAAAAATTGAGGGTAATTTTAGATTGTAATGTGTATTGCCATAGTGACAGGTTGTCAGCCCATCGCCTAAATTACAATACACTGTAACCCTTGAGTCCCTTTTGCTGACTTCTACAGCATACCCGGGAGGAAGGGCAGCTGGAACATTCTATGTTTTTCTATCTCTCCCAGTCCAGCATGGAAGCTCTAAATAGAGCATAATAATAATTATTATTTTCACCCACACCATTGGTACCTATAAAACACGGTTATTTTAAAAATAGATAAAGTTTTTGAGATTCTATTTCATCAATCAGCTTTTTTAACCCAAATTTTCCTGTTGGCAGAGTTTCTGGAATCCTATTGATCGGTTATCGCTTTCTCAAGCACATGAAACAATAATTTGATAAAAATATTTACTCAAATGATGTCAGAGAATTTCTCAAGTGGCGTTGAGTGAGGCAAGAACTGGCAATAGTCAAATACATTTGAGTTTGTCGGTTTGTCAGCGAAAGTGCTATATACGCACGTGCTCGGTGACAAGTGAGAACAAACGGAGAAAGCACGCAGGGTTATTCGCATGCCTATAAAATTAATTAAATACTACCTACATATAGACACCTTCAATTTTGACACGACTATAAGGCTCGTATTTATGAAGCGATCTCAATATTGAGAGTAATATTGAGTATGGATTTGACAGGCCAGTTTGTACTGATATAACATTTCTGATAAGAACTCAAACTCACTGTCACTCATGAGAGCTGATTTTAATTACATACATACATACATACATAAAATCACGCCTTTATCCCTTACGGGGTAGGCAGAGCGTCAAACTCCTCGTAAAAGGCGCTTTCGCCACGTCTGACAAAAATTGAGGGCAATTTTAGATTGTAATGTGTATTGCTATAGTGACAGGTTGTCAGCCCATCGCCTAAATTACAATACACTGTAACCCTCGAGTCCCTTTTGCTGACTTCTACAGCATGCCCGGGAGGAAGGGCAGCTGGAACATTCTATGTTTTTCTATCTCTCCCAGTCCAGCATGGAAGAAATTTTAATTACGGCCTCAAGTATTCCATACATTGATAAAGATTTAAAAATATTAAATTTTTCTATATACCGTATAAAGCAAACATTTTCTAAGCAAAATATTTCAGTAAATTGAATCTATTTTGATGGCGCTCAATACAGTAGTCCAGGAGAAATAAAAAGAAACACAGAACTCAAAGTGAGTGCGACTAACATTTTCCAGGTCGGACTGCAATCAAGAAATATGGTTTAGTACTTAAACAACAACATCGTGCGAATAACCCTAATTAAATAAACTATCAGTGGTCGCGACGGATTTGTCGCCTCGGTAACAACGCGTAACAGTTACAAAATAACAGTTAACAATTTCGCAGTTCGCGAGATCACACCCAGGACTCGTCTGTTATTGCGCAACATGGCAGTCGGTGATGGCAGCAAACGGGTTAATATCACTATTTGTGGGCACATACGCTGTGGGCACTGAGCTTTGTGGGTAACCGAGTTGTGGACTTGGCATCAGATCTAGGTAGAACGGGTCAAAGTTCAGATTTTCATACATCCATACATACATGTAATCTCGCCTTTATCCCTTATGTGGTAGGCAGACCGTATACGACCTAAACAAAGGTCGTTCCGCCACGTCTGACAAAGTTTTGACGGTTATTTAAGATAGATTTGTAGATATATTGCTGTAGTGATAGGTGGTCAGCCCATCGCCTAAATTGCAATATACTGAAACTCTCGGATTCCTTAGCCGGTTTTTACAGCATGCCTGGAAGGAAATGCATCTGGAAAATTCTATGTTTTTCTCTCGCTCCCAGTCCAGCATGAAAGAAGTTCAGTTCAGATTTATACGTCTACGAATAAACAAGAAATGTACCTTTGAAAAATATCTTGCTCCTAATCTATTAAGCCGCATTTTACACTGCGCTCCGGCAACCTAAGAGTATTTTCATCGGTATGAAAAATAAAACGAAAACAAAATCGTTGCTCATATTTATAAAAGACGCCAGAAAATGCAATTAATCCCCAATTCATAGCAATTAATAGAAATACTCTACAAAAGCTACGCCGTAGCAAATAATTCTTCCGTAACCTTGTCTCTAAAATTTATGGCAATCTTCTCGATCGTTTCTTTGCCACCAATGACCCGAATCACACACCTGGGCGCAATATAAAATAATGTAAGTTGTATATCAACAAAAAACAACAAAACGAAATCATTATCGGCATGTGGTTGCGGCGCGGGCCGATCAAAATGTAGTCCAGTAAACTAAAATTTCGTAACTGAGAATGTTATTAAAATTCTTATTTGTCTGCTATTTCGCCTTTTTGACGAAAGGGACAATGTTGAAGAAAACTTGGCAAAATATTTTATTCTATAAATATGATAGATATTTATTCGTACTTCCATGCTGGACTGGGAGAGATAGAAAAGCATAGAATGTTCCAGCTGCCCTTCCTCCCGGGCATGCTGTTGAAGTCAGCAAAAGGGACTGGAGGGTTACAGTGTATTGTAATTTAGGCGATGGGCTGACAACCTGCCACTATAGCAATACATATTACAATCTAAAATTGCCCTCAATTTTTGTCAGACGTGGCGAAAGCGCCTTTTAAGAGGCGTTAAACGCTCTGCCTACCCCGTAAGGGATAAAGGCGTGATTTATGTATGTATGTATGTTTATTCGTTCACTAGCGTTGAAAAAGACCCAGGAAAATATATCGATCACGACCACGACTCTAAGTAATATAATTATTTTGCTACTTAATTGCAAAAGTTAGTACTACTGCCTGCAAGAGTTTCTTAATTAAAAGTTTTAATTTAAACTTAATTTATAATTGAAATTATTATTTTTGTAGAATAAATTATATAGGTAACTTTACCTGTGTAAATATTAAATTATATTACCTATGTGATAAAAATAACTATTATAATATTGATTAAGAAATAATAGTAAAAGTAAAAGTTTTAATAGTATGTGTGTTCACAAATAATTTATTGTGATTTTAGGTTTAGATTCTAGAAATAAGAAATGCTGTGCCCTAACAGGGTTCATGTTGAAGCCTTAACCTGTATTGTTAAAATCTTTTGTACAATCTGAATGCAATAAACATTTGAGTATTGAGTACGAATTTCTACCGCGCTACGGCAAGTGTCTTGTGGCCACTATTATAATCAAGTAAGTTTCAAAAAGACTTCTTGGCCATCGATTTACTTTTGAAGATGTTAAACGGGACTCCTCATCGACTGGACTAACTGCGATGGCCGCCGAATGCAGCGATGTCACGTCGCTTGCGCAATTGAGATGCACTGCTAGATATTATCAGTCGGCTCTTGTACTGCATCAAGCGTTTTGAAATGACCGCGGTCATGCGACGACCAATCTTAATATTGCTAGGGTATTGGTAGAAGTGAGCATCCCAATTTTTATGAATTCTTTGTCGATAATGTGGACAAATTCACACAAAAATCACCATTGATTTCGAGTGCTTATAGTTCGTGTAATTGAGTTGCACTGCTAGATATTATCAGTAGGCTCTTGTACTGCATCACGCCTTTTGAAATAATGGCGGTCATACGACGGCCGATCTTAATATCGTTGGTGTCTTGGTTGGAGTGAGCATCCAATATTTTTAGTAAATTTGGAGCTTGCCAACATTGCGTATAATGAAATAAGGTTGCTCAGAATACGAAAATAAACATCAGAAAAATGCTTCTACATATCATCAGGATACAAAAAAGTTATTTTTTGTAAGGGTAAGATTTTTGTTTCATTACCTAAAAGAATTTCTTTATGAAAGTTGTTCATTTTCGTTGTCTAAGTTTATCCCTTTCAGATTGAATAATCTTTTATTTCTTGCAATTTCGGCAAAATTATCTCAACTATGTCAGAAAGAAGGTGACTTTTCCTTTTCTTACGTACTACAATGAATATTTTTATATCATCATTATGTTGACTTTAAAGATGTCAAACTTGAGTTATTCTGTTACAAAACATCGACTACGATGACTTGTCCAAACTGTCGCGTGGACAATACATCTCTCTCACATTGCGAGCGACCATTTTAATATTGGCCCGAGCAACTGACAGCGTGCGCTTGCGTTTCTATAGCGTTGGTCACTCTTAAACTATGGCTGGGATGTAACTTTGACATGGTGTGACAACATATTCCTACAAGACTACGCGTAAGTACGCTAATGTATGCTTTGTTAAAATAAACGTTTGGTGTGGGTCTGAACTGAACTGTTTCTTCATTGGGTGTAAATTACATACACACATATAATCAAGCCTTTATCTTTAACGGGGTAGGCAAAGCATAAATGACCCAAATGGAGATCGTTTCACCACGTCTGACAAAGTTTTTAGGATTGTTTAAGATAGATTAGTAGGTATATTGCTATAGTGACAGGTTGTCAGCCCATCGCCTAAATTACAATATACCGAAGCCCTCGGATTCCTTAGTTAGTTTTTACAGCATGCTCGGGAGGAAATGCAGCTGGCACATTCTATCTTTTTCTCCTGCTCCCAGTCCAGCATGGAATAAATTGAACCCGAAATTAGTTTTAAAGCCTAAAAGAATCACCAGGCGAGACGGATGCTGAACTCTATGACTTACAGTGCAACTAAAACACTCAAAAAGTATTGCAAAGGATGAATCACAGCACACCACATATATTGGGGCATCGATTTATAATATGACCTACTTTTCGGTTATTTATTTTATGATATCTTTCGAAATAAGTTTATTTCGGCGTAGATATCGAATCCTTGTGATCTTCTTCTTAGCGAGTGGATTCTCGAGTCAAACGACCTGATGAACCCTGGTGTCAGAGTTTTCAAACCGCCTAGTAGTAGCAGTTATAAGGCCTCTGACGTGGTTTTGAGTAACGACCACTGTCAAAGGCAGCGACCGGGACCGACGGCTTAACGTGCCCTCGAAACGTAACGTGCACGCCTTTTTCTTTTCGGACAATCAGGTGATTCAGTCTGAAATGTCCTAACCAAACTGTGGAAAACCTCACAAAGTGATAAAACGACAAATATTAACTTTGTGTTCTCCCCTGGGAATCAACCCAGGACTTCCGGATCGTAAGCCCATGGCTCTGACCACCAGATCACGGAGGTAGTTAAAATCCTTGTTATAATGATGACACTCAAAGAATTAAAACTGCGCTCACTGACCATTATCAAATGTACGACCGAAAACGATAAGGTACCGTGCCCTCCAAAGCACTGAATGTCATTTCTTGAAAATCAATTACTTAAGTGATTCAAGCTGCATTAATCAATTGGAATACAACCTCAAACAGTGAGAGCCCGAATGTGTAGTGGATAGGGCTGCTGCCTCCTGAGCTGGAGGTCGTGGTTCAAATCCCACCATGTACCAATGTGTTCTTTTGCAAAAGCAATTGATATTTGCAATATTAATTTAAAGTTCAAACAATCTTGGAATACCTATTGGCAAATTTGTAAAAGAGTTCTAGTTTATTACCTACATATTTTGACCAATTTTTTTATGAACTACTTTAGCACAAACATTGTTCCTATAGACGAATGTTTCTAATCATCACCAGCAGATGATGTGTTTCAATTATTTGATCACCATAAATAGTCACATATTTTAGTAAAAATTACCCCTTATTAATTTACCCTGTATCATTCAACCCTGAGAGCCTGATAGTGTAGTGAATAGGGCCGCTGCCTCGTGAGCGGGTGGTCGTGGTTCGAATCCCACCACGTAGCAATGTGTTTTTCGGTTCTCGAATTTCATATGTGCTTCGGAAGGCACGGTAAGCCGTCGGTCCCGGTTAATATCGTTTAATACCGTAGATATTAGTCGTTAAGACATGTCAAAGGTCAGTGTTAGGCATTGGCGGCTTGAATACTCTGACCTAATCTAGGATTGGGTCTGGTTTCCCTTCTGAGTTGCGAAGGTCAGATGGCAGTTGCTCTGTGTAAAAACCAGTACCCTCGTTCAATCTCTCTAGATTAGGTAGCCGACCCCGTGATATACCGTATAAGGCTAGGGAGATGATGTACACAACCTAAAGCAGGATATATCCATTTTTGTGTGTCCTCGGTGGAAGTCGTACACACTACAGCCCAATGCTCAATCCATATATACATATAATCACGCCTTTATCCCTAATGGTGTAGGCAGAGCGTAAACGACCTAAACAAAGGTCGTTCCGCCACGTCTGACAAAGTTTTGAGGTTTATTTAAGATAGATTTGTAGGTGTACTGCTGTAGTGACAGGTTGTCAGCCCACCGCCTAAATTACAATATACTGAATCCCTCGGATCGCAGGAAATGCATTTTATGTTTTTCTCTTGCTTCCAGGCCAACATGGTAGACAATACATGAGTGAGGAAGTTAAACCCGTGATACAGAAGTATGAACTAGGTACATTAAGAACGGGTCGTTCGACTCGAGAATCCACTCGCTAAGAAGAATAACTAAGTGCCGTAATTATAATCAGCTCTTAAGAGTGACAGCAAGTTTGAGCTCGTATCAGAAATGTCATTTCAGTACAAAACGAACTATAAAATCTACACTCAAGATTGCTCTTAATCTCTAGATCGCTTTATAAATACGACTCTAAGCAACGGTAACACTGCAGTTCTAGATCGGAAAACTCAGTTGCGATCGGAAGTCGGCATTACAGGTATTGCGCAACGTTTAATCGAATCGTACAAAATCCCATTTGTTATACGATAGCATCTCAGCAACTTACTCTGTGAGTACCTTACCTACCTACTAATATACAGGGTCTTCAGGAAAAGGGGGCAGAAAGAAATTGAAATTTGTTAATTTATCACTTCTTCTTCTTCTTGTCGTGTCGATCGTTTAGGCGTTTTTTATATTAATTTTGACCAGTACTCTGCCAAACGTACTGCGACGTCAGTGGCGTTGTACAGGTCTTCTTGCGTGCAAGATGAAAGGCACGCGGGGCAAGACAAGAGATCTGCCATTGTTTGGGGGCAGGCACCACATTTGCACTGGTTGATCGTGTGATATTCCCCAGTTTGGTTAAGACATGAAGGCTGGTCACCTGATTGTCTGAAAAGATAGATGATCCATGGTGTCAGATGGGCATGTAAATAGTCGGTCTGTCAGTTAATCTGTCCCATCAGAATAATAGATTGAAGGAATAGTGAGTGCACTTGTGTTGTGTTGCGTATACACTTGGGCACTAAAAACTAGTCCCGCGCATTGGCTGATCTCTGGGAGATTGGCCGCCATCACCGAAAATCGGTGAGGAGGACTATATATGGGTGCTAACCTTACCTCGGGTACCACAACCTACGTTACTGAACAACTTTTAACGACTTATGGAATGTTAAAAAAAAATGGTTTTCACAAAGTGATCATCGATCGGAACCGGCCTATTTGTATGAAGATGAGAAACATGACCTGTGTTCCATAAAACATGACAAGATATTTGCAGCCATTTTCCAAACATCCTGTATAGTTTGTAGCTGTGCCACAGTATTTATAATCTGTGGGAACAAAGGCTGACGTAACGGTCGAAAGTGAAAACAATTAGGAGATTGGCCACTACCATATCTCACTTGTTCACCGCTTTCGCACTTTTGAGATAAAATCGCGCTGACAGTTTTCTCGTCGCCGAATGAAATCGTTGTTGCGTTAATAAAATTTGTTGGAGATTCCAATCGGGGTTTAGATTTAACAGGTGGAGTTTATTGAATCTGTTTCTTAACATAATAAGCGTGTTGACTGGGTGGCTAGAAAAATCAAAATGTTTATACTCGTACTTAAAACTGATGGCTAAAATATTGTGGATCTCGTTCATCATTTTCAATAAAATGCAGGCGGTTTGAAAAATCTGACACAAGGGTGCATTGGGTCGTTCGACTCGAGAATCCACTGGCTAAGAAAAATAATAAAATGCACATTTAGATTTAATAATCGAGTTAAAAATATAGAAGTCAGTAGTCAGTCAAGTATTTACCAAGGATTGTCGCTATTTTCATACAAAAAAGTGTTTTGACATTTCATATAAAGTTGTTTATTTGGCTAGTAAGAAACTAGCAGATTATGATAAAATTGATAATAGTGGTATGAGTAGAAGGACCTACGTTTATTCTGCCTGAATTGTCTTAATTTATACTTGCGATTGTGGGCACTAGGTGAACATACATACATACATAAATCACGCCTTTATCCCTTACGGGGTAGGCAGAGCGTTTAACTAGGTGAAACTGCATTTTAATGGTATTTGTTATTCAAAGAGACTTGTACTAGTTTCATAATATTTCCTTTAATCCAACCAGTTGGTTTCGCTCAACCGAACATCATCAGGGATATTATAATTATTATTCACAAACAATACAACAAATTAATCCTCAGAAAGCATTTAAAAACAGTTCGTAACGAAATTATTTAAGGAAATATTGCGAAACTAGTACAAGTGTCTTTGGATAACAAATACCATTTGAATTGTCTTAAGTTTCGTGGTCCACTATTGACAACAGTTGCAAAAATAAGAGAGTTATGTTTTTGGATAACAATTATACTTAGTAAATATTTGCTTATAAATATCATTATATCAGAACAGAAATATAATAAAACCCTAGCTAAATGTAAATTTATCGTAATAGTCAGTCTGTCGTACATCTATTAACCCATCTTTCTTTACCAGACATTTAAATACATGCATAGCCCTTGCCTAGTCAAAACAATGTAAGTGCTATTTTTAAAGAAAATGCGTAGTCCGGAGCGTTCTACGTGCAAATGGCAGGCGGCGTAGTAATTGCGCGTAATGTCGTCCTAAAGGCTATTCGCGGTGTTCAATGCGATATTTATTTATTTTAACTCCAGTTTCGCCGCAGGTAGCCGGCGAGGTTCACCATGGATTACTTCTCTAGGAATATCATTTTCTAGGATTCCTAGGAAGTACTCTTCAGGTTCCTAGGTTTCAAGCTTAAAAGGCGCATCTCGTTTCTTGTAGATACTAGTTGTTTTCTTTTCTATTCTTCTTCTTTTCGTGTGGGATTCCAGTCGATCTATTTTCCTATTAAAAAAAAGTTGTTTTTAAGGCAGTCTCAGAAATCCGATTTAATACTTTTTATAGGTAAATAAACAATTTATTTAACATTATCACAAAGTCATCTTTATTTTGTAGTAAAGCTGTGAAAGTGTTGATGATAGAATTTTGCAAAATATTAAAGAATTGAAATGGTTGTCTATTGCGATAAAAATAATTTCACTTTCTATTGATATAGAAGACAACTTGTTTTTGCACCATTCATTGATAAGGTTTTTTTCAACTTATAAGGAAAACTATATTGCATTTTTTTTCAAAATCGTTAAATTAATATCATATAACCATGTAAGGTGCTTTCTGCCATGCTGGACTGGGAAAGAGAGAATAAACATAGAATGCGCTAACTTAATTTTTTCCCGGGCATGCTGTAAAAACCAACTAAGGGCTCCGAAGTTTTCAGTATATTGCAATTTAGGCGATGGGCTGACAACCTGTAACTACAGCAATATACCTAAAAATCTATCTTAAATATTTAGGAGCATTTCCTTGAAAGGCCAGTTGGACGAGTGATGACGGAAGGGAAAAGGGTAATTACCCGCCTGGTCGGGTGTTGAGACCATGGGAGCGGAGTCCAATTGGATTAGTTCGGAAGTTGTACGAGTATATATACAGATTGCCGATCGATCGATTTGGCGCCATCTATGTGCGCTACAAATAACCCTCAAAACTTAGTCAGACGTAGCAGAATAATCTTTTGTTTAGGTAGTATACGCTCTGCCTACCCTATTAGGGATAAAAGCGTGATTATATGTATGTAAGTGAGTCCTTTTAAAACGCGTCCAGAGAATTCATCTAGGATGGAGACCCTATCCTAGATTGTATCTTGTCACGCCTGCTCATTGTGAACTCGAGTATTAACTGGCGTCTGATTTTATTGCAGAAAAAGTGCTCCATTCGTGCGTCCTGTAATAAGATAATGGTGGCGACGGTGCGCCGTTTCCATAGGAAATGCTCACCATTTTACCGCAGAGTGATTGCATCTCGTTCGAAATAAGCTCGAAATAGTCTCTGATATAGTTCGTCAAAGCTTAAAATGAACGCGGGCGAGGGCACTGCGTGTAATAACATACATACTTAGATCCATATATTCTGATAATATACTAAGGCGTGATTATATGTATCTATGTATGTACTCGTATGTATGTTATTACATGAGATTTTAGGCAGAGCGTAAACGACCTAAACAAAGGTCGTTCCGCCACGTTTGACAAAGTTTTGAGGGTTATTCAAGATGGATTTGTACGTATATTGCTGTAGTGACAGGTTGTCAGTCCATCGCCTAAATTGCAATATACTGAAACCCTCAGATCCCTTAGCTGGGTTTTAAAGCATGCCCAGGAGGAAATGCAGGTGGCACATTCTATGTTTTTCTCTCGCTCCCAGGCCAGCATTTAAGAAATAAGCGTGTAATAAGAACTGTCATAATGGCTGCTTTGCCGGCCATGTTGGCAGCTATAGTTCCTATTCTATCTGCGTTCATTTATATCCTTGCCATACTATACGTGTACGACTGAACTGCTAAAAAAATACATTTTGTTTTGAATATTATTCTTGTTCGAGGTATCGAGATCGTCTGCGGGGCATAAACACTTCGAAACAAATTGTCGATGTGAGTAGTTGTTTGCAAACACGCGTTTGCTTTTGAGTGGAGTAAATTGAAAATTCTGTTTTCGATTCTTTGTTTTCAGCCCAACACGAGAATAAGTGCGGTACCGTTGGTTGTATGATAAATATTATGTTTCTCTTTGAAGCTTAGCGTAAATACGGGATGCAAGGGACAGCTTCACATACTAATAACGGTTCGTTCATTGAATGAAACTAAACATCTTTTACAAAAAACTATTTTAGGAAATGAAAATTTATCTTGACTTCCTCTACACGTTCCTATACAAATAGTCTGATTAAGGTGGCTATTTTGTATGGGAAAGTACCTAAATTATATTTCGTAGAAAAAAATGTTTTTTTTTTTGACTAAGCGACCTCTATTGGTTCGCGGGAAGCTGTCCCTAACATCCTTTATATTTCTGTTTTGAAGCTTAACGTAAATATTGTGAGGATATAGAGGCATAGCTCCACGTAGCTTTCGTCGGGGTCGTCCCCGGTCGAGACCACCGCCGCAATTTATGCACTCCGGCTATTTCTCTATAACATAACTTTGGGCCTTTTGAAAACTTGCCGCTCCCTTGGAGACAAAGGAAATCTGTTGTATATTCCGATTTGACGACATAAACGGCTATTGTTGTATCGAAATATTCAACTTTACCATAAATTATTTTCTTGACATACTTAAGAAATACATACATACATATGATCACGCCTTTACCCCTAATGGGGTAGACAGAGCGTAAACGACATAATCAAAGGTCTTCCCGCCACGTCTGACAAGGTTTTGAGGGTATTTAAGACAGTTTTTACGTGTATTGCTGTAGTGACAGGTTTTCAGCCCATCGTCTAAATTGTAATATACCGGCCCCCTCGGATCTCTTAGCAGGTTTTTACAGCATGTCCGGCAGGATATGCAGCTGGCACACGTTTTTCTCTCGCTCCCAGTCCAGCATGGAACTAGAAGTGATAAAAACAAATAAGGACGAACAAGAAATAACACTGGATTAAAACCTTTATCATAAGGAAAACGCTTAAAATAAATCAAAGAACTAAGTAGGCTGTGCGAATACCTAGAAAAACGATCATATTACACTAATAGATCAAAGCGGCCAGCTAAGTGGGCAATTACATTATCTAATGTACATAATATGCTCTAATGTTATTAATTAATCCGTACCGGCTAATTAAATATTGTATAACAAATGAAAGTAAACCCCGAGCGTTGTCTGATGCAATTAGCTCGGTTATTCGCGGGCAGCTGTCAAACTGACAGCTGCCAAATCACGGTCAAAATGTTTTGACAGATGCGACCGGCCATGATGAATGCGAACTGCCGTCTTCGGTGATGTATGTTTGTTGCGGTAACGATATGTGCCATAATCGGTAAGTAGTAAAGAATTCGGCTTCCGGTGTTGGCAAGCAAAATTATATATCTTATTTTATGCTGACAGTACTTTCTATGACTAAATTACAATCCGCATCTTATGGAGTTTAAAACATAAAAGCTTTTGGTTTATACAGTTATAGACTAAGAAATTCATACTAACAGGCCTGACAGGCGAATACAAACTCTTTTAAACCGAATCGAGAGTAAAGTGTAAAGATTAATGGATCAACATGAATCAAATTGTTTACGCGAAATCACTTGTTAATACATCCCAGAAGTATAAAGTTCAGTAACACGCTTTGGCAACATTGTTTTTGTTTACCTACTAAGTTGAGGTCCATCTCCCTGTAATTGCTATATTTATAACCTCACTAAAAGCAGTTTAACTATTTATGACAAGTAATAAAAAACATTTTATGCCACACGTCTGGGTCACTAGTCTAAGCCCTAGCGAACTAGTTTTGTTTAAAGAGGGCACACCTAGTATTGTCTCAGGTTGCTATCTACCTATTATGAAACCACAAGCATCTATGTAGACGATTTTATCAATGAGACCTGGTGTCCTTTGCCAATCCTGATATCTAGGTAAGTCACTGTTAGATAAGTGGGCTGGTGAAATGTAGAGTCGCCTTGCACTACATCGATACTTTTCGTCTGTATATTTTACAGTTTATTTCAGAAACAGATTCAATGGCAGTAGTTATAGAGAAACTATAATACGGCATAGATTTCTTTTTACAACAATTTGCAATAACATGGTAATAAAAATAATGAATTGCGTACTTGTTTGGTTGATAGATATATATTTTGTCACGTACATATAATTTTGATATTTATACAGTTCGTAAAAACTTGCAGATACTCTAATTTTTCTACAGGCCAAAATATCTACATAAATTATACATACCTATTTAAAGTTAAGTTTTATTTCAACTAGGTACAACTTATCTATCGCTAAGAAAAAAATAGATTTTAAGAAAAAACTATAATCTATAAATTAGTGTTTGTAGCTCAGATGGCGGCGTCTACGGGCCCCTCACTGAACCAAGACCCCTTATCGACGTTGTCAATACTATCGATGTTTTCAGTGTTATCGACCAACAGTCGATAGTCGTTATCGATATATAGTCATTGTGCGGCACTATCGACCAGCTGGCTATCACTAGACCACTTTGGCTGTTACCTCACCGAATGCTAATGGCTAATGTCCTCTAATTACTGGACGAGATCTGGTGACATCCATCTAGTGGTCACCGATTGTGAGTTGCATAATTTTAAACTCTACTTAATTCATTTAGATTAAATCGAACTTGCTACATGTTGCTATGAGATATCAAGCTTGTGCATTACACCTTTGCTGTTGAAATTATTAAGCAAGGGTACGAAATAGAAACATCGTGAATACGGTTCCTGTTAAGATACGAAACGTGGGTTTTTACGATTTTTAAACACGTTTTAATCTTGTTAAGTTTAGACCCACAGTTAAATATATATTGAGGCAATTTGAATGATGATTGTAATTATCTTCCATGCTGGACTGGGAGTGGGAGAAAAACATAGAACGTGCCAGCTGCATTTCCTCCCGAGCATGCTGTAAAAACCAGCTAAGGGATCTGAGGGTTCAGTATATTGTAATTTAGGCGATGGGTTGACAACCTGTCACTACAGCAATATACGTACAAATCTTTCTTGAATAACCCTCAAAACTTTGTGGCGGAATGGCCTTTGTTTAGGTCGTTTACGCTCTGCCTACTCCATTAGGGATAAAGGCGTGATTATATGTATGTATGCATGGTAATTATGCTGTTTTTTCTATTTTCAGGTATTTTTGACAATAATTCACTTTGTGTATAGATACTTATCTCTTCATCTCACATTCATCTTCCTTTCACTCTAAAAATGTGTCGTTTTAAAAATGTTTATCGTTGTAAATCATTCGGATTAAGAACAAAGTATATTTATTCGCTATAGGAAATCAACTGTAAAGTATTTACCATTTGAAACTACATTAATAAGTAGGAATCTTGAGGCCCGGGAACATATCTTATTCCCCCAGGAAAACCCAATAAGCCGTGGTTGAAAATGTATCGTGGAAAAATAGTATGGGCTAATGTTACAGTAGGTATCTAACCTAGTAAACGTTTACTAAGCAACCCTTAACTAGTGTAATTATTTTGCATAATCGCACGTTTACAAATAGCTTCTCAGTTTTATCTCCACATTGAATTAGGTTTAAGGAGAAGCTCGCCGTTGATTTATTTGGACTTGCAACGCTTAAGCAGAAGCGTGACTTTGACTTCGTGTCTGGCAAATACTGGCAATGATAATAGCATAACAGTGAAATTATTCTTCAATCCAATTCATGTTTGTCTAGTTGGCGGTAGTCGGGTTGTGCCAATTTGTAGCTTCTACCTTTCGTGTCATAGAATATACTATACCATGTTGAGTATTTTTGTACTTTGAGGAAACCTTTGGGGTAGGATCCAAGAAATTGGATCTTTCATTAATAACGACATGACCTGAACTATAAGAGCGGTTTTGCACTACTCCGTATTCGGTTCGTAATGTTCGTATCCGAATCGTGTCCGAGAAATTTCCATATAAAACGGATATGGATGGGTGCGCAAGCTGACATAGGTATATTTACTAGGAATGGCAATTCGGATCAGAAAATATTTGGATACGGATTCGGACCGGTGCAAAAGCGCTCTAATTCGGTCGAAAACACGTATCAAAACGTTATATTCCCGGATAACTTACTTTTCTTACGAATTTTGACTTAATATTAATGACAGTGAAATTAAAGTAAATATGAAGAGCTTATTCTAAGGCCCGTAATTATAATCCGCACTTGAGATTGACAGCCAGTTTGAGTTTGTATCAGAAATGTAATTTCAGTACTAAATGGCTTGTCAAATCCATACTTAATATTGCTCTCAATCTTGAGATAGCTTTACAAATACGAGCCAAAATTTATTTAGTTGATGATTATTTGAGTTATTCATAGCAAAATATGAAATCAAAAATCCCTTACCTGAATCTAGGATTTGACAGGCTTTTGTACTGAAATGACATTTCTGATACGAACTCAAACTCGCACTCACTCTCAAGTGCTGATTTTAAATACGGGCCTAAGCCAAAAATCCAATGACTGCTCCTTAAAACCCTTACGGATAACTTGTCACTTTCACCAGCCCGCAGGCGATAAATCGCAGACTCACTAGTCTGATGTATCCTCAGATTATGAGCATCACTTAGGCCCATTAGCTTGATATGATTAGCACTGAGCACTGCTAGACCACCCGTCCACTGCTATTTCAATACTATGAGTTGCTAATTTTAAAGTCTGTGGGTTTAATCTTTTTATGTGAGTTTGGTTTATCAAAGACTAAGCCAAAAATCCATTGGATGCTCCTTACAACCCGTATGGATAATTGTCACTTTCACCAGCCCGCAGGAAATTGCAGACTCACTCGTGTGATGTATCCTCAGATTATAATCATTACTTAGGCCCATTAGCTCGATATGATTAGCAATGAGCACTGCTAGACCACCCGTCAACTGCTATTTGATTTGTAACCTACGTTAGTTTCGTTGCTAACTTTGCAGTTTCTAATGTACGTGTAAGTTTAGTCAGTTAAGATAGTACTTATGTTCATGTGTTATAGAAAAACTTTTCGGAAGAAGATCTCAAACAACCACTGCCCTATTAAATAGAAGAGGATGAGATAAATGGTGGTATGGTTCAGTACCATCAGGGACAGTATAAGTGGTATGGTAAACGCAGGAAACTAAAAGGAGGGACTTTTTCTCAAAAAATCCTATGGATTAAAGCACAAAACGAAACAAGATTAAAATGGATCCATTAAAAAAAAATCAAGAAATTTTGGCAACAAACTCTTTGACAGCCATGTTTTATTTACATTAATCAAGTGTGAATATCAGGTTCTACTTGCCCCACAAGCGAATTGTCAATTTCGTGCAAAAACATTGCATAACTACGTGAGATACGGTATAGCTTTAGTCGGGTACATAAGTACTCGAATTCTTACTTTGGTTCAAAGATACTTTATTTCTCTAAAAAGACATACAATGTCACTTTATTATAAAACCCATAAAGATTTTCAGTAGCTAGTTACTTATCAGCTATACCGGTCGTTGTTTGTAAACATAAGTAAATAAAAGTATTTCATCGAATAGTTGAAATGTTCGATTTTTTGTTGTTAAACCTAAAGTACTTATTTAACACTTGATGTTAAATAATTAATCTAGGTTCTTTCTTTCATAGGCCGAAGACATCGACCTTCAAATTATTCTGTCTGACATTCGGACTCAACAGTGCCTGTAGCTTTTATCAATTTATTTCAACATGTAGTGTATAATGATGCTATGATGAGATGATCATCATTTAATTTTGTAAATTGTAGGTATATAAAAATATTAGCGACCCGCCCCGGCTTCGCACGGAAATCATCAGTGTTTATCTACTATATTATGCATGTTTTATACATATATACCTTCCTCTTGAATCACTCTATCCACTACAAGAAACCGCATCAAAATCCGTTGCGTAGTTTTAAAGATCTAAACATACAAAGGGATATAGGGTCAGAGAAAGCGACTTTGTTTTATACTATGTAGTGAAGAGTTCCTACAATTTAATGCAACAAGTATACGATTCTATTGCGTTCTCTATCAATCAATGATATCAATACAAATTTCAATGGAAGTCCATTCATTGCGTTCATTCGATTAGGCCCGGACAAAAGTATTATTGTGCAATTATGCTATCGCGAGCATTTCATCTCTCCGACTTATCTTTTAAGGCCTACACAGTGTCATTCTGGGGCGTCTCTACATTACCGCTTCGGTAGAGGTACCCACGTAATACCGCATAACAATAGGCGTCGTTGTACTCAAACAAAAGTGATGTATCGACTATCGTTACGTCACAATCGTCATCGGTATAAAGGAGTACTGTCAAGGTGCACTTGCGCAATCGTATCCGCGTGCGTACGCGCAGTGTCATTGACTTGTGTCGCGAGATCCGATATTATGATGCAGGGTCTTTGATAGATGGCTGAAAATCTTTCGAAGGGTGCTCCGTCCATGTTTCTGAACAACAACTGAACTTCGACTTTTGGAAAATCACAGAAAAAATATTTATCATACAGCGTGGTCATAGGATCGGGCCACAATTTACTTACCTTTATGAAAATTTATAAAAATTGAGTTGCGAATGTCGTAGTTCAAAAACCGTTAAGAAATTTAGACGGAAGGCCGTGTTGCTATAAGGTAATAAAAATCAGATAAGTAACTGAGCTATCCTACGAGGTCTTTGAAGCCATCTATAAAACACCTGGTATATGTAGATCCGAAAAGATACGGCCAAAGAGGCAGTGAGAGTCGAGATGAATTACTGCCGATCCTAATGTGGTGCTGATCTTACTCAATGATGAGTCGATGATTTTAATGACGACCGATAAATATCGGGAAGTATTGGAAAGGTATTCATTCGGTGATATCCCGCGGAATCCGGATATAATCAATGAAGCTGCGTCGCGGGTTGCAAGTCATCTTAAGTACTCAGGGATGCCATATTTTGTTGTATTTTATGTTGTAGGATAGCTGTTATTTTTTAAGAGTGCTGCAATACGTACCTACATCAAATGTGTCTCTGTATTTTGCGTAAGCGACGATAAGCAATTATTTTTGATGTAAACCTGATCTTACAAACCAAACACAACTACGGTTCACGTTTAGATTTAAGGGCCGTATTTATAATCAGCGCTCATGAATGACAGCTAGTTTGAGTTTGTATCTAAAATTTCATTTCAGTACAAACTGGCCTGTCAAATCCAAACTTAATATTGCTCTTAAGTTTGAGATCGCTTCATAATTACGATCCTAAGGTACATTAGTACCAATTCGTAGTAACAAAAATTAGATCATTTGTCACCTGTCATTTTCAGTCATTAGAGAACAGAAAGGGACGCCAATAATTTTAGTCAAGATTTAGTTAACATGTGCGCTCTACGAATCAATACCATTGACTTACGTACAACTAAATCTCGTCTAAAAAATAAAGAGAAGGGCAGGAAAGTAGATTCTGGATAGTTATATTACAAATTGAGCGCCACGCACATAGACCTACCTACTTATCCTAATCTAAATAAATAATTGAATTTGTAGTATTGCATTTAGTTATCGGAACCATCTTCTAAGCCTTTGATTGAACAACTTTAGAAGCTACAGCTCTCTAAAGCTTTAAAGGGGCATCATTTTATTTAGCTCGTAAAATCTATTCAAAATGATATAAAACTTGTTGAAATGAATGGTAGAATTTTGTTTAATGCGAATTATTATTACGAAAACTGTATACTTAGGTGTTCAATAACTTCCAGATGAAGTACGAGATGCAAATAAAGACATATCTAAAGTTATAAGATAAGTTGTTCCATACTGGCCTGTGAGCGAGAGAAAAACATAGAATATGCAAGCTGAATTTCCTTTCGGGCATGCTGTAAAAATCAGCCAAGGGATCCGAGGGCTTCAGTATATTGCAATTAAGGTGATGGGCTGACAACCTGTCACTTCAGCAATATACCTACAAACCTATCTTAAATAACCCTCGAAACTTTGTCAGACGTGGCAGAACAACCTTTGTTTAGGTCGTTTACGCTCTGCTCAGTCTACCCGTTCCTTTCCTATTAGGGATAAAGGTGTGACTATCGAAATGCATGTATGTATAAGACAAAGAGCTTTTTTAAACTAATCTAACTTAATATACATTAAATACGATTTGGCGTAAACCAGATGTAACTAAAATAAAACCATACCCGTCATTTTCCATCTTGAGCGAACAGAAGAGGATGGCAGTAAAGAGGGACTTATTATAATTCTGTCACTTCAAAAACCTATGGAGTGCATGCGAGTGATAGGACCAAATTAAAATAAGTTGTGACTGCAACCGAATCGGCAGCAATATTAAGACAAATAAGATTATTAGACACGTTTTTAAATTGGGCGTTTTGATCAGAGCTACTAAAAATCATTACAATCAGTCACTTTGTGCCGAATATTCCTATGTTTAAAACCAGTCCTTTTACAAAACACTAACACATTATAGGTGTTTTGATTTCGATTTATTTCCTACATTCATCGGTGCCGCCATTTAAAATTTCCTATATCCGATATTTTTATGGCTAATAAGCAATAACGTCAATTCTCATTTCCTATCTAACATTAAATGAGATTCTTTTCGCAGAAGCTGGCGATCAAGTGGTGAATGAATAGCATGACATATTTTCATTTCGTGTTTTTTTATTTCCTGTTTTGGATATTGGCAAATTTCTCTTTAACTTTAAACATATTCCATTGATATTTCTTCGTCGAGTTTATAACATTATAACCAACTACTATTTATATTATTATACCAAGATCGAATCAAATCAACGTAAGATTGCTTTACAGAAGTTACTACTTTAATTTATGTCTGAATTCCGAACTTTATTAGGTCTATGATATTATTGCAGTTTCGGTGTTTAATCTGCTAGTGTTGTAGCAATAAAATAAATACGACTATAAGGCTCAATTCACACCGGAATGGAAGCGGCGCGGCCGGCAGTGGAGCGGCAGTTTTCATACGAGTGGTTCAGAAATAGGACTCCAGGAGCCGCATGTTTTAACCGCTCTAACCGAATTCGCATACTAAACAGTAACATTCGCATGCCAAATAGTGTGGAAATCGCATGCGAATGTAGCTGTTTCGTATGTAATCGCATACGCAAATCATTCGTGTACGAAATCAAATTCTATTACTTAACTTATTTGAAAAACCTGAAATAAATAGTAGAGAAACGGAACGTAAATTCAAGTAAATTAAAAAGTTAAAGTGTCACTTGTCAAATGATTGTCTGTGTCACTGTCAGATCATAGACTACTTAGGTTTCGAGTAGTAGAAAAGAAAACGAGTGGTTTGGACCACTCGTTGCAGAGGCGCATACGAATTAGTGTCCAAAAATTGAGATTTTAGGATTTCGTATGCGAGTGTTGCATTTTCGTGTACGAATTCGGATACGAGCGGTTCAAAAATACGAGTCCTGGTCCTCTTGACAATGCGCGTGCGGTTGCGCGACTGCTCGCGTCGCCGCGGGCGGCCGCAACCAGAGGAGGCGCGTGGTCGCGGCGCCGCCGCTGGCAGCCGCGGGACCTTTTCGAACTTTTCAAACGATACGATTGTATGTAGACAAAGTTTTATATTATTGAACACTGAAAGTGCTCGTCGCGCCGCTGCCATTCCTGTTTGAATCGGCCCTTACTCTTCGAGTGACGTCATACTTATGGTAATAGACTCGTGTTGGTTGAACTATGGGCGCATGCAACAAGACTGCACTGGAGATATATGTAACGATATTACAGTGTACAAGATAGTGCAGTGTGGGCAGTTATTGGTCAAGTGGCGCTCACTTACTGGGAGTTTCTAGAATATCTAAGCGATAGAAATAAAATTATTGGCGAGATTAGTTGCAGGACTTTTACTGTTTCCGTGTTCTCACAAAGTTGATAGTTGCTTTGCTTGAATGTACAGAGTGAGTCGATAGAAACCGTACAACACCTATCTGGAACATTTTATAGTGCCGCAGCCGTGGAAGTATTTTTTTATTACGGATGCAATTGAATCTTAACAACATCATTTCGCTTTTGATTCTAGAGAGGATTCGAGCCATGTATTTCCGCACTTTTATTACACATTAAAGCCCACGCCCTTTTAAACCTAATAAAAACAACCTACGCTACTATTAAGACTGTGTTTTTGCTTGTTATGTCAAAGAAAATTGCTTGTATGCAAATGGCTTTTATTCATATAAAATTTATGCCTGCATCAACAAATTTCATAGCTTGTCAAAATGTACTGTGCTTAAAAGAAAAATATTATAGCCCAAGATCTTTAACTTTGCAACGATTTTTAAGTTTTTATCTCTTATTTATATGCTGCTGACAAAGCCCGAACTGCAGTTAATAAATAAAGTAAATGAAAATACAGCAGGTATAGGAAATCTTAGAATACAGTATGTCATAGTCAATCTAGATAGATGACAAATATATCAGCTGATAAAATAACTTTGACTTAACTTCTGATCTGTATTTCTTATCGACCAGTCTTTTGATTGTAAATAAGTTATAACAATACTAAAATTGTGTAAAGGTAAAGCGGCCTGGGATGATTTTTAGCGAAAGGTTTATTATTTAATCGTATGGCATGAGAAACACTTGACCTAAGCATTAATAAAATTATAAATTAATATTAAAGGTAGTAGTAAATTGAGATCAGAAAGTTACCTAGGAAATGAATTTGTAACAGTTTGTTACTATTATATTGTTACTAGGGAAAATCTTAAAAATACCGTATCTCTAGTTTATACAGCAACATTGTACACAATAAAAATAATTCAATTAAATGGCGCTCTGTCTTCAGTAATAGCACGGAAACTTTATTTTTATTCAGCCAGTGGTATTCGTTTACAGTCCGATTATGTGCCGTGACAAGGATGTATAGCACCCGCTGTGGCGCATGAAGACCAGCAGAGTGAAATAATTATTAAATATCGTGATTTGCTCTTGACCTTTAGCGAAAGAATTTCGATTTACCAGAGATCTTCCTTTGTTCAACAGGTTGGTATTTCTACAAATCAACTCAGGACTGTGGATCGTTTATGAGCTCGGCTGGACGAAAAAGGAAATTTCGAGATGTCATGTCTGTTTTGGAAGATAGCGATGGATTTTGTTGGGCCATTAACTCGGTGAAGGAGACAGGCGTTGCTTTTCAATTTGGTTGCTCTATCTGTCGTATCAAAGGAATCTTGTATAATTTACAGAGAGTTGAATGTATCTCACTTTGAATAGATAGATAGATATATTCTTTATTGCACATAAAACAAAAACAACAGGAATTAAAAAATAAAGTACAATGAAGGCGGCCTTATTGCTATGGTAGCAATTTCTACCAGGCAACCTTGGGTAGAGGAAATCAAATGTAGATAATGCGGGATAGGTGAATAGGCTTTTATCTTGGCCAAAGTGTGAATATTGGCACTGTATTTGGTAAAGTGTCTGAGAAAATCACCTTATAAATGCTGTAAATGAAATTAAACAAGGACTTTTCTTCTTAGCGAGATGATTTTCCAGTCGAACGACCCGATGAACCCTGGTGTCAGAGTTTTGAAACCATCTAGTAGCACAGCTATGAGGCCTCTGACGTGGTTTGAGTAAGGACACTATCAAAGACAGCGACCTGGACCGACGGCTACACGTTAGTGTAGTCCGAAGCACGGTATCCTTTTCTTTTCGGACAATCGGGTGATTCAGCCTAACCAAACTGGGGAAAACCTGACAGTGATAAATTGACAAATCAACTTTGTATGTTCCCCTGGGAATCGAACCAAGGGCCTCCGGATCGTAAGCCCATAGCTCTGATCACAGAGGCAGTCACAACAACAAGGTCTAACAAAAGAGAATTAACTTAATTCAAATTCAAATGCTTTATTTCAGACAAATTATAAAATCCATAATTATTTAATTTAATTTGTTAGTAGCAATAACTTATTCTAGTGTTAGTATTTATTTATTTAAAGGGAAACAATTTAAGTTATGGGACATTAGTGTGAAGCTGCATCCATCTCTTCAGGAGTGAAGAGTCCCACCTATCAAGAAATATACGCAGGATGCTATTGGTGCTGTCGCGGTGGCGTGTCAGCGCTGATGCGCATCTTTTTCTCATAATGGCTTCAAAGCCATCAATCAACTTGCGCATCCGAGAACATCCCAGATGCACTACACCTCCACGGCAGCCCCAACAGCGCCCTGAATGCATTATTATATTGGACCCGTAGATCGCTGTATACCCGTCAATAATTCAGTCATTCATGAAATCGAGCCGGATTTAGACGTCAGTAACGTAACTTCAGGTGATAATTGTGATAAAGTAACACTACGGAGGTAACACAATTACGATTTTCGGGATGAGTAAATCCATTCGGTGTTATTGATTAACACGTGCATAATTAGAAAAAGAAAATCTTCTTCTTCTTTCGAGTGGGTATCGAGTCTATGGACCCGACGAACCCTGGTGTCAGAGTTTTTAAACCGCCTAGTAGCACAACTATTAGGCCTCTGACATGGTTTGAGTAACGACCACTATCAAAGACAGCGACCGGGACCGACGGCTTAACGTGCCCTCCGAAGCACGAAATATATTTTTCTTTTCGGACAATCAGGTGATTCAGCCTGCAATGTCCTAACCAAACTGAGGAAAAATTCACAAAGTGATAAATTCTCAAATATCAACTTTGTGTTTCCCCCCTGGGAATCGAACCCAGGACCTCCGGATCGGGAGTCCATGGCATTAGCCACAAGACCACGGAGGCAGTTGAAGTTTAAAAGAAAATATTGTTTTGATTAATTACCTAAAGTGTGATTATTTTTACCTCCTATTGTGTTACCTCCAATCACTGGTTTATACCATTTTCAGGATGAGTAAATCTATTCAGTGTTTTTAGTCAACACGGGCATATTTACTTACATACACGTGTTTAGTAAACTAAAACAATACTTTTTTTTCAACGTGTGTATTGATAGAGATAACTGTATCCTCTATTCGGCCTTCATTTTGATCTGTGTGTTTTGCTAACACTCTCACTGGAAATATTTCGAGTTCTTTGTTTGAGCAATGACTAAATTTCTGAAGATTAGCATGTCAAGAACCGAATTGGGGCAGAAAAATTTTTGGATAAGAAAGGAATTTTATGATATCGGACCGATACATTACAGTATCAAATCTTCCATACTGGACTGGGAGAGAAAGAAAAACATAGAGTGTTCCAGTTGCCCTTCCTCCCGGGAATGCTGTAGAAGTCAACAAAAGGTATTCGAGGGTTACAGTGTATTGTAATTTAGACGATGGGCTGACAACCTGTCACTACAGCAATACACATTACAATCTAAAATTGCCCCCAAATTATGTCAGACGTGGCGAAAGCGCCTCTTAGGAGGCGTTTTACGCTCTGCCTACCCCATAAGGGATAAAGGCGTGATTTTATGTATGTATGTATGTATCAAATCACCATAATCCTCTTTCCTGTTAATACATCAATAGCTGAGGTTTACAACTATTTGCTCCTCTGCCGTTAGCTAAGCTGAGGCTTAGCCGGACTTTAGCCGGACATATTCCAGGCTGAGCATTAAATGCTCTGCATTTAATATGATTATGATGTAATTCCCAGATTCGTTCCATCGTATAAAGGAATAAGCGTTTCCGAGTCAACGTCAGGCGGTTCCTTTGGCAGAAGGAACAGACAGGACCTCCTGATACAATAATTGCAGTGTCAGAGAGGAAACTGTCAAGCCAAATTAAAAATCCAGTCAGCTTTAGGCCAAATGCAACAGGACAGGTCAATTTCGAAGAAAATTATCTCATTAGCTGTTTGAAACGAAACTGATTCGTAAGATGTGAGCAATTGGAAAGGAATTTCACACTTACTTATTTGTAAGTGAGCGCAAAGCAAATTGCGGATCTCAGATACGGATGCAAGTGACGGCTGTCGGGTGACATAACCATTGATGTCGGCGCCACCCATTAAATTAAGAGACCCATTATGTTTAAGTATTGTAACTAGGTATTTGTGCTGGAGCCAATCGTTCTCAAGGACGTTATCGAATTCGTTTACAAAAATCATCATCATCATATAATCACGCCTTTATCCCTAATGGGGTAGGTAGAGCGTAAACGACCTAAACAAAGGTCGTTCCGCCACGTCTGACAAAGTTTTGAGGGTTATTTTAGATAGATTTGTAGATATATTGCTATAGTGATAGTTTGTCGTCTAAATAGTAAATAATTACCACTAGTTACATAAACGTATATTAACCAACCCATAAATATCAGTATCTTTAGTAAACATGTACGTAACTGGCATATCTCACATGAATTCTAAACACTAATGGCATAATAATGATCTTATGTGCAAATTGTGTGTTGACAGGCTACGAGACGTTTTGATGTATAGCCGAGGTGAGCCGAAGAGATGTAATGATGTCGATGACCCCCATTTGCCCGAGTAACATATCATCAACATAGTATCACAGATCCACTTTATCACTACAATACTGACATAATAGCAAATGACCGCTGATAGGTCATTATCCTAAATTCTTCGCCTAGTTTACGCTCAACATTGGGTATTAAAACCTAGCGGATTAGCTAATTAGGATTAAGATTGATTGTTTAGGTTTGCAACATGGCGTAAGAGGAATGCGATACTAAAGACGAAGTCACGTAAATACATATGATAAACAATACCAATATAAAAGCACCTAAATGAACGCTAGGCTAGAATAGAAGATCCTGAGGTGCACTAGGCAATATTGACGTAGGAAACAGCAACAGCAATAAATAAAACCTAAAAATTCTTGATAAGGACTTATAGGACACATAGTAGGCCCTCGAGTTCCTCTGTATAGCCGGCACATTACACTGCCAACTAAGCTTAGCAGGTCATCAACAAAAGCTTTAATAAAAGCCAAACAATAATAAGGGCAATGCCCAAAGATGCCAGCCTCCTGGGAACCCTGCCTCAATGTGACGTCTTGGATGAAATTTTCTATTTACAAAAATGTGAATTGACGCTTGTAACTGTCTTATAAAAAGTTTCAATAAAGACATTGTTCCAGCTTACTATCCATACAATATAACAACACTAATGGAATGATGACACTATGAAAACCAGTCACCCGACATTGCTCAACGATTAAGAGCACCGCTTAATCACTTTCCGAAGATAAAAGATGGCTTCCATTGTGTCTCCCAATGTCTCGATGGACTCGATAAGATCATATCAACTGATGATCGATACTCAAGATCGGAAGAGCTGGAAAGCGGGTTAAGTCGTGCTTTAACTAATTATTCGCGTTAAGGGCATACCTACATAGAGAAAAACTGGAGGGTTGATAAAAGATAGCTTTGAAAGTGAATATGACGTCACTTTTCATGGATTGGACCAGATTCACAACTAGCGAAATACGAATAATTGAGTAGGTATTAAAAGAATATTTTTTTGATTGATATGGTTGAATTTTGCATTGTTTCCCATGACATTGGGCATGTCAAATACCTGTAAATTGTTTTATTTTATCAAATGTCCCGGATTAACAATATCCAATTTTTTCACTAACTCCGACAGATTTTAGACTAGGTACTCAAAGCCCGTTTTTAGATTAGGTACTCAAAGCCCTCGAATCTTTCTATTTACTTTTACCTACCTATATGTCCGGGGAGAAATGCTTTCGTACCTTCTATGTTTTTATTGCTCGCTGAGCAGCATGAGAGCTAAGCTATTGAAGCCCCTTAAGTCGTGCTTTTACTAATTATTCGCATTAAGCACGGATCGAGGTCTCCGCCAGTTTCGCGGTTCACAAGATTTATGAGGGGCAATCAGCCATCGGTGGTAACCGCGTTTTGTATTATTACGTGATACCAGATAATGCCAATTTCTTGAGAAATTCATTGCATAATGTCTTTAAGTGTTTTAAATTAGCCAATGCCATTTTTTAAGTTTGCTGGGTGTCGTAGCGGATTAGTTTTGATTTCAAACGGGAAAAAGATGTTGCAAAATTTGTGCAACGCTAATCAAGATGTTGCCGCATGGTCTGATTTATTGGTGATGTGTTAATCTAACCAAACACATAAAATCCGCGAATAGCCCTAAAGAAAAAGTTCTGTGCCGGATTTAAACATAAATCTATCCAAGAAGTATCAACTTTTTCATAAAAATACTCCTGCTACTTTTCCTTCCAAAATCTTTGAAAGCAAAAGTAGGTCACCCTAAGTTTTCCATATACGGTAATGCGATGAGCAATTATAAGTCCTTCATCACCGGTTAAGCTACAGTAGCTGCTATACTCATACAAGTCACATTGATGACTTGATAACAACGGACCACCAGACCACCACTCATTTATTTTTACACATGTCTACGAACCTTCTTGACATTTTCCAAGACTAAGCCCTAGCTATAACTTACCACGATTTACTGTGGTAAAATTTAAGGCTCCTATAAAAGTTTCAAGTTTATGTTCCCGAGTGAAAAGCCAGAAATAACACATAGGACACCTAAATGAGTTGTAAATATTTGCACATACCAAGCCTAAGACATTGAGGGACAGAAGAGTGTACCTATAAATCTATACAAGTGGTATTTTATGTTGCAAACTTAAACGGACCTAATGAGGCGACCACTAAAACCCAAGCAAAATGTTAAAAAAAACCACTGCCCACAAATAAGTCGGACGTGCCTGTGCATCTTAACATGGACCATTCCATGTAAATCTTAAGTGTTGTGTCGTTTAAATAAAAGCCTTCGTCTCCTAATAAGTGAGTTTATGTTTATGTCCTAGACTTGCATTCCTTTTTTCATGTTTTCACTTTCAAACAGCGTTCGCTTTCATTTAGCTCCGATAAGACAGTAAGTACAACTAATTTGTTTAACGTGGACGCTTACAAAAAACTTGATATTAGTTTCTTCAGAATTACAAATTCTTGAGTAGAGGGAAAACATAGGCTCGTATTTATAAAGCAATCTCAAGATTGAGAGCAATCTTAAGTATGAATTTGACAGGCCACATTGTACTGAAATGACGTTTCTGATACGAACTCAATCTAGCTCTCAATCTCAAGTACTGATTATAATTACGGGCCATAGAGTCCAGAAGCTTTTCTTTCATTCAACTTCACCTTTTAGTGGTATGGCGTTTCTGTGATGATTCCGCTAGTGTCAAAGCTTGTTTTGGCAATGTTTGTCTTATCATTTGAGGAATATACAGTCGAACTTTATTATAAATAATTATTTATTTATATTCGTAATTTTCGTTTATCTATGTATTTTAGTACCTATTTAATATGTTCTGTTATGTAGATCATAAGTGTTGAAGGTTTTTAAGTGTTTAGTCCTTTTTTGTTGTTGCCGCAGCTACTTGCTATGTATATTTTTTCTTACTTACATGCAGGGTTGTCTGAAAGAGATCGCTTGAAGCGATAAAGCCGCCTTTGCGCACACTGTTATTTTTAAGCTATTCTAAAACTATGTACGAGTTATGCGCAATAAAGAGTTTATCTATCTACTCGTATCTATCACTTCCATGCTGGACTGGGAGAGATAGAATAACATAGAGTGTTCCAGTTGCCCTTCCTCCCGGGCATGCTGTAGAAGTCAACAAAAGGGATTCGAGGGTTACAATGTATTGAAATTTAGACGATGGGCTGACAACCTGTCACTACAGCAATACACATTACAATCTAAAATTGCCCCCAAATTATGTCAGACGTGGCGAAAGCGCCTCTTAGGAGGGGTTTTACGCTCTGCCTACCCCGTAAGGGATAAAGGCGTGATTTTATGTATGTATGTATGTCGTATCTATCTATCTTTAACAGATCATCATTATCACAGACCATGACGAAAACCAGATCATCTCGAAAAGGTTTTTTAGCACATTTTTAGTGAAGCGTTGAAGTCAACCACATCAAAGATACATGCATTGAATGTAAGAGTGTCTTTAGTGGTGTGGATTAATCACTAACCACAGATAAACAATAGTCATTTGTACCCACCACAACCAGGAACACAGTCGCAACAGTCAGCAGTAATACATTGCCTTGAGTACTGTCACAGAATAATAATGCACTGTACTGAAGCAGTTTGCAATAATGCGGTATGGGCGTTGATCACAGACCAATCAACTGACGACTCGGCTTTGTATAATTATTTACCTACAGGACAATTTGGAGCTCCCTTACATTAAGTTTATTTAGTTGTAGAATATTATTACCTAATATAACGTATTTCTCAATTTGTAGACTTACGAGGATAGTGTCGTTGACGCTCTGTGTCTACGCCGTAAAATGGTACAAGCATGTAAAATTTAAAAAAACAAAATGTTACACTAAAACTTCCATAAACTGAAGCTTTAACTATCAGATAAAAAATATATTTTCTATGCTGGACTGGGACTGATAGAAAAACATAGAATGTGCCAGCTGCATCTCCTCCCGGGCATGCTGTAAAAACCAGCTAATGGAATCGAGGGTTATAGTGTATTGCAATTTTAGATTGGCTGACAACCTGTTACTGCTGCTAATATACATAATACCTAATCATCTGTAATATCCATAAAAAATTGTCAGACATGGCGGAACGATGTTTGTTTAGGCAGAGTGAAAACGACGCTCTGCCTACGCCATTAGGGATAAAGGCGTGATTTTATGTATGTATGTATAAAAGTCATCATCGTCAAGCAAGCACCACAAAAATATTTTCCTGCAATTGATTGGAAGGACAGTCATTGAGTATTGTTATAGCTTATGTGTGCATTTATTTGCACAAGCTAATTCTATCCATGCCCGGTCTTTGGCTCAGATCGAACGCGCGGGTCAAGAGTGGCAGGAAAAACGCCCCGTCATAACCGCGGCGTTTCCGCGTCGACGGCGCCTGCGCTGCAACGTAACTTCAACGTAATGTGAGCCGCACCATCAGTTGCACCATTCAATACTATCTGCTTGAACACTACCAATATCAATAGATGTCGCTACGGATGTAATTTTTCTAGAAGCGGCATTAGGTTAGGGCTTTTGACCACATTTTCCTGCTCTTCAAAGTTGCTTGGAAGAGATTTCATCATAGTAGTAAGCCGCCTTGCTTTACAGCAACGTAACTTCAACGTAATGTGAGCCGTGCCATAAGTTGCTCCATTCAATACCATCTGCTTGAACACTATCAATATCAGTAGATGTTGGTTACAGATGTAAACTAATGTAAAGTTATCATAAGAACGGCTGTGGTTTTGGACGCCTCTGTGTGTCACAAAATTAGCGCTTCTCCGTTTAAAATATTGACTACAAAGACCATCAATCCACAATATTGCCAAATTATCTGTCTTATGTGGCAGGCTGTTCGATCCCAATGCTACGGGTTCGGCCCGTCTTCGTCATAGATAGGTAGAACCTTTCTTCCCCAGGCTTTGATTGGTTTGTTGAGTTATGTGTGGCATACCCTTGCCCATTGCCATTGCCACTGTGTCACACGAAAAGTTGGTCATACAGATCGTATATATAGGCACGTGTCTACAGTTAGTAAATTATTTTCAACACATACGATATTCAATAGCAATAAAGAAAACCCTACAATTCCGTATTAGTATCTGAAAGTAGATAGATAGATATATTCTTTATTGCACATAAAACAAAAACAACAGGAATTGAGAACAGTACATTTACGGTACCAGTTTCTCGTGCCCTATCCAGTTTCCTAACATCATCGACACCTCTATCGCTTCCCCGACTCATGAGCACGTATTCATTTCACTTCCTATTGAAGACTCTCCCCCTGACTTTGATATACGTTCCTTTTCCATCGCTAAAAGGACAGGCTATTAAATAATCCCGACAGTGCAGATCGCAGATTATACGTTCACGTGGCCATACGTCCTTATTTGAACGGGACTAGATAATCTTTTTCTGGAAGATAATATTTCTCAATAATCCCATCGGAATAAACAATGCAGGAATAGAGAGTGCACTTGTGTGTTCCGCAAACACTCCGCGTACTAAATACTAAGTCTCGCGCAAATGGTTGATCTCCGGGAGATTGGTCGCCGGAAATCGGTTGGGCGGACTATTTAGAATTTTATTTTTTTCTTTATATTAAGGGCCATAGAGTCAGGTGGGCATAATCACCATTTGCACGTCCATCTCAATAATTGATTTTACTCTGTTTAATATTCTTTCCTTGTTAGTTAATTTTCATCTTCTTATCATCTCAATGGCAAACCCACTCGCTAAGAAGAAGAATGGCAAAGATTTGATAGAGCCTACTTCGTTGCAATAATATCCCATATTAACTGAGCAAATGGTCATGTTAATCCAGTACTTACTCGTACAAGTGGTTATTAACAGGCTCTCTATGTGTCGCTATTCAAGCTATTGGTCGTTCCGTGACCAGACGGTATCTCTTTATTAACGTATGAAGTGATTCGTCAGTACACTCTTAGGTAATACAGGCTTAAGTAATTTGATTCAGTGAAGGGCCTTTGATCACGTTGATCACAGTTAGTTAATGTTCCGGCTATACAGTGAAAGAGATGACGGGATAATTCATTGTAATTGGTACTCGGAAACACATAGGCAGCAAATAAAATTATATTCTAGTTTTATTTTTGATGAAGCGTTTCTTTTTCTATCAACCTAGTCTGACTAATTTAGATGCTATTGTTTATAAATAGTCCATGTAAACTACCAGTAACTAGACGTTGCAAGCTTTGCTTTGCAAGCAGTTTACACATTTATATTCAGCTAACATAATTAAACATAAATTAAGTTCAGCCAGTATTTTTGCTCTGACAGACATCTTAATGCGGAACATCTTCATAAGTCTGATGTGATGGATGATATTCCCACTATTTTTAATAAAACAACAATGCTATTAACTAGATTGCATAATCAAAATCAATAACTGGAAACGATCTTACAAAATCGTTTTTTTTGGGCACCGAACCTACAACAACAGAACAAGAGCCCTATGCTCATACAACAAGACTGCACCAGTATGAACGACATTAAACATGCAGGAAGTAAACAACTTTACAACAGAAATGCGTAACAAATTGTAGCTGATTTTTAGGACATTACCTACAGGCGGCTTGCGCTGGCGCCGCGAGCTGACATTTCTCGCGTCGCGTCGCGGGACCTTGCGAGCTTATGGCAGGGTTACCAGACATAAGACATTCACCTATTTTGGCATGGATTTCTAGGGTCCTGTAACATTTAGGATAAAAACATGGGATGTTTTAGGAGTTTCAACAGAATGGATGGAATAGATTTGTGGGGTCCAGAACTCCAGACTAAGTTTCAACGGAAAGGACCAAGAAGTTTGATGTGTTGAGCAAATTGTGGCCGATTTTTAGAACTCACAGGTGGCTCGCGTCGGCACCGTGAGCTGACACTTCTCGCGTCGCGGGATCTTGCGAGCTGGGTTACCAGACATAGGGTATACGCCTACTTTTCAGGGTGTTTTGTGTCCTGTCAGGTAAAGCTGATCATTTGGCCGATATTCTTCTGTCATGTCCAAATAAATCACGATGTCAGAGTTTTCCTAGTTTGTGTGCAGGTAACCCTGTAACTCGCCAGGTATCAGAAATTGTCCTAATATGCAAGGAATTTTAGCACCACGTTAGACAGGCTGAAAACTTAGGATTAGGTAGAGTCGGAGGTGGAGCCGCAACCATCTTTTCCATTATTACTGGAGTTTGCCCAAACTCCAGTAATAATCAGTAAGTATAATCCGGTAACAGTGTTGTAGGTTTTTTAGTATTTAGTTCTTTCTTTGTTGTTGCCGCAGCTACTTGCTATGTATAGTTATTTTTTCTTTTTGAAATGGTTGTCTGGAAGAGATCGCTTGAAGCGATAATGCCGCCTTAGCTTGTCTAAACTGTACTGATTATGGGCATTAAAGAGTTTATATATCTATCTAGCTATCAAAATCCAACACAACTCGCTGATTTGAATATATTTATGGCAGCTTTATTTTTATCATCTGGTTACCCTATGCGTGTGCGATTTGCGAACAATACGCTCCCTGTCCCGGAACACGCCGACCTCCGCCGCGACCTCCACATAAACCAACACTAATTTGTAAAAATTCAATACATTTCTTTGTTGGAATATGCAAGATTTGCAAGTCGCTATTTTTATCGGTTGAGTTTTCCTGGACGCATGTCTTTGACCGGAGTTGACTGAGAAATAAAAGGTAATTATTACAAATATTTTTTTTCAAAACGTCAAATTGAGGAAGGCAAGTCTAGCAGTGGACTAGTTGCAGATGATGTTGTAAACATTTTGGTTATTTTACGGTTTGGACCAGAACCGATACCAACTAGAAGGTAATTATCTAGTGTGTGTTAAATATCTTAAGAAATAAGGAGTTTTTTTTATTGTGTGCCCCAAAAAGCAAATTCTATTCGCAAACGACCATTAAATATTGAGCTGATGGAACGCAAAAAGTTGTGAAAGACAAACCTAGAAAAATAAACCAAATCTGAACCATAATTCATTACCAGCAGCTTATCGCTACAAATTAATCAGCATCATAATAGATCACCGATCTTTTAGTACTTAGAGATCGTCGCAAAGTTGCATAACGCACATAATTGATGGTTGCAGCGCGAAAAGAAACCACTCCACCGTAGATCCAGCTTGGGAAGACAACGCAACTTCATCTTTTTTTTGTAATGTCTCAATTACGGCTGTCCAGAGACAATTCCTTGACCAGGTTATTAGTGAGTTGTTGAGTAGATAACGATCCTATCATCCTTTAGTATAAAATTTTTAATCGTCTAAACATCTGTGGGTTTTAGAGTTGACGGAGGACCCGATGAACCCTGATGTCAGAATATTTAAACAGCCTAGGCCTCTGACATATTTGTAGCAATTTTTATAATGTATCGACCGATACGATACGTGACTGAAAACAGACTTTAGCCAGACAATTTCGATAATTCAAATATTTGGCACACGCAAGGAATGTCGACTTGCGGAATCTACTCCAAATCGGTCTGTGACTCAAACGCACCCACCAACGGCCAATAAAGTTCATCTATAAAAGAAATTGCCTAACTGATAGTTCCCACAAGTGCGTCAACTGTTACGCAACAATCGGCCGGATCTGATGGTCATTAAAAAAATCTGCCAAGTGCGAGAAGGACTATCACACCGAGAGTTTTATCGCTTGATGCTCTGTCTACCCGATATTGTCTGATGATCCAGTTCAGAATAGCGCTGCCATCCCATCTCTTCCCGAGGGTGTCGTAAAAGTCAACTAAAGGAAGATTCTGGAATGGCAACAACTAATCCAGTTGCTAAGACTGAGGTAAGTATAGCAAACAGTGGGGGGGCCGTGTCCTGTAGTAGGTTTTTTTGTGACCTATCAGTTTAAGCCAATTTAAGCCTATCAGTGCAGAAACTCTTCCATGCTGGACTGGAAGTAAGAGAAAAACATAGAATGTGCCAGCTGCATTTCCTCCCGAGCATGCTGTAAAAACCAGCTATGGGATCTGAGGATTTCAGTATATTGTAATTTAGGCGATGGGCTGACAACCTGTCACTACAGCAATATACGTACAAGTATATCTTAAATGACCTTCGAAACTTTGTCAGACGTGGCGGAACGACCTTTGTTTGAGTAGTTGAAGCTCTGCCTACCCCATTAGGGATAAAGACGTGATTATATGTATGTATGTATAGAGCAGAAACCCACTGTCCGCAAGTATTCGCATCGTCGTATGTATTTTAATTATTTTAGTACGGACCCCTAAAACCGATCATATCTCGAACAATAGACCACTCGGCGACTAAAAGTGATAGTATAATAGATATTGGTGACGACGACGGCGTGGCAAATGACTGCAAAACGGACAGCCACCATTATGAAGCTATGTCCTACAGTCCCACCCACTCAGTGAATCCTACTCGAGCAATAAATCAAGGCGTAATTTATTATCAAATCAAAGCGATAATTTACTTCGCCTCAGCGAAGAAGTTGACGCGGATGTCGGCAATAAAACAACATAGTAACTAATTATATAACCCGTGTAAGGTTAAGTCTCTCTAGACAAGTCTAAATAACATGTCATTGGCAGTGAAAGTACCGAAATATTAAACAAAGTTACCTACAAATACTGCAACAAAATACAAAACGTAAAGCAGCTTTCATGCTGGACTAGAAGCGATAAGAAAATATAGAATGTCCCAGCAGCATTTTTTTCTCTATTGTAAAAGCTAATGGAGGCTTTCTAGGGTATCTGGGTTGAAAATCATTACCTATACTGCAAAACACACAGTTTCATCATTATATTCAGGCATTTTTAGAATGCTGCCACATTGCCTACCGCACATGTTCGTCATTTAATGGATGATAAGTTTAAGTCTTTATAGACAAGTTTATATTATACAACAAATAGCATATCGTCGATATAGAAAACGCCATAAAGGTACGAATTTTGCTTTTGGATACATCAAAACAACTTTCGTACGAAACGTAAAGCAGCGGTTTCGAGACGGTTATGTGCCGCAACAGCCGCAAACGGTCGTGCATTTTGAAATACATCTCTAAATTGCCGGGAAGCACAGAAGCCGTCATAAACTTGTCCCGAAACGCAAAACTGAACGGTAATGTCAAAATTGCGGCTATTCGCCATGCATCAAAACGAGCATTACTTTAGCAAGCCTCCATATTGTAAAATATGGAAATTGCTACAGTCCGTAAAATGCCGCGATATTCGGTAAATGGTTTGATTTTGGGTATGTACGCTAGTGGCTAAAGGAGTTACATCAAAACATCAGACGATAAAATACATTTGAATAGAGATATAGACGCATTCGACACTAGTGGAACAACAAATCTCGCATTGCTCACCGAGAGATCTAAAGTAGATTTACTCATGTGAAAATAGTTATAATAGGTAGGGCTTAGGTGTGAGCTACTACCGGGGTCCACAGGTGGCGGATCGTGGAACGACCTTGAGATATCTTGGTTAGCTGTGTAAACAGTCCCCGACCACACACCGGCAGGTTTAGGAGGGTGTAGTGAGAAGTCCTTGGGAAAGACTTATCTAGAAAATACTATATGAACCCAATGATAAACCTGCGACCTGGCGAGTTTTGCCGCCAGTAAATAGGCAATCCCCACCCTCAGCGACGGGCAGCTGCGTGGCTGGTAGATTGTGTGAGTGGGAGCTATGTGGGCGTGTACAGTCACCAATCAGTTATTGATGAGCGAGTGGATCATAAGGTTCGCACGGTCACAAACAGCGATGTGGAAGGCAATGGAAAACCACCGCATTATGTTTCCCAGGAAAAATTAATATGGCTAGTAACAATATAAAGATGGCCCTCAGTCCCCGGCAGGCCTTAAATGGTCAGAGGGTGCGAAGAATCCCCGGGTCGTCGATAAAAATTTCAACGTGGAACGTGCGCAGTTTATATGAGGATATAAAACTTGATAATGCGCTACTGGAAATGCAGAGAATGCAGATTGATATCCTTGGAGTGAGTGAACTTCGTTGGATTGGAGCTGGTGAATTGAGCACACCAAATAATACAGTGTATTATTCAGGCAGCACAGATGAAAAACATCACAGAAACGGAGTAGGAATAATAATATCTAAAGAAGCTAAAAAGCACGTTCGAAATTTTATGCCTGTTTCAGACCGAGTCATGTTGTTACAGCTGGTTGCCAGACCCTTCAACATAAACCTAATTCAGGTGTATGCCCCAACCGCTGACAAGGACGACGAAGTGGTGGAATCTTTCTATTCACAAATAGAAGACGTGTTCAAAAATATCAAAAAACACGAAATAAATATTGTGATGGGTGACTTCAATTCCAAAATAGGCGCTGGAAGGGTCGATGACTTGGTGGGTGACTACGGTTTAGGCGTAAGGAATGAGCGGGGAGACAGGCTTGTGCAGTTCTGCCAGGAATATGACTATGTTGTATGCAACACCTTTTATAAACTACCACCACGTAGACTGTATACTTGGAGATCACCAGCAGATAAGTCCGATAATATTGTAAGAAACCAAATTGATTACTTCCTTATAAATAAAAGACACCGTAACAGTATTACGTCAGTGAAAACATACCCCGGGGCGGACATAGGCTCAGATCATAATCCCTTGGTTGCAATTTTGCGAACTAAATTAAAAAGAATCCAAAAACCACCTAGGAGCAAAATAATTGATGTCAAGCTACTGCAGAATAAAAAGATCAGGACAAATGTTCACCAAGCAATCAATAACGAAATCGCTAGAATGCAATCATCTATTGTGGACAAGTCCAGTGTGGAGGAGCGACTGGAAAGGCTAACAACTGGTATAGTGACAGTTGGACGCGAGTTTTTGAGTCCACCAGTTATAACCGCTAAGCAAGATTGGATGACATCTGAAATACTCGATCTTATTACGACAAGACGTGAAGTCAGGGACAGAGATGGGCAGTTATATAAAGACCTTCAGAATACCATTAGGAGACGAGTAGTAGAGGCAAAGGAACAATGGATGACGAGAAAGTGCCAGGAAATTGAAGAACTTTATGTCAAACATGACAGCTTCAATGTGCATACAAAGATAAGGGAAGTATTGGGACCTAGACATAAAACCAAACCATTTCTCTCATTGACAGACGATGACGGTAAATTCGCATCAACAGTGGAGGAGAAACTCAAGATCTGGGAAAATTATATCAAAAAGTTGTTCCATGATTCTAGGAAAGATATCCCTGTAACAGTTGAAGAAAAGTCTGGCCCTCCAATAACCAAGTCAGAGGTAATATACGCCATTTCTAGAGCAAAATCCCGGAAAGCTATTGGTCCGGATGAAATACCAGCCGATTTGTTGAAGGAGATTGAGGAGTGCAACATAGATTATCTTGTAGACCTTTTTAACCTCATCTATATCAACGGAACTATACCTCTAGACTGGCTTAAGTCGTCATTTGTCACTTTGCCCAAAGTTAATAATCCAAAGAAATGCAGTGAGTATCCCTGATGAGCCACTTATTGAAGATATTCCTTAAAATTATACACGGACGTCTATATGCTAAGTGTGAAGCAGTGTTGTCTAACAGCCAGTTTGGGTTCCGATCTGGATTGGGAACCCGTGATGCTTTATTTGGATATCAGGTGTTGGTACAGCGTTGCTGGGACGTAAACAGTGATCTATTCGTATGCTTCATTGATTACGAGAAAGCATTTGACAGGGTACAACATACAAAACTCTTGGAAATCTTAAGTCAAACAGGGGTAGACAGCCGTGATCTGGAGATTATCAAAAACTTATATTGGCATCAGGTAGCGAACGTGAAAGTCGATGGACAGTCTTCGTCTTTGGTGGAAATTTTACGCGGAGTAAGACAGGGCTGCATACTTTCGCCTTTGTTATTTAATATTTATGCAGAAGCCATATTCTCAGAGGCATTACATGATGTTGCAGAAGGAATAGTTGTTAACGGTAAACTAATTAACAATATCCGTTATGCGGATGACACCATTTTGATTGCCGACAACATCTCAGGATTACAGGCTCTTATTGATGTCGTCTCCAGTACTAGCTCAAAATATGGTATCAATATAAACTGCAAGAAGACAAAATATATGATTATAGGTCGTTCACCAGACCCGCACTCGCTCATCACTGTTAGTGGTACTGCCCTGGAGCGCGTTAACAGATGCAGATATCTCGGAACAATGGTCGACGACAAGGGTGATCATAGTCTGGAAATTCGATGCAGAATAGAAGCAGCTAGGAATGCTTTCCGAAAAATGGAAAAGATTCTCTGTGATCGCAACCTAAAGATTCAACTGCGTGCGCGTATGGCTCGATGCTACATATTCTCTGTGCTTCTGTATGGCGCCGAAGCGTGGACACTCACTGAATGAATGTGCAGAAGATTAGAAGCATTCGAGATGTGGGTGTATCGTAGAATGTTGCGAATTTCTTGGATGCAACGCGTGCGTAACACTACTGTACTTCAAAGGATGAGCAAAGACACAGAAATTTTAAAAACTATAAAGGTTCGAAAGCTCCAGTACTTCGGTCATATTATGCGCCACGATAAATACCAGCTCCTTCAATTAATTATGCAAGGTAAAATACAGGGCAAAAGAAAGCCTGGTAGGCGAAGAACATCCTGGCTGAAAAATCTACGCCAGTGGTACGGTCAGAGTACCAGATCGCTTTTTCGGACTGCCGCGTCGAAAGTGAAGATAGCCATGTTGGTTGCCAACCTTCGATAGAAGACGGCACTTAAAGAAGAAGAAAATAGTTTATTTGACTTTGGGTTAAAGTTGTATAATTTAAACAAAACCCAAACAAAGAACTACTTACTAAAAAAACCTTTTCCAAAAAGGTAAACACAACAATTTCTAACCCAATCCCTTCGTTGGGTTTGGAACGTTTTCTCATCCATCCTAACACAAGGTGGTCTCACCGCAGTAATCTCCTTCACCACGCTAAACCAGGCTTGCGGTAGTTTGACAAATGAAGTTGTTGTGTTCGGGTGCGCGGGCGCAGTCTGCCTGCTACCGTGCGACCCGGAATGTCATGTGTGTCGCATACCATACAGCCGGCTGAGTTACGAGAGTACCATAGTACAGGTAAACGCACAGTCTATTCAATACAGGTCCTTATTTTTCTTATTAACCAGGTTTTTGAACCCTGCGGTCAGAGTCTTTAATAGCCTAATAGCATTGCGTATATATTTAAGCCACATGTCAAAAATGGTTTGAACCGCTGTCAGTGGACCGGAACCAACAGCTTAATGTGGCCTCCGAAGCACGAAATCTTTCTCCTTGATGTACGATCTGGTGATTCAGCGTGCATTATCCTAACCCCAAGCTAAGGAAATTCTTACAAAGTGATCATCATCTCCTTAGCCTTATCCCGTATCTCACGGGGTCGGCTTCCTAATCTAGGGGATTGAAACGAGGGTACTGATTTTTACACAGAGCGACTGCCATCTGACCTCCGCAACCCAGAAGGGAAACCAGACCCAATCCTAGATTAGGTCAGAGTTTTCAAGCCGCCAATGCTTAGCACTGGCCTCTGATATAGCTTAACGACTAATATCTACGGTATTAAACGATATTAACCGGGACCAACGGCTTAACGTGCCTTCCGAAGCACGGAAAAAGCGCCGAATAAACGTACATATTAAATTCGAAAACCGAAAAACACATTGGTACGTGGTGGGATTCGAACCACGACCTCCCGCTCAGGAGGCAGCGGCCCTATCCACTACACCATTCTTACAAAGTGATATTGACAAATAATAGCTTTGTGTTCTCCCGGTATAATCGAACCTACGGCCTCCGGATTGAGAGCCTATGGCTTAGACCACTAGACCACGGCGTTTACCTTTTGCTGTCATTGACTGCACTGATGTTATACATGTAGTGCCTATGGTCAATTATATACCAGGTGTAAGGGACAACGTCCCGCAAACTGATAGGCAGTTTTAGCACCATACCACAGAATACCGGGTGTAATGTTAGGGATAGCGTCCCGCAAACTGATAGGTTCCTCAGTCAACGACACTGAACAACTTCCACCAGCGAATTCAATCAGGAAGAGAAAAATAAATTTGGCTTTTCCATACAAATTGTCTGGTCGAGGTGAACAATTTGTATATATACTTTATTGCACAAACACAAAAGAAATGATATTTACAAATATAGTGTGCAAGGGCAGACTTCCAGCCAACCTAATGGTAGTAAGAGAAAGTGAATAATTTTGAGGGGACAAGAAAATGCAACATTAACAGAGACTAATATATAAATAGAATAAATTACTACCGTATATTACTATCTTAAATAAACATACATATAATCTAAACAATATATTGATACATACATATACGAATAAACTACATAAATACATACATCAAAATTGTTCAGATAAGAAGTGCTCTTTTAATCTTTTCTTAAATACATTCACTGAGGGACTTTCTTGAATTGTCTTAGGCAGTTTATTCCACAGTCGTGCAGCTTTTACAGAAAAGGAGTTGAAGAAAAACTTGGTATTCGCACTAGGCAACTCCAGCACCTTAGTGATGCAGGCGCGCCTAGAGCGGGGATCTGGAGGTAGGTGTTGGAAACGGGAGCGGAGATAGTCAGGAGTGGCAGGATTGTGAAGGATGTTGTAAGGAGTGGTCAGGATGTGCACATCACGCCGAAGTCGAATTGGAAGCCATTTAAGCTGAGCACGAAATTCAGAGACATGACATTTGTATGGCAAAGCCAAATTTTATTTTTACTTCCTGAAAGAATTTCCTGGTGGAAGTTGTTCAGTGTCGTTGACTGAGCAACCTATCAGTTTGCTGGACGCTATCCCTAACATTATATACATACATACATACATAAAATCACGCCTTTATCCCTTACGGGGTAGGCAGAGCGTAAAACGCCTCCTAAAAGGCGCTTTCTCCACGTCTGACATAAATTGAGGACAATTTTAGATTATAATGTGTATTGCTGTAGTGACAGGTTGTCAGCCCATCGCCTAAATTACAATACACTGTAACCCTCGAATCCCTTTTGCTGACTTCTACAGCATGCCCGGGAGGAAGGGCAACTGGAACATTCTATGTTTTTCTTTCTCTCCCAGTCCAGTATGGAAGATAACATTACACCCGGTATTCTGTGGTATGGTGCTATAACTGCCCCAGCCTACCAGAAACTAGTTAAGTACTGGATGTAGGCAATAGACAAATAAATACTGCTGTAGGCGAAAGGGTAGAGGTGCTTTGGTTTCATATTGCAGTGCTTGTGCAAAAGCATTGTTGACTACAAGTTACCACAACTTAAACGGGCTAAGGCTAAGCAAATTTCTGTACTTGTACCACAGAATATATAATAGCAGTACTACATACAGAATGGCCACGCAACTCTCCTCCAGTCCGATATACGTCGCACTCCACACCGGATTGTGGGTCACATTGTGGGTACGCTTAGCGGGTATTGCGCGCGCATGTTTCCCAGTGTAACGGAAATAATAAAGTTATGTGTTCCAAAGATGGTTAGGTACAGTTCCGTGTACGGATGTCTTTCTACCACAAGATATGACTCCAATAGGAACTTTCTTAGATTTCCAAGTGATGAGAGACGGTAAGTAACTTCATTTCAAATATGCAACCTAACCTATTCAAACTATTTAGTTACAGTGAACTACTTTAAAACGTTGGTTTAATCAAGAACCAGTTTAATCAAGTGCTGATTATGACCATTATAACAAAATTTGTCAACCCTTATAACATGCACACTAACACATGCCAAGTGCAACATGCCGTCTGTCGATGTATGACCAATATGACATTGGAGTTAGGAGTGTCCGAGCTGTGCATATTTTTTCAGTTCATCAACACTGTTATTTACGTAATGGAGAGAAAGAAAAGATGGATGGGCTGTGTGAAGGATGATAATGTACTGAGACAAGATCAGCGATGAATGGATGAAGAAAACACACTATGCCGACCTCAAATGGTGGGAAAGGGCAAGGTAATATGATGATTCTAACTGCTAACTTACCTAGTTAGTAATAGTTTTATTAGGTGCGACAAACGAAATAGTGCATTACTCCGAAGTCGGAAAAAAGCAATTTAAGGTTGAATAAATTTCAAACGAGACCTTAAATTGCTATTGCGGCTAAGAGAAGTACAGTACTTTTATCTCAATTTGCGAGAAAACAATAACAATACACTTAAAAACAAACATCCAACTTGCAATTACTTCATAATATTTTGACATTTATGATTTGCGTGGCGCTTTTGACAGGTGCACATTCCATTCGTTCATTCCATTTTTTTTCAATTAAATAGTTGTATGCGCCTTAAAATAATCAATAATGGAACTAAAAATCACCATAACCATACCAATGTGTCCTTAGACTTTGTGAAACGATCGTTAATTACATTGTTGTCGTTTGGAGACATTGCTAGCGTAATGCGAATATGAGGACTGAAATGAGTGAATGTAGGTTTTGTTTTTTTTTATAATGAAGCTTTCTCCAAGCAAATGGGAGAAAATAAAATGCAGTGCCAATACGATGATGCACCGGAAAACAATAACAATTCGAATAGCAATTTCTTTCACAAAAGCCTATTTTAGAATAGCGTCGCAAGTAAAATACACATTCAAAATAAGCGCAAAGAGAACAATAAGGAACAGGGGCGAGATCCCAGATCTCTGCTGCATTAATACAAAACATAGGGGCATTTACATAGTACAGGGGCCAGCCAGATGAATCCGGCCGATATGCAGTATCGGGGGTTTAAGTAAAATAAATGGAGCTCTTAATGCCCCGGACGGCACTGGTGGAGGCTAGTACAGTCAGCAAAAGCAATTACTGGTCAGGGCTGTTCGAAACGGTTCGTAGGATTTGTTGCAGTAAATCATACATACATATAATCACGGGGTAGGCTGAGCGTAAATGACATAAATAAAGGTCATTCCGCCACGTTTAATAAAGTTTAGAGGGTTATTTAGGATAGATTTGTAGGTATATTGTTGTAGTTACTGGTTGTTAGTCTATCGCCTAAATTACTGAAACAATAATACACTACATAAACAATATACTGAAACCCTCGGATCCACATGCTGGTTTTTACAGCATGCCCGGGAGGAAATGCAGCAGGTATATTCTATGTTTTTCTCTCGCTCCAAGTCCAGCATAGAAGAAATAAATGCAGTAAATCAATTGTGTCAATATACGCAACTTCACAAAAATATTTTCCGGAAAATAATCTTATTCGTTTCGAGCAGGCCGCCCAGATGTCTCCTATGCTGTGTGTACCTACTACTTATTATATACTAGCTATCCACCCGCGGATTCACCCATTAGTTTTCCCGTGAAAATTTATTTTTTCCCGCGGTGGCAAGTACCCTATGTCTACTGCAGGACCTAACCTATAGAGGTATGTGTGCAAAGTTTTATCCCTATCCGTCCAGTGGTTGAAGCGTGATTGAGAAACAAACATCCTATCAGTCACATAATATTACTAGCTTACCGCTCCGCAGTTTTACCCGCGGCTAAATGAGTTTTCCCTTAGGAATAAGATGATTTCCCGCGTAATGAAAACTGATCTACTACAATACAATACAAGATACCTTATTGCACAAAGAAACACAAATACATACAACAGAAAAGTAAGGAAAAAAACAGTACAATATAGGCGACCTTATTGCTAAAGCAGCAATTTCTACCAGGCAACCTTTGGGTATTAGGATAGAACATAGCAGACTACTACTACTTACTTGTTTGAATTGAAAGGAGCTAACCCTTAGCACGCCGACCAGTTTTCATTATGAAATAACACTTGTTTTTCGTTTAGTGTTAAAATAATTTCCCTCGGTAAAAAGAAGCCTATGTCCGACCAAATTTCATTAAAATCCACTCAGCTGTTTAGGCGTAGGACAGACTGACAGACAGACAGAGTTACTTTCGCATTTATACTATTAGTAAGGATAAGGATAGTAGGATTCCGTGGTGGAAGCACAGGCTACTCCCACGATACCCGGAAGGCTGGTGGGCTTCGATGCGTAATCTGGAGCCAAGACAAGAGGTTTTGCGCCTCATTCGTTGTTGCCCTGTGAAACGGCTGCTGATAAGATCTATTCAAAACAATATTCGAATCACGGAATTATTCAAAGGAAAGATAAACTTCCCTGCCGGAGCGCTATAACACATAGAATGTACCAGCTGCTTCTTCCAGAGCATTATTGTAAAAGTCAAGAGATGGTTTCGAGAAATTTGGAGTGTTGTAACTCTTTGATAACCTATTACTTCATCAATAAAATTTTATCTAAAAACACCCTAACCGCAGCATAATTTTTTGTACGCCGATGTATGACGCTCTGTTTACCCTGTATACGGGCGTGATTTTATGTAGGTATGTATGCATGCAAAAACATGCGAAATAAAGCTTGCTATTCAGAGCAGAAATGATTCATATTCGTACTTGAAAACTTTTTACAGAAGTCGGGACTTTATAAAAACATGCGAGTGCTCCGCGCTGAAGCGGGCATAACGAGCAAGAACGTAATTAAAAGTTGAGGGCAAAGACCTAAATCAAGATGAAATAGTCAGACTGCAGACAGTCTCTTTTGAAAACGGTTGAAAGCGCTTGTAAGTACGAACAGTCAACTTCAAAGTGCGAAATTACAATGCAACTGAACGAAATAAGCAAGTGGTAATTCTGTTTGATTTGTGATACTTGTAGTTGTGAAGAGGTAGAACTACTTATGCAGTATTGAGTGAGTGTGTAGTAACAACAGCTGTTGTCCGCTGCATATACTTGTTGCAACAAAGGAGTAAGCAGGACCTGAGGAAGCGGGGAGGGACTCCACGCAAGCGCACTACCCTTCATCGATTTTTCTCAGTTTGACAGCTCCACCGATGTTTTGAGCCACTCGCCTCCCGAGAAAGTAAACAAAAATGGCTTTAGATTATTCCGCTACGTACAAACTATTGGTCCTAGGCGATTCTAATGTGGGAAAGACATGTATAGTGCATAGATACTGCGATGAGAGATATTACGACATTTACATATCGACTATAGGTAAGTGAACTATTTATTTTTTGTTTTATTTTCCTTTATGGGACAGGTGATGTTGTTTTAACACTTGTGTTGTCGAAGTGCAACGAATTCTGTCTTGGACAATGTATTCCTTATTGCCTGGAAGAGTGGAACAAAAGAATAGAACATTACTTTATTGCGAGAAGGCAAGTGTTTTGAAACAAAAACTTTCTTTGTCTAGACTAGAAAATTTACTCCATAAAATAGGTACGATTGTACCATGTAAATAAATGTATAAAATTTATGTTAGTTTAAAATGTTTTACTCTAATTAATTTATGATATTGATGATAATAACACCAACCCTAATTAACAAAGCTGCTTATACCATTATAATACCTACTATTGAAACATAACAAGGACTATCTGTATGACTCATACGGATACTATTACATACATAAAATGTAATGGTAACTAAGCAAATGTTTTATAGTTAAGTAGGACTGTTTTAACAAAAAAAAAACGAAATTGGATTTGAAAGTAATTAAAGAGTGATTAAATCTCTAACTTGTAGGTATTGATTGCAAATAAAATATTAAAAGAAATTTTAAAAGTTAATAGCTTAGACTTGAGTGAGAACTTTAATGTCGATAGCGATTAGGTAGTAAAATGGCTTGCCATTGCCAGCGTTGGTGGTTGAGCTTTCATAAAAAGCATGAGCAAGACTTAGGCTCGTATTTATAAAGCGATATCAACATTGAGAGCAATATTAAGTATGGATTTGACAGGTCACATTGTATTGAAATGACATATCTGATACGAACTCAAACTAGCTGTGAGTCTCAAGTGCTTTTATCAATACGGGCTTAAGCATTGCAGCTATCGATAGGATGTGGTGACTACCTCAGGTAGACCGACCACCTCTTTCTTAGTTTTAAAAAAGAAAAAGAAAAACGCGATCCAATGTTTAAAACAACGTTCCAAATTCAAACATTTTTTTTTTTACATTTCAGGCATAGACTTTAAACAGAAGATAATCAGCGTAGACGGCACACCGGTGAAACTCCAGATATGGGATACGGCAGGACAAGAGAGGTTCCGTACGTTGACGACGGCTTACTACCGGGGGGCCTGCGGGATCCTGCTAATGTATGACATCACCAACCTGGAGTCGTTCAACCATTTGAGCTATTGGCTCAGGAATATTCAAGAAGTAAGTTCAACTCTAGTAGAAAAAATAGAAGACAGATATGGGACAAGGCAGGCCAAGAGCGGTTCTGTACATTGACGACGGCGTACTACCGGGGGATCCTGCTCATGTTATAACCAACCTGGAGTCGCATCTCAGGAATAATCAGGAAGTAAGTTCCTTCTTAATCTAGGCACATAAATGAAACTCCAGATATGAGAAACGATAGGCCAACAGCGTCTGCAGGAAGTAAGTAGTAGTAAGTTAGTGAAAGAAGAGATAAGAAGCCAAACGCATGAAAAATTGACGAACGCAAAGTTGTGAACTCACCTTAAGGAAAGGACTGTATCTGAGAAATTCCTCCAAAAAATTATACCACAAAATTTTATAATACAATTTTTTTCTTTTATCGAATGGGTTTTCGAGTTGACAAACGTCGAACGACCCGTTGAGGTCATGTGCCAGAGTTCATAAACTGCCTCATTGGCTTTCAAATAGCTAATTAGGACGACTATTTACCTAGCTACTGTAAATTACCTAATATTCAAAGCTTAGCTAGTAATAAAATTGTCTGAATAGGTAAAATATACTCTTTTATAGGTTGAGTTGAAACGAAAACGCCTGCCTGAATTTATAACGCAACACGCTGCCGTACACAATTTTCTTACCTGTTACCTCCTAGCTCGTAGGTTTGAGCCTAGAGTCACGGAATTTTACTACCAAGTCGTAAATGGTAAGCCTCTATACCAAAGCGTGAAACAACGTGTTTTTATACTTTTATGTTGCTACCTTACTTGCAGGAGATATTGTTTAAGGCAGAGGTGGCCAAACTTTGTATGTAGGTAGGTACCTATGCAATCTACATTTCACAATCACCATCTCCTTGGGGTGGGTAGCACCTTCATGGCCTTTTTTTCTTATTAGAGTCAAGACCCAAAATCATAATAAATGGGATGTCTATTATTTAATTATCAATATTTTTGGCTTGTGGATGCTTGACAGGACATAATTTTCGACAAAGTCGTGTTGCACAATCTATCTGCTCATTTGTCAAACAGAAACGATGCAATGGAAACTTGCCTTTGTGCATCGGTTTTTACTAAGACGTACTTTTTAATGCTCTTGTTTTGAAAAATATGTCGCAATTTACTTTTCACTTCTCATGCTCGAAAAAGTACTACTTTATGCAGAATCTAGGCGACATAAAGTTGAACTTTATGCACAAGGGCAAAAAAGTAGCTTTTTAAATGTATCTATACTAAGGCAGTGACCATTTAGACCATGCAGCCAAACATAATAAATTGTGCACGGATAAAACTTGCTAATTTATAATATATCCTTCCCTATTTGCATTTTTGGTTTATAATAAGATAATACGAAAAAGTAACTAAATATCAAGACATATTCATCACTAAAAAAACAATATTCCAAAATAATTTAAGAGTAGGCTGTATATATTTGCCCGAAAATCATGCACAAAAATTAAAAAAGGTAAAGTAGCGGGAAAGAAGCTGTGAAATTTTCGTATTGTACTAATTTTACTTTGAATTTTAATTAAATAAATGTTAGTATGTTATGTTACTGTTTTATTTTCTCGCAATCGAAGTGAAAAGCAGAGTTTATAACTCGTGCACAAATCATTTTTATCATCGACTTCTTCATCTGCCCTCGCCCTGCGGGCTCGGGCATATAACGATCTCGGATAATAATGACTTGCTTTATGCACGCGGCATAAAATCTACTATTTTCCCTATAAGAGGAATATGTCTGCGGGCTACCGAATTTGTTGTGGCGGTCAACCGCGGTCGACGTCTTGGCCTCCCCTGATTTAAGGCAATGTTCTTCGCGTATAAAATCTAATAAACCTGGAAGTCTCTGTAGAGTTTACCTGACTATTAAACCTCTCCAAGATCCATCATAATTTATCATTGGCTACCTTAATAAACTTTCTGTTCTATGCGAAGCGGCGTCTTTAATCGTAAACCTACCAACTGCTGCGTGGGTTTAAGGATGGAAAGTGCAACTGAGATAGTTATGCTTTTATACCTACTTGTTTATGTTTAAGCACAGTTTCCAATCACCTAGTCAGATGCTTCAACTAAGGCTACAGCAAAATTATCTTCAGGAAACGCAGAGTCACAACCTTTCCTAGTTCCTGGTCTCTTGACAAGTTCCAAAGATAGGATTAGAATAGGGATAGTTCATCAGAGAATTGTAAACCAGAAAATGATGTCATTCCTACAATAAGCTGTAGACCAGACTAAAAGTCAATTGGCCAGACTGTCACATGCACAGATGAATAAAAAATTGTACTAGGGTACCACAAGCATCAAGAATCACCAAGTCTAACTTCGATAGTGACTCCTGAGAAAAAGCAATAGCAGAAATGGTAGCTTACTCTAGAAATGAATGTTTGGTTTCAGTATGCCTCTCCTGACGTGGTGAAGGTCCTGGTGGGGAACAAATGCGACGTACCAGACAACCATAGAGCAGTGCCTAAGGAAAGAGGACAGAAAGTAAGCTCTATCAAGTACAACAAAGATTATATATAATAACATCCAAGAACGAAATATCGCTAGCCCGGATACTAAAGAAGCATGCACTTATGCAGATAAGAGCTTAGCGAGGGCTTGGACTAAGTTCCTTAAAGACTTCATACACACAAAAACCTTTTACAATTTTACAGATAGCAGACGATTTCGACATGCCATTCTTCGAAGTATCCTGCAAAAGCAACATAAACATAGAAGAGGCTTTCGTTACACTAGCCAGGAAAATCAGAGACTACAGAGAGACAAAGGTACGACAATTAGTGGGTACCGAACTTTTTTAATACTTATTGGTCAGGGCTAAAGGCGTGATTATATGCATGCATGTATGCATGTATATTTTCTACTTGACAGCACGAAGAACTAAGGGCATCTAAGCAAAAGTTAGGTGCCATTGCGAAGCCTATTTCTTTGGAACGACCTACAACCAAACAAAATAGAATATATATTTTTTTTAATCTAAGTGAATGAATTGAGCATGGCTATTCACTACAATACATGTAATCATATGTTATATAATAAAATAACTTACCAACGAATGTCTGTATTTTCAGGCCGACGCTTTCGAGCTAAGAGAACGTGAGAGCATCGTCAAACCATCAGATTCAGAAGCAGAAGCATCCAAATGCAGCTGTTAGCCTGAAACGACTTATCATAATCTTATAGGAAACTTCTACAAAGTTAGACCCCGTCTAATATAAAATGACGCACCAACCACCTATATATTTGTTCGGCTTTTACGGTGAAGGCAACCATCGTAAAGAAACCTGCACACACTTAAAAAAAAATGTTTGTATTGTGTGTGAAGTCGAACAATCCGTATTGGGTCCATGTTGTCGGTTATATAAGCCCCCAGCGCTGCGGGGACGTAAATAAGCTGATGATGATGACATGGGTGTAAAAAAAATTGCTGACCATATTCTAGGGCATGATTCTACCCATGAAACTGAACAAGGAAAGTTGTAGTTTCATGGGTAGATTCAAACCCTAAAATATGACTGTATATAATACGGTAGTTGGAGCGTCATTAAAGATTTTACAAGGTCTTAGTAGCGAGCTTACATCTTGGACACAGACCTTGTTGATAAAGACAATATAGGAAGGTATTTTGATCTGATTTCGTCATAGAATACGAAGAAAATGGATGTGTCCTAAATGTAGGTAGACGGAACTGAAAGGCAGTACGGTGCAAATATCAAAATCCATCATGGCTGTCGTGCATTTTAGAAGTGCTGGCCATGCAAATTTGTCATGTTTTTTTTGTAGATACTTGCTTAGAGCATAATATTCTGTGAGCTACTGCGTATACCATCTAATCGCGATTTCTGCACAGCTATTAATGTTACTAATTTAACTAGGAGTACTTCATCATGAGGATAATAAATATACTAGCATTTAAACTGGTGGTGCTCTCTAAGAAACACTGAAGCGCTGACTTTTCATTTCAGCATTTAGGATTTTATATGGAAGGTGGAAGATGGACCAGTCTTAAGAAAAGTTGATTAGTTTCATGACTTCATGAGTATAACCACCAGCATAAATGGTTCTAACTTGCTTTTTATATGAAGCATGTGTAACACGCCTAAATAATAAGTGTAAAACTACAAGCACTTAAGTGCATAAAGATGCCAATTAAAGACAGACTAAATGGCAAGTTTTTTGTTCTTCGCATATTAATTTTTACTTTTAATTTAAATATTTACGTAAATCAATTTAACAAGTTAAATGACATCGCTAAACCTTAATCAAGTTTGTCTCGATGTCATTATCTGCCTTCATTAAAAAAAAAACAACTAAAGTTAACTAATATTATATGAAAAGCATACATTCGTACAATTAGGTAATTTTCTTAAACGACGAAAACGCATTTACTAGGCTGTTGAGGATTCACCTACCCTGTCATTAATGAAGTAGCATAAGATATACCATAAGATATTATTAGAAGTCGTAATCGAAAGAAACATTTCTCTAATAGTCTCTGTTAACTAGTGGTTGGTAGGATATTTTGTTGGTTTGTTCAAGACAGTATAATTAATAAGGAAAGTCTAGATAATTTATTAAAATTTTATATAAAAGAAGTTTAATATTTTTTTGTATGTGTAGATAGGAGTTATTTGGCAAAATGTTTCCCTAGATAATGTTTCTTTTAAGTTTTTGATTTATGATATGTTAGTTTATTGTTTTTTATCTTTATTTAAAGCTTTTTTATCATATCTTGAACATCGGAAAGTTAAGTAAGAAATTATCTGTTAAACACGAAGTAATTACTTGCTCATAATAATTAATAAATAATAGACTAAATAAGTAAGAGGCACATTTAATACCGAATTTAAATATAGTAAAGTTTAGACAATCGATTCATGTAGTTGGTGAATGTTATCTAAAATCGTATTTAACTTATTTCAATAGATAAGTCCCAGTAATATGATCATCATTTAAATTTCATATCATAACTAGTGCAAAAGAACATTCTAAGGAGCGAAATTTATAACAAGGGCTGGTCCCAAAGTCAAAAGATATACTGCAGGACAGTAAAATATTATTAGGACATATTGCATAGTAGAAACTTACAATTTTAAGCATATTTTTTGCGTTTTTACAGTGCTATTTTGTTTATAAAATTATGAGAATAAGCATAGCGGATAAAGCGTTGGGACGGTATTCCAAAGACGCAGGCAATCCTGTCTGCGGTTGAAATTTTTGATTCGGTGTTTCTTATAATTTAGACAATTCATGTGTATTGATAGATTTATTATACATATAACATTTATGATAGTTTTGCTGTCTGTGGCTACTGAGTACAATAACTCTTTAGGTACTAAACAAATTTATTTTTATTTCTATTACTATTGATCACATTACTGGAAACTTGTCTACAAGGCACAACTAAATACATAGCATAATTTACTTAACCAATCTATGTACATTAAAATGTTTTACAATAAATAAATTGTTTTATTAGCTTTAACCATAACAAACTATTACAATTTGTAACTTTGGTGATACCAATCATTATTTAAATATACAGTCAACTTAAAGATACTTTAAACTGTCCATTTCATACCCGGAATATCTTTATTCTATCATTGGCAATACCTATTGATTTTTCGAATTCACAATAATAACAAATAGTTGTTTAAACATAGCTGTAGTAGTTCTTGGTTATACCAAAAAAATCATTGAAATAAATTAATAGGATTAAAAATGTTTAGAAAAATACCCTTTTTAAATGCAAGTAAAAACCAATTGTGGTCAAATTTCATTACCTCTCTAAAAAGTCCAAAAACAGATATAATACGATATTCCATCATGGAATGCCAGTGCCTATCTTCCGGCTTCATCATCAGACCTTGAAATCTAATTGTGGTCAAAGTTCTTTACAGGACTTTTCAAACAAGTTCAAACACAGATATGATACTATGTTCCATTAAGAAGTTCCAGTTCATATCTTCCGGCTCCATCATCAGATCAGTTCGACAGTACCATATTATTGTATTGTCATCAGAACTACGTACATCTGCCAATTTTAATGACGCCACGATCCTTGGAAGATGCTTTAATTAGTCACCTTAGATTCCATTACATACTTACATACAGGTCAACCTAATAAAAGTGAGTTAAAAATGCTATAAGTTCAACCTTCTTTTGTTTCGTTTACTTGGACTAGGACCACCCACAACACCAGGACGGGAAAGTAAGCGTGATGGAGACTGCGTTAGCGGGAGTGGCTCACTTTTAACCTCCTGTTTGACACTTGTCACTGATTCTGTTGTTTCACTTTTAACCTCCTGTTTGACACTTGTCACTGATTCTGTGTTTACTGTCTCTTCTGTTGGTTCCGAAGGCTCTGGTTTGGTACTTGGAATCTCTGTCTTAATAGAATGTGTTGTACCATTTGTTTCTGATTGTTCTTCTTTCCTGAAACATTTAAAATTAAGTTCGGTGAGATATGGGGTAAGGCTAACGAGGTGATGATGATTCCACCAAGGGATTATAGACTGAGAACAATCTTTCCATCTGATATAAACTTTCATACATACATACATAAATTTACGCCTTTATCCCTAATGGGGTAGGCAGAGTGGTAACAACCAAAAAGTTCTGCCACGTCTTACAAAGTTTTGAGGGTTATTTAAGATAATTTGTAGGTATATTGCTGTAATGACAGGTTGTCAGCCCATCGCCTAAATTGCAATATACTGAAACCCTTGGATCCCTTTGTTGGATTTTACAGCATGCCCAGGAGGAAATGCAGCTGGCATTTTCGATGATTTTCTCTCGTTCCCAGCCCAGAATGGAAGAACTTACACATTTGTAATAGTAGGTTCTGCAACTACATGAAGTTCTAGGACATCAACAGTTTTATTTAGCAAGCAGTCCGGAACATCCTCTGGTCCGAAATACTTATTGTAAGTTGGATGCTGCACCATGTGGCTTTCATCATTATAGGGGGTTGTTTTCAAAAACCCTGTAATAGGAAATAATAGGAATAAGTATGACAATCATTCATATTTTGATGTATGAGAGATAGCATTAGGATAGATATTAGAAGAGCACAAAATGAAGAAAGACGGCGGCAATGCTATTTTATACCACATTTATTAAATTTATTGTAACTTTATGCACAAAAAGTTACATGGGGGGACTTAACGCCAAAGGTATTATCCACTTTACCTAAGGGCACATGGAAATTACAAGGCAGGTGCAAAACGTAAGAGAACTAATTTAGAGTATATAAATAATTAAAACCTATACTGTGCATATGAATACATTAAGTACAAAACAAAAACATAAAATATACCAAATCTATGTATCTATCTATATAAATACATATAATTAATATGATATAATAAATATGTGTATATAATAAATAACCTTATTGATGATCAGAAAAAAGCTTGATTCAGCTATATTGAAAACATGTTTTGTAATGTACATTGAGTAATAAATCAACAGATAAAATGATTACTTACTCAAGGCTATTTCCCCTCCTTTTTCGCTTTTGTATTGTTCAATTTCGGAATCCTTTTTAAGCAAAGATTTCCTTAATTCTGTTTGACTTGTGTGCAGGTCTTGGATAGTATTCAGCAGTTGGAGGGTGATTTTCTTGTAAAACTGAAATAAAATTAGTACAAAGTGTGATATACAGATATACTATGGAAAGTTTATTTGGTACTCAATCTTTTAAAGTGATGATTCCATGATTAATATCCAGCACAATACCTAGATATTAGGTTTCTCTTCATTGATGTGTAATATGTAAAATTTAATACAGATCTTTAATTATGGAGGAGATAATCTATTTTACCACTAGGAAGACAGGAATTTGTATTGTATATACATTCTGTGAGTCTTGTAAACTTACCAATTCTTTGGAACCTTCAGTAAAATTCATTTCCAATCTGAGCGGAAAGCCGAAAGACATTGCTAATGTAACAAATAGAGTCTTTTCACCTTTTTTTATTCGAACACTTTTTAGTCTTTCAGAGTTAGTTAGCATCTGTCTGCCTTTCTGTACAAGTACATTTTCATTTATTTCCAAACCAAAGTTGCTGTCCTAGAAGAAAATTACAAGTTGAATTCATTGCTATAGGTACTGTAACTCTTATTACAACATAACCTTATTCTACTTACTTTAAGGCAGGCAAGGAAACTTGCTTCAGAGAACTGTACTCGATAAATAGATATAAAGTCTGTTATACAGACTTCTAGATTCTGTCCAAGTAGAAGAAAATAATCGGTATTTATTAACTTTTTCCACATTTTTACAAGATAAAACAGCACTTTTCCAACCATAACAAAACAAACAAATCTTTTTTATTAATTTTTAGAGCTGGAATCGAGATATTACTGCCAAATTTGTCAGTATTGGTGTTGCTAGCTCTGAAACTTCTAAAAAGATAAGTAGATATAAATCCCGCCGCGGTTCACAGACTCGTCATAATCTTGTTACACTTCACGATTCAAGTATGTCTCTGCTCTGTATCCCCACACCTCCCACAGGAAAGGAAACGATGTATGTGGTGTGGTCACTGAATGATTACTGAAAGGCTTGGTTTAAATTTGGTTTTTCCATGCTGGACTGGGAGCGAGAGAAAAACATAGAATGTGCCAGCTGCATTTCCTACCGAACATGCTGTAAAAAACAGCTAATGTATCAAAAAGGGTTTCAGTGTCAGTATATTGCAATTTAGGCATATACCTACAAATATTGACCCTCAGAAGTGGAAAGAAAGAGCGAGTTGTTGTCCAGAATGTAGACGCTTGGTGCGTTTGAAAGAAAGTGACTTTGAAGAGTGAGAAAAGGCGACTGGAACTTTACGCAAACCGAGATGTTCTTAAAGTCACACCACCAGCGGCCATTCTTTACCATTATGTGGACGGTATCCTTACGTGTCGCCAGTGTCTGCGCACCTTTAGCTCTAAAATTGGCTATTGTAGCCATATAAGGGCACATGATAGGGCAAACCACCATAGTCCGTCCGTTACGGTGTAATAGCAGTCACCGTAGCCGATATCAGTCCGGGTGTATATATATATATATACCTACAAATCTATCTTAAATAAAAATGCTCAAAATTTTGGCAGTCGTGGTATGTAGTTTACGCGCCACTATGCAAGTTCGAATGCACGAACTCACGAATCATGTGACCTTAGGAAGGGGTGTACGTCAAGGTGATACCCTTTCTCCCAAGCTCTTCACAAACGTACTTGAAGATGTAACGAAGACTCTCGACTGGGAAGAAAGAGGTATTAACATAAACGGAGTCCAATTATCACATCTAAGGTTCATGGATGATTTAATCCTCCTTGCTGAAAATACTATCGACCCTCAACAAATGCTCGAAGAGCTATATAATGCCTCTCTGCGGGCTGGCCTCAGGATGAATATGTCCAAGACAAAAATCATGACTAGTTACTCTCCTGTACCAAACATAATTGGTGGTAACTCCCCTGTTGAGGTGGTAAGCAAATATGTCTATCTTGGACATAGATTATCCTTTGGCCCAAAATCGCAGATGAAGGAAATATCATACATACATACATACATAAAATCACGCCTTTATCCCTTACGGGGTAGGCAGAGCGTTAAACGCCTCGTAAAAGGCGCTTTCGCCGCGTCTGACAATAATTGAGGGTAATTTTAGATTGTAATGTGTATTGCCATAGTGACAGATTGTCAGCCCATCGCCTAAATTACAATACACTGTAACCCTCGAGTCCCTTTTGCTGTCTTCTACAGCATGCCCGGGAGGAAGGGCAGCTGGAACATTCTATGTTTTTCTATCTCTCCCAGTCCAGCATGGAAGTAAATATCAAGGAGGAATCAGCTGGGATGGGCTGCATTCGGAAAACTAGAAGACGTCCTTAAGTCAAAACTATTTCCGCAATGCCTTAAGACCAAGGTATTCAACCAATGTGTGCTACCCATGCTTACGTACGGTGCTGAGACATGGACGCTCACAAAGGAAGCTATGCACAAAATTAAATGCCATGGAGCACGCCATGCTCGGAATAAAACTACAAGACCGTATCCGAAATACTGATAACCGACACCGTACTAAGGTGGAGGACGTAGGTAAAAGGATTACCAAGTTGAAGTGGGCATGGGCAGGACACTTGGCAAGGCGGAAAGACGGCAGATGGACAAAGGCAGTGACAGAGTGGCAGCCATGGGGCAGAATACGCCTAGTAGGCAGACCACCAGCCTAATGGTCAGACGATATAGTCTCTGTGGTGGGAAAAAGCTGGATGCGGATAGCACAGGATCGGAAAGAATGGCGCATAAAAGAAGAGGCCTATGCTCAGCAGTGGGCTAATATAGGCTAAATAGATAGAAAGATAGGCGGTCTGCTTAACATTAGGGATAAAGGCGTGATTATATGTATGTATGTATGTATGTTGGTTTAAATTTAAAGTGATATTATTCTTTTCCGAGTAACATGATTTATACAACTTAAATCAAAAAACTTAAATTAAAAATGATATTTTAATATTTGACTAATTTAGCCGAATATTACTAAGATGGCAGCCCTGGCGCAAAAGGCTTGATTCCCGAAAACGATTAAAAAAACAAATGTCATTGGTGTGTTTTTTTCATGACTTTCAAACTGTTACTTTGTGTGATAGAGATAGATTCTTAGGTTTGTTACATAGTTTGTTATGATTTTCTATCTCACTGTAACATTTCAGTTATGCCATTTACTAATCAGCTGTCTGTCATTGACCGATAATAGTGGAGTTTCGGAAATTCGGATTTTCTAAATATTAATTTCTTGTTTTCCTGGCTTTGAGTAAGGAGCAGTAGTATTCACAGTCATTCAACGTGCGCTGCCCTCAGTAAATTATCCAAGTAACAGTTTCCCAGACGGGAGTTTTTCTCTTTATATTGAATTGCGTCTATTTTGATTCTCGTCATTGTTTCATTGTTTGGTTTGCATCGACCTTGACTCATACCGGCCTTTGGAAAATTACTGAATAAATAAGTCAGTTAGCTTAGCTCACCTGCGCTCAGATCTTGGATCAGAACAAAGCGAAACCATGCCTTCAATTCCGGGAAAATACCAGCATTACAAGAATGAGAACTTTGACGACTACTTCAGCGCTGTTGGTATGTAATTTATCTATTTACTCTTATTATATTGCAGTTAGATGTGCAAAGAATACATATATATAATCACACCTTTATCCCTAATGGGGTAGGCAGAGCGTAAACGTAGTTGTTCTGCCATATCTGACAAAGTTTTGACGGTTATTTAAGATAGATTTTTACTTCTAATGCTGTAGTGACAGATTGTCAGCCCATCGCCTAAATGACAACATACTGAGAGCCTTAAATCCCTTAGCTGGTTTTTACACCATGCCCGGGAGGAGATTCAGCTGGCAATTTCTATGTTTTTCTATCGCCCCAGTCCAGCATGGAAGAAAAATACTGTAGGTATTACTCAAAAGTGTGGGCATTAGTATCCTGCGGCCCAAGTTTCATAGTATTTATCAACTTGATATCACTCTGTTGATTAAATATAAATAAATAAATATAGACCATAAGCATTATTTTATTTATTTATAACTCTCAAGTGGGATGAATCAGGCTGGATAAGATAAGAATGACAACTCTTGAAGGTGGACTATAGTATTTTCAACTCAGTTTTATAATAAAGGTAAACAAAGTTTCATGTCTTTAATTGAAGATCTTGTTTCTAAAATAAGTTTTAGCTATTAGATATGACAACATAATGAAATAGTAGTTTTAGTAATTTAACTAATTTGCCAATATGTATTATTTATGAAATGAAATTTGATTTTGAATAAAATTACATGAAAGTTTGTTTACCTTTTTTTTAAAACTAAGTTGGAAGTATAGTGCTTGATCCTACTTTACACAAGCAAGTATGTATGATCCCATTAATATTACTATGTATCATGTAACTGCCTCCGTGGTCTAGTGGCTAGTGCCATGGACTCCCAATCCGGAGGTACTATAGGTTCGATTCCCAGGGGGGAAACACAAAGTTGATATTTGAGAATTTATCACTTTGTGAATTTTTCCCCAGTTTGGTTAGGACATTGCAGGCTGAATCACCTGATTGTCCAAACAGAAAAAGATTTCGTGCTTCGGAGGGCATGTTAAGCCATCGGTCCCAGTCGCTGTCTTTGATAGTGGTTGTTACTCAAACCATGTCAGAGGCCTGATAGTTGTGCTACTAGGCGGTTTTAAAACTCTGACACCAAGGTTCATCAAGTCGATAGACTTGATACCTACTTGACAGAAGAAGACTATGTATCGTAATTATTATCACCGGGCCTTTTCTGCTGTTCTTACCCATTTTCAATTTCTTTCAGGTGTCCCATACATCCCACGTAAAATGATGGCGATGTCATCACCCCTGATGGAAATAACATTAGAAGGAGACATGATGACAATCAAAACCTCTTCTCTACTCAGAACATTAGAGCATACATTTAAACTTGGAGAGGAATATGATGAGAAAATGCCCACCACTACTTTGAAAGTATGTTGTTTTTATTGAATTCCAGACCTACTTTCTATAGTTTCATCTTTTATTTGACCAACTGCCTCCGTGGTCTAGTGGCTAGTGCCATGGACTCCTGATCTGGAGGTCCTGGGTTTGATTGCCAGGGGGGAAACACAAAGTTGATATTTGAGAATTTATCACTTTGTGATTTTTTCCCCAGTTTGGTTAGGACATTGCAGACTGAATCACCTGATTGTCCGAAAAAGAAAAAGATTTCGTGCTTCGGAGGGCACGTCAAGCCGTCGGTCCCGGTCGCTGTCTTTGATAGTGGTTGTTACTCAAACCATGTCAGAGGCCTGATAGTAGTGCTACTAGGTGGTTTAAAAACTCTGACACCAGGGTTCATCGGGTCGATAGACTCGATACCCACACAACATAAGAAGAAGAAGATCTTTTATTTTTACTTGAGAACATTAAAAACTGCTGAATAATGGTAGTTTTCTGATGGGGAAAGAATTTTTTGAATTCATCTTGTGGGTTCTGTGTATATCTTACAATACAAAATAAATATTAATCCAAGCTGGACTGGGAGCGAGAGAAGAACATAGAATGTGCCAGCTGCATTTCCTCCCTGGCATGCTGTAAAAACCAGATAAGTGATCCGAGGGTTTCTGTATATTGCAATTTAGGCAATGATAACCTGTCACTGCAGCAATATACCTACAAATCTATCTTGTGGCGGAACAACCTTTGTTTAGGTTGTTTACGCTCAGCCTACCCCATTAGGGATAAAGGAGTAATTATATGTATGTATCAACCCCTCTTTATTTTACTTCTAGGAACAATATAAGCACTATTACGTCTGTGTTTTTCCCTTAAAACAAGGCTAGGCAAGGCTTAACTCTGCCTGTTCCATGTCATGTTGCTCTTTTCCCAATATGCAAGCACGGTGCTTTAGTAGTATTATGATTTGAAAGTAGATGGTTTATTTAATTTTCTTTTATTTACCCCATTGTGTTCTATTTCAGAGTACAACAACAATCGAGAATGAAAATGAAATGGTAACAAACTCAGTGATACCAGAAACTGGTGATAAAACTGCACGCCATTACTTCTTCTCTGACGAAGAATGTGTGGTTGTAAGTATACTTGTAAGCTACTTTAGAATACCTTACTTACACCCGTAAGGGACAGTGTCCCGCAAACTGATAGGGGTTGCTCAGTCAACAAAACTGTAGAAGAAAAAGAAAAAAAGAAATCGGCCTTTCCATACAAGATGACCACCTCGATCAGACAGTTTGTATGGAAACGCAATTTTTTGTTCATTTCCTAGTGCTAGTTGTTCAGTTTCGTTGACTGAGCAACCCCTATCAGTTTTCGGAACGCTGTCCCTTATAGCCCGTATAATATGGTTTTGTACAGAAATTACACCCAACTTCTGGCAACTATGACTACAAATTACTTTATAATTAACAAACTTTTTAATAAACATTGTTGACTGGACTGGAAGTGATAAAATGTACCTACTGTAGGTACCAGTTTGTGTCTGGAACTTACTGTAAACACCAGAAAAGATAGGTACCTATGATTTCCACACATACATACATACATAATCACGCCTTTATCCCTAATAGGGTAGGCAGAGCGTAAACGATCTAAACAAAGGTCGTTACGCCACGTCTGACAATGTTTTGGGGTTATTTAAGATAGATTTGTAAGTATATTGCTGTAGTGACAGGTTGTCAGCCTGTCGCCTAAATTGCAATATACAGAAACCCAATATAGGTATGATTTCCAATATAGGTAATGGGCTGACCACATGTCACTACAGCATTAACCTAACAGCAGCTAACAGCATTTTACAGCCCTTTCTAAAATGCGACAGATATGGCGAGATGCCTTTTACTATGCCTCTCCTTCTCTACCCTATGTTTGTAAATACACATAGATAAGAAGATTGATCTTCCATGCTGGACTGGGAGTGAGAGAAAAACATAGAATGTGCCAGCTGCATATCTTCCCGGGCATGCTGTAAAAACCAGCAAAGGGATCCGAGGGTTTCAGTATATTGCGATTTGGGAGATGGGCTGACAACCTGTCACTGCAGCAGTATACGTACAGTCTATCTTAAATAACCTTCAAAACTTTATCAGACGTGGCGGAACGACCTTTGTTTGGGTCGTTCACGCTCTGCCTACCCCATTAGGGATAAAGGCGTGATTATATGTATGTATGTAAGAAGATTGATAAGGTTTTATTTCTATTTCAGACACTTAGTCACGATAAAGCACAGATTCCAGCCAAGAGATACTATCGGCGAGTCCAGTAAATATCTAGTCTTCACAATTTCACATATTGTATTCTATAACGCTCAGTTTTCTGTATAGGTAACTCAATGACGTATCAAATTATTTAGATATTTTGTATTTTATCTTTTCTGTAAGGTGTATTTTACCTATAGGTACTTACATTTTAATAAGACTTGATTTTTATATGTATTTTAAGTCTTTTTAAAAAATTACATATTAAAGTACATTTAATATAATATCTAGCAGATGTGTTATTTACCCCCCCTCATTATTTATTTTTCTTTTATGCATTAGTGTATTTTTTTGTGAGAGTCCGATGGTGTAGTGGATAGGGACGCTGCAGGAGCCTCTTCAGCAGGAGGTTGTGGTTCGAATCCCACCACGTACCAATGTGTTTTTTAGTTTTCGAATTTCATATGTACGTTTATTCGGTGCTTTTTCCGTGCTTTGGAAGACCCGGTCCCGGTTAATATCGTAGATATTAGTCGTTAAGCCATGTCAAAAGCCATTGCTAAGCATTGGCGGCTTGATAAATCTTAACAGCTGGGCTAGCCACTAACACGCAAAAGCCTAATTTAGAATTGGGTCTGGTTTCCCTTCTGAGTTGCGGAGGTCAGATAGTAGTCGCTCTGTGTAAAAACCAGTACTCTCGTTAAATCACCTACATTAGGTAGCCGATCCGAGAGATACGGGATAAGGCTAGGGAAATGATGATGGCATAAATGTATTATTCACTATAATCATCTAACTAGAAACTAGGAAATATCTACTAGCGACCCGCCCCGGCTTCGCACGGAAATTATCAGTGTTTCTCTACTATTTTATGCATGTATTATACATATAAACTTTCCTCTTAAATCACTCTATCCATTCAAAAAACCCGCATCAAAATCCGTTGCGTAGGTAGTTTTAAAGATTTATGCATAGCTACATAGGGATACAGGGGCAGAGAAAGCGACTTTGTTTTATACTATGTAGTGATAGTGGATGTTTTCCATTGCTAATAATAGAACAGAGAATTCACAGAAATTGCATCACGCTAATAAACACAGGATAACTAAAGTTTGAGAACTGAAGTTCAGTATAAAGTGCGTTGTTTGCAGAAGCCATAAGAGGTCTTCAGAGGAAAAAATGTTTTCACGTATTTTTTACTTACACTATAAAAATATAAGCTAGTTCAGATAAGTAACTAGCTAGGTGCACGCTAGAAAGGGTTATATCGGATATTTTAGAGTACTTTTTCTTATTTACCAGAAGAAAAAGAACTTTCAAAAGAAATTTGTTACGAATGAACCTTAAAAAATCGGCAAAGGCCAGATTTCATCAAGTTTCCGATAGATTCATGAACTCAGGAATAATTGGCGTGGACCATGACCAGTAGGTAATATTTGTGTAATTGGAACTTGCTTTTCTCTTTACATCGTAGCTCTGTAACAAAGGGACAGTGCGGGTAGAACGTCAAACGGGTGATTTGTCTCTATAACACAAAACTGGCGACAGGAGTTAAATGAAATCGTGACTATTTTGTGACGTCAAGCTACATCAAAGGCGCAAAGTCTGACTAAAATGAAACCAAGTTTGAATGGTTTGGTGAACTCAGTTCAATCGCGAAATACGAGAATTTCCAATAAAGGTTGCTAGGAAATATTACCGGAACATGAGAAAAGGTATCTTTAGGTATGTCTCAAGATGAGAAACACGTGTGCGTCTCTCTACCCAGCCCAAACGAGATAGGTGTTTTTATCATATATCAGGATTTAGAGCATAATTGGAGCTCCCACATACTGAAGTCAGTAAATTGGAGCATCAATAGGAAACTAACGCTGCGAACTAAAAACCGTGGGCCGGTTGGGGAGATTCTCGTCAGCAACCTAGTACGTACTTAAAATTTGAATTCTTTTTAAACAGCAGCTACAGGCGGGACGTACTTTTGTCTGTCACCTTTTATCAAGGTTTTTATAGATTTAATTTCAAACAAAATTGGTAATTTAAGGAAATCTGTAGGAACCTGTTATAATTAATATGATGCAATTTATGTCCATAATAAAATTATTAAATGAAGAAAGTATATTTGATATGGGCACCTGACTATTATTTATAGAATGTACTTGCCTCGGTTAGACTCAAAACACTCTTAAACTTAGCAGCACAAGATATATTTTTGCTTGAATGAACGTTTCGTGACGCGTCCATTTGCTTGTTGCACGGAGCGGCAACATCGCGCGGTTGGGGAATTTGATTTTTTTGGCGGCAAAAGTGTTTTTGCTTATAGCGTGAAATCTGTAGGACCTAGAACTTTCTTCTATTTGGAGCTTAATGCTCTAATTATAAGCTTTAATTTGAGCTATTTTCGAAGACTCTACGTTCGGTAGTTATTGCGCATCATATGGGCTCGCTGGAGAGACGTCTCGCCGTACATACCATTTTCAAAGACCTATATCTCGAAAACAATTGAATTATTTTTTTTGGAGCTTAGTGCTCCAATTAGGGCACGTATGTAGAACTTTAGATCGAAACTTAGATCCCTACCGTTTATGAGATCCAAATGGGCTCGCTGGAGAGACGTCTCCCCAGCAAGCCCACAGATAATCGCGTGTAACTCCTTTCATATTACAGTTTTGAAGTTGATTTTTCGGCAGCAGATTGCTCCAATTATGCTCTAAATCTAGAGATACAATACATTGCTCTACTTTCAACAATACCTGAGATCTAGCATGGGCTCGCTGACGAGAATCTACCCAGCCGGCCCACGGTTTTTAGGTCGCAGCGTCTTTCCTATTGATGCTCCAATTTACTGACTTCAGTATGTGGGTGCTCCAATTAAAGCCTGATATATGACAAAAACACCTATCTCGTTTGGGCTGGATGGAGAGACGCACACGAGAAACACAAATCGCAGTCTTACTTGCGTTGAATGTTTCAACATTATAGTATGAATTCTAAACACTAGGTGTACACATAGTGTTTACAGTTCAATCGCGAAGTACGAGAATTTCCAACAAAGGTTACCAGGAAATATTACCGGAACATGAGAAAAGGTATCTTTAGGTATGTCTCACGATGAACACAAATCGCAGTCTTACTGCGTTGAATGTTTCAATATTATAGTATGAATTCTAAACAGTTACAGTTCAATCGCGAAGTACGAGAATTTCCAACAAAGGTTACTAGGAAAGATTACCGGAACATGAGAAAAGGTATCTTTAGGTATGTCTCACGATGAGAAACACATATCGCAGTCTTACTTGCGTTGAATGTTTCAATATTATAGTATGAATTCTAAACACTAGGTGTACCTATACGACAATGTTATATTGACCGTTTCCCTCAGCTGAATAAATAAACAAACTTTTTAGTCCCAAAATCCGATAGTGTTTGTGAAACTGGCAAACGGAAAGCCTGTTTCGTTACGGCTCAGGCTTGGGTGAGCTCTCGATGGATTTATAACTCAGTCATCGTCTACTATGGACAGGGTTATTGTGTAAACCGGGCAATATTCGCGTGGAAACCAATTTCGAATCGACTCCATATTGTTTGTGGAGATTACTACATAGAATAAAACAAAGTCGCCTGCCGCGTCTGTCTGTCCCTATGTATGTTTAGAAATTTAAAACTTCGCAACGGATTTTGATGCGGTTTTTTTAATAGATAGAGTGATTCAAGAGGAAGGTTTATATGTATACTTCTTGCATTACATACATACATATAATAATAATAAATCATTTTATTTCAAGCAATATTTACATTAGTAGATGTTAAATAATATAAACAGAGGCTCATAGAATGTATACCTTACAGACTAACATACATATTGATAAAAGCTTAAATACTACTTCGACGTATGGACGACAGCAGGAGGTCTGTAGCGTCGAAATACGACCCCCATCGGCCAGAATGCAGAGGTCAGGAGCACGCTCTCTTGGAACTTGGAGACGCGGATCACGAACGACTTGACCGTTGTCGGCCGCTTCGACTCCAGCTGTCTCACAAGCACTCGGTCGATTGGCTCCTGGCTGTAGACTGACCACGATTTCCGCACGTACTCCTCGATGTCCTTCGACGTAGTACTAGCGTCTAGCCGGGACACGTAGAGCTGCGCGGATAGTAGCGCCTTCAGCGATGTGGGGGCGACGGTGGCGGTGCCGCGGTCGTTGCGCCTGCGACATTGACGGCTCTTCCGGTTTTGCACTAGAGTAAACGTCGCCCTGTAATGGTTGTGTAAATGATGTTAACAAATAAAAAAATAAACTCCCGCACCGTCTTTGTCGACATCCGCTTTCGTCGCAGCAGGAACAGTAGCCGATTGTGAGGCCTCGTTCTCCATGGTAGGGGTGGGCTTCGACTTTCGGCGTGGTTGGCGGCGAGGCTTCCGCGCAGCGACGTCCTCCTGTGGCCTGGGAGCAGCAGGGGGAGGGCGCGGCGCGGGGAGCTCGATGCGGGGAAGCTTCGCTGGAGGAGATCTGATGACGCTCGCCCAGCTGGCAGCGAGGTCGTCGGCCCGCGGCCCGTCAGTGTCAGTTGCGTTCGGTATAGCAGTGTCGTATTGCACATCGCCGTCGCGTCGCATGTTCGCACACTCGAACGTTGATGCTCTTTATTTCAGCCTTTAGCAGCACGATATCCTTGAGAAGCGTGGTGACATCGACGTGGTCAAACGTCACTGATGGTAGCTTATTCAGGTCACGTGCTATATACGTCGGGACATCGTCAGGATCCTCGCATTTAAAGACCCGGAAGATGTCTGACAGGCTCTTCCTAGTCTCCGTGTAGCTGGTCGCGCAGATCTGCCCCAGGCTCTCCTCGTCCATCACGTCCAGCTTGTTCTGCACGAAGGCCAACAGCTCGTTGACATAATCATCAATCATGCCTTTATCCCTAATGGGGTAGGCAGAGCGTAAACAACCTAAACAAAGGTCGTTCCGCCACGTCTGACAAAGTTTTGAGGGTTAGTTTCGTAAGATAGATTTGTAGGCGTATTGCTTTAGTGATAGGTTGTCAGCCTATAGCAATATACAGAAACCCTCAGACCCCCTAGTTGGTTTTTACAGCATGTCCGGGAGGAAATGCAGCTGGCAAATTCTTTAACTCCCAGTCCAGCATGGATAGATAGGCATGCATTATACACGTATAGTAGAAAAACACTGATGATTTCCGTGCGAAGCCGGAGCGGGTTGCTAGTATAAATTAGAGTAGGTACGCCACGGTAGATTGGTATTGCAACTGCTATCGGGTTGGTTCGGCATATGGGGACATTTTGTACTTTGAAAATGCCATTTCAGTGACCCCATTCTCTATTCTGTTTGGAGGAAAAGATTTTTTTCAGAAATTTTTACTTGCTTCCATGCTGGACAACACTTACCTGGCTAGTAAAAATACATACATACATATAATCACGCCTTTATCCCTAATGGGGTAGGCAGAGCGTAAACTAATCTAAACAATGTTCTTTCGATCACTTCTGACAAAATTTGAGGGCTAGTTAAGATAGATTTGTAGGCATTTTGCTGTAGTGACAGGTAGTCAGCCTATCGCCTAAATTGCAATTTACTGAAACCCTCGGATCCCTTAACTAGTTTTTACAGCATACCCGGGAGAAAATGCAGCTGGCACATTCTATGTATTTCTCTCGCTCTCAGTCCAGCATGGAAGATTTTTTCTATTATACTACTAATTAAATAAGATTCCAACTTGTAGTTTGTGGGGCGGGGCCCTAAAGTGTGAAATACCAACAAAGTTTCGGTAAACCATCTTGTTTCGTTTCCCTCCGAACTAGTAGGTATGCCAAAGTTTCCAAACTCCTTTTAATGTTTGAAAGCAGCATAGAAGCCAGCACATACTTAGATACTCGTGGGTAAGTACACCTACGGAGGTTACTTGTGTGTGTAACGTGCTAAGTTGGAAGGTAGATGTTTAGGGACTAAACCTCGTATTTGTAAAGCGATCTCAAGATTGAGAGTAGGTAATATTAAGTATGGATTTGACAAGCCATTTTGTACTGAAATTACATTTCTGATACGAACTCAAACTCGCTGTCACTCTAGAGGGCTGATTACAAATACGCCCCTTAGAACAAGGCCAAACACCTTGGAACTCCGCAATTCTGTGATTACTGATTAAGGCAGATGCGCAGGTAGATTTCAAGATATGCATCTATCGCCTGTAATGCATTAGAATATCGTTCAAATCAGCGCGCGGTACAGCGTGGCGGTTACGTCCGTAAGTAGCCGCGTCAAAAATGTGCAAAACGCACAAAAAATCTTATCCCTTAAAAACTACGAGTCAGATAAAAAAAAGATAGTTTTTATCATAATATTACGAATATTTTCCCGAAGAAACCATGAAAGCGCTCCTAATAGTTTAGAAAGAATATCAAATTTACTGATAGAAACAGCTTTGAAACCATGAAAGCGCTCCTAATAGCTTAGAAAGAATATCAAATTTACTGATAGAAACAGGTATCTACTTCCAGATGTTTTTTAGCATACTTATTTATTAACTAGAATATTTTCAAATATCGCAATCGCAGGCCATGAATTAATTTCTTAGATGTATATTTTTATAGAATTTTCCAATGATTCGTTTACGAGAAATAAGCTCTTAAAAACAACCATTACTCAGGAGGAATCACTTTAAGTAGGCTCTCTGTTCCACACTCTACTGTTATTCATTTTAAAATTTTGCCCATTTACGGGTTTATGGGTATGCTTCAATGCATTGCTTTTAAAACATTGTAAAGAGAAAAGATCACTTTAATTTAACAGGGGAGCCGATAAAATTTGAAAGTTGTTTGTTTTGATAAGCGGCTGAACACCGCTACATAAATGATCCAATTTAAGCTTTAAGCTCGAGTTGATTGAAAATTTACCCCGGCATTACCCCTCACCTTAGGTATTCAAACAAATTTAATCCGTAACATCAGCTACTACATTTTTTTTCACTAGCAATCACCATGGGAGGTTTAAAATATTCAAAAGAACAGTCAGAGATAGATTCAACGATGGAGTGAGCAGACTCTAAAGGAATGGACTGGCCTTTTCTCTACGTCGTAGTAGAGTCTTCAATGTCTACGTTGTATCTGCAACGTAACAAGCTGCTTGGTACCGGCCAGACTCCGGTGGAAAGTGGCCAAGGGCGGAATGACCTTAAGTACAAGAAAGTCTGATTATTTATCTCGAGAAACCAGGTAAGTCAAATCAGTGTTGCCTTTTGGGAAAAACTCTTAGAGTAAAGTTCACTGAGCCTTGGCCCTTTCACATCACTGCAGCACTCATGTGCATATTGTGTAAACTACTTTGATTTATCTGTTTGTTTTATTGTATGTCTTTTTTTATATTTGCGAAATGTACATGTATTTTGTGGAAATATGAATAAAACGCTTTATCTATCTATCTACGTAGATAAATATAGATCCTATCTCACCCCAAACCACACAAAACTACTTGCAGCAAAGTTTTTCGGAGTAACATACAAGTAGTTATGTTACCTTACTAAATTCTTGTCGTGGGTCTTGGTTTGCATGCTGACGTTGACGAATGGCCACAATATACTTAACAAAAAACTTTCCCTTCTCAGGAAACGGTCTTCCTTATAAACATAACATTATTTACAGCCGGTTACCTACAATATAAAGAAGGGAAACAAGATGTTCACACACTTGAAAAAACAGACAAGGAAAAACAGAGCACAGGTGCGCCCTCAATAGTAGTAAATTAATTGTGTCTAAAATACAAACATGATTATGTTTTTTTTTGTTTAGCGAAAATCGCAAGTAATTCTCCGTTTATATGCTTCATGCTAATATCTTGCTTCATAATTAGTATCTAAATTATTACAAATGTGCTAATAGGGGCCACTATTTATTACACTATTTATTTACATTTGTTACACAAAGCTAACATGCTTAGTTTGAAGTACGAACTATGATATTATTATAAATGGAGAATTACTTGCGATTTCTATTTAACGTAAAAATGTTAATGAAATCATTTGTATTTTAGGCACAAATAATGTAAAATTGATGTCGTCAGAGCCGCGCCAAAGTTCGCCCCAATGAAAAAAAAACCGTAATTAATAAACTAATTTCGGCTAATGAAAGACATTATCGCACCGTGCCTGTAATACAGGCATGAAGCGTTAGATGTTTTCAGTATCTTGATTTAGCTGGAAATAAGTAACCAGCAGAGGAAAACCGATCCGCCGATTCGTCGAAAAAGCGCACCCTTATTATTGTATCGAATAAGGTAAACATTTGACTGGGCAAAACGGGGCGTATGTACTGAATCAACAACTTCCTCCCGTCCTTAATCGGCAATCGGCTTCCATACGAAAAACATGTCGATAATTATGTAGGTCACCGATAATGGGGTGAGGGTCTATATCAATTTCAGTAAAACAATGCCTTCAGGCCCTACGTAATTCCGGCCGACACCTAAGCGTTTTTCGATCGCACATTACGCGGTGGAATTAGGAAGATAAATAAACGGGGCAGTGTTCAAATGCGCCCCGTTTGAACCCTTAATTAGCCTTTTACGGACGCTATAAATGATGCGGTCGTAAGCGCCTGAACGGAACATTTGGCAGACACTGCTGCGCTAAAAAGATTGCGAGATTTATTTTCTATCAAGTGATTGACAAATTCAAGTAGTATTTGGTCAGTATTTATTACTTACTAAGTGTACAGGGTTAGTAGGTAACAAAAGAGAGGATTTATTCGCTAGTGGACTGTTTAGTTTGGTTGCAGCTGATTTGATTAGTTGATGTAGTATAACACTACCTGCAAAGTTAGATCTCATTAGGACGTAGCTGCACTGCAGCGGCGCGGCGCGACACTGTGCGACAAAATCTGTCAATATGTATGAACTGATTGCCGCACCGTGCCGCTCCGCGCCGCTTCGCTGCAACTTCAGTGCCGCTTCAGTGCGATACGTCTCATACATTTTCATACAAAGAATAATTTGTCGCGCAATGACGGGCCGTGCCGCGCCGCTGCAACTAATATAAGATAAGATATTTTTTATTTAAATAATGTACAACAAAAACTTAGCTTAATAACATCGTTAGTTTACTACGTCCTAGTGCGGTCTCACCTTTAATCGTGAGAATGTCTAATTTTGATTTATAGATAGACACAGATTTACAAATATTGAAAAGTACCAACAGGTATACAATTATATAATTAATTATCATATCCGTAATACTGAATAATATTTGTTATCCTTTTTGTAGCACTGTATATGAATAGGGCTGAATAAAGGCTCCGGTAACTCGTAGGTATAATACGAGTATCTACGCTCACCGTCTATGGTGGCTTTAATCATAAATCTGTCCAAAGCTTAGCAAGGTTCGGGACAAGAAATAACTAGGTAGTTGTCCTTGACGGAAATGATTTGACGGCATTTATTATCACTACCTATTACATAAAAACTGTTTTATTTTTACAAATATTATTGTAACTGCCTCCGTGGTCTAGTGGCTAGTGCCATGGACTCCCGATCCGGAGGTCCTGGGTTCGATTCCCAGGGGGGAAACACAAAGTTGATATTTGAGAATTTATCACTTTGTGAGTTTTTCCCCAGTTTGGTTAGGACATTGCAGGCTGAATCGCCTGATTGTCCGAAAAGAAAAAGATTTCGTGCTTCGGAGGGCACGTTAAGCCGTCGGTCCCGGTCGCTGTCTTTGATAGTGGTCGTTACTCAAGCCATGTCAGAGGCCTGATAGTTGTGCTACTAGGCGGTTTAAAAACTCTGACACCAGGGTTTATCGGGTCGATAGACTCGATACCCACTTGACAGAAGAAAAAGAAGTGACCCACATCCAAAAATCTATATATTATTCACATTTAAAAGCTTGTAGCTGTAAAATTATTCTAATGATATGTTTAATCGCGTATCATACTTTTGTCATTTCCGACAATCAGGAGAACTACCCAACTTTTGTAAACGTTCTGTATTCTTTATTATATATATCACTAGCGACCCGCCCCAGCTTCGCACGGAAATTATCAGTGTTGCTCTACGATGTTATTCATGTATTATACATATGAACCTTCCTCTTGAATCACTCTATCCATTAAAAGAAACCGCATCAAAATCCGTTGCGAAGTTTAAAAGATTTATCCATACATAAGGACAGAGAAAGAAAGAAAGCGACTTTGTTTTATACTATGTAGTGATAATAAAGCCCTGAGTCTGAAAAGAGTTGAGAAAACTAGTAACTCGTATAATACGAGTAGCTACAATCGTCGTCTATGGTGGTTTGAATCATAAATCTGTCCAAAGCTCTGCAAGGCCCGGGACAAGACCTATAACTTCTGTAAATGTTCTGTATCTTTTGTATAGCATGATAAAGCCCTGTTAGTTGAGAAAACGGTGCCGGTAACTCGAGTCCATGGTAGCTGAAATCATAAACATTCGTTTCTAAGTACTTTGAGCCTTTGTCCCGGAAATAGGCTGGCTTTGACCAATAAATTCTGGAAATATTGTACATTAGCTTTCCGCCTACGGATTTCACCGCTTTGAATGAGTTTTACCGAGGGAATGAGTTATTTTCCCGCCGTGAAAAGTAGCCTCTATGTCCGTACCCAGGATCCCACATAGTTATATTATCGCGACCAAACACCAAAATCTGTTCAGCCAAGAGTTACTTTCTACGGACAGAGTTACTTTCGCATTTATAATATTAGTTAGGGTGCTTTTGCACTGATCCGAATTCGTATCCGAATATTTTCTGATCCAAATTGGCCTTCCTAGTAAATGTATGACAGCTTGCGCACCCATCCATATCCGTTTTATATGGAAATTTCACGGACACGATTCGGATATGAACCGAATACGGAGCAGTGCAAAACCACCCTAAGGCTAGTTGTTTTGTATTTGGACTGATCTCAAATTATTTTTAACTTTTGTAAAGTTACATTAATTTCCAAAAGAAAACTCATCAAGGCACAAAACCTCTACTTCAATGTCTACTCTATGTTATTTCAATATCTTGTTATTCAGAAACACATTTAAAATATAATTGATACGTATTGTTAAATTATTAAAACTACTATTCCATTATTTTGTCATATTTAAGAGCTAAAACTTATTTTAGTTTTAAAGATTATTTATTCTCATTAGAAAACAAAGTCACATACATGAGAACAGAAATAAAGACAAAAATAACAATCGTTTACACTGTTTTTTTATGTTTACTTCAACATTACTGAGTTTTTATACTCAGTGTTTCCGTAACGGGGTAGGCAGAGCGTAAACGACCTAAACAAAAAGAATAGAATAGAATAATTTTATTTGTATCAAACATGGTAGTAATTTCAAAGGTCGTTCCGCCACGTCTGACAAAGTTTCAGGGTTTATTAAGATATATTTGTAGATATATTGCTGTAGTGATAGGTTGTCAGCCCAGCGCCTAAATTGCAATATACTGAAACCCTCGGGTCCCTTAGCTGGTTTTTACAGCATGCCTGGGAGGAAATGCAGCTGGCTTATTCTATGTTTTTCTCTCGCTCCCAGTCCAGCATGGAAGTTACTCTCAATAACAAAACACATATTTCACTAATTAAAACCAGGTGCAAGGGACAGCGTCCCGCAAACTGATAGGGGTTGCCTAAGGAACGAGACTGATGAACTATCAGAAGGTTTTTTTTCAGGAAATAAAAAATCCGTGATGACCTGGGAGCGAGAGAAAAACATAGAATGTGCCAGCTGCTTTTCCTCCCGGGCATGCTGTAAAAATCTGCTTTGGGATCCGAGGGTTTCAGTATATTCACAGAGTAACTATAATACTACGTACAAGTATATTGTAATACGTGGGACACTCAGAAAGTTTTGCGACACTAAAAAAAATTGTTCTACAGGTACATATATTTTTATTAAATCTTTTCAAAGTACTCTCCACCAGCCTCTATACAAAGATTCATGCGTCTGAACCAGTTTTCAAAACACTTTTTCCAGTCCGCCGTAGACACCTCGTTTACAGCCTGCTCGAACGCAGCCAGCGCATCTTCCGGCGACGAAAATTGTATCCCCTTGAGCTGATTTTTTATTTTTGGAAATAAAGATAAGACCTACGACTAGATCAGGGCTGTAAGGAGGGTGACCCAGGAGTTTGACTGGTATGCTGTCCAGGAAGTCCCTCGTTTTGAGCGCCGTGTGTGCAGGCGCATTGTCGTGGTGGAGTAGTAGTCCGCGGAGCCCTGTGTTTGGTCGCTTGTTGCTCACAACAGAAAAAACTTCTGGTAAACATTTGGTAGTATACCATTCGGCGTTAATGCTTCTTTGATCTTGTAAGGGAATTGAGGCCAAGTGGCCAGTCAAATTAAAAAAGCTGGCGATCAAAATCTTCCCCCCGCTTCGAGATCGCTTCACTTGGGTAGGCGTTGGTTCATTTTGAAACACCCAAACTGTCGACTGGCGCTTGGTTTCTGGATCGTATTGATAAATCCAGGACTCATCACCTGTTACGATGTCGTAAACACGCCGAGACGAGCCTGCTTCAAATTTGTTCAGCATATCAGGGCACCATTCCACCCGGCCTGCTTCTGAGCGTCGGTGAGGTAGTGCGGCACCCAGCGCGATACTATTCTCTTCACGCGAAGATGCCCGTGTAGAATCTCGGGAACGCTTCCCGATCCAATCTTTAATATGTGCTGAATCTCCTGATATGTAATTCGCCTATTATCTTGGATTAAATTCTTCACTGCTAGCACGTTTTCTTACGTAATAGCCGTCAAAGGGCGACCGCTTCTTTCTTCATCCCCCAAGGTTGGTCGACCGCGTCTAAATTCGTTATACCAACGATACACGCTTGCCTTGGAGGGGCTTTCATCCATAAATGCCATTTGAAGTCTATCGAACGATTCATCCGGTTTCAGGCGACACTTGAAATCGTAAAAAATCATAGCTCTAAAATGTTCCCGGCGCAGATCCATTTTTCAGTAAGACACGATACTTTGAATTGACTCGCAAAAAATGTGGAGGGAAATTTTGAAAATGGAACACACATATTTTTACTTACAATTAATCATATTTTCAAAAAAGATTCTAACCGGCCAGTCTGCCATATATAAAAACTATTTATCGCAATACTTTCTGAGTGACCTGGTATAGGCGATGGGCTGCCAACTTGTCACTACAGCAATATCCTACAAATCTATCTTAAATAACTGTCAGACGTGGCGGAACGACCTATTTTTAGGTCGTTTACGCTCTGCCTACCCAATTAGGGATAAGGGCGTGATTGTATGTATGTATTTATTTGAAAAATAAAATTGGCTTTTCCATACTAATTGTCTGATCGAGGTTAACATTTTGTATGGAAATGTATTTTTTTTTTCACATCCTGAAAAAATACCTGCTGATAGTTGTTCAATGTCGTTGACTGAAGAACACCTATCAGTTTGCGGGACGCTGTCCCTTACACCAAGTATATGCTGACCTAGTTTCCTTTTACATTGATTCTTAGATTCAATGTATTTTATTTCTGAAGGTTATTAAGAGTCTGTGCAAAACTTATATTAGAACGATCTTCGATTAAAAGTCATGAAATTTTGTTTACCATTATTCTAAAACTGAGAAGGAAATACTATAAAACAACTAACTAATCCCAAAGCACAGCCCAAAGATTATTTCTAACATATTTACTCACAACTCACAAATCACTCGGAAAACAACAAATACAAAACTAACAAATCACTCTGCCTACACCATTAGGGATAAAGGCGTAATTATATATACGTATGTATGTATGTTACTCACAAATTGAACCTCTACAAATAGAGTAACCACATTTACCTCAATACCTTACGTATTCAAGAACCAAAGGTAAGTATATTATAGTATAGGCAAACAGAAATGAAATATAAAACGGTGTGCGGCCAGACGTGGTGAAGCTGCTAAATGAAAAAAGAAATGAAAGGTTATGGGCATTGTTGTTTTTATTATTACATCTCCGGTCGCGTGTGATTGCGGGTTGAGGGTATCCAGACATTGCGCTTTCAATCTGCGACAACTCTTGTTGTGCATTGCCGCATTGCGTCAGAATATGTAGAAACACAATAAGAGTCCTCCCAATGATTTTCGGTGATGGCGGCCAATCTCTCAGAGATCGGCCAACTGCGCAGGACTAGTTTTTAGTGCCCAAGCGTTTGCGCTACACACAGGCGCACTACTTAAGGAAAATAAGTGAAATGCGGCAGACTTATGGGAGCAAGCAGATGTATTTGTCCGAAGATCGTTCGGTGCAGTAAGAACAACTTACAAACTAATACATGGGCTTAAATACTAATTATTTGACGTCACATAATGCTGAGACGTGGTTTACATGATTTGGACTTCGAACTGATAATTGCTTGATGAGCATATCTTGAATCTAGATCAGTTGAAGTCAACATCATTACTTGTGGATTGAGAATGCTGATATAGCATTTCTTAACTTCTCCATCCTTATTTGATTTTTTTCTAGAAGGAGAAGAATTCGACTTCTGAAAAAATCTACTATGTAAATATAAACGTAAAAGGTATTTATTTGTATCTAATATTAACAAGCATATAACTAAGAAAATAATGAAATATAAACCTATACTATGATATAACTAAGTAAATAAAATCTGATGTTCCTTCGGTGCTATCTATCACAAAGTTTTATCTCTTTGATGTCGATACTTCTTGGTCGATGGATGGCTTGGTTTTCTGGACGTTCGTTGTCTGAAGCTATCGGATAGCAGGACGTAGGTGATATCCTCTTCTGTGTACAGCATCCAATATGGTTTTCTGCAATATGCTATAGTTGAGGGTTGTCAATGTTTAGGTATTTTATCATCATTCAGTGACATTTGTTGTTCAATGCAGCTTCAACGGGATAGCCGGCGAAATTGTCATTGTCATACAGGTACATTGTTGTTCTTTGGTGTCTCGACACTCCCGTGTTATGGTTCTGAATTTCATACCTGTCACTTCTAGGTAAGGATGGAAGTATGGTATAGGTTTTTAAAGAATATGGATAATTTTACGTTAGGACAGGAAGTATTATACTTATTAATAATTAAAAGTGTACCCACTAAATGTTTTTTAATAGTTATGAAATTAAACCTATTGTCAATAATGTTTTGCATTAACTCCCGGTTATCTAACTAATCCTAACGTGTCTTTTCTTTCCCCCTATCTTTTCTCGAACTTTTGCCTTTAAACGTCTGAAATCTACTATTTTCATTTTCTCATAGTGTTCAGGGGTGCAACAAGGTGAATTAAACTTGGTTTTTTCTTTGAGCATCTCACCTACTTCGTTTTCAACTTGTTTGGCTTGGACAGGTGTACTTATTTTTGTAATCTGTCTTTTCCTATCGTTCATACGCTTTAAAAATATTATATTTAATTTATTCCCTATTAACTTATCGTTTCCTTTGTCCCTGAATTCGTCTCTGTACTCTTTTATATTGTTTACGCTAATAGATGCGTTGTCGACGTGTTGCTCGATATCAAAGTGCTTAGTAAGCTGAATTACCTCGTCGTCTTGATAATTTCGTGCCGTAGCTGTTGTTGCATAATTATCGTGATATTGTGACATATTTGCCGGTGATTTAATTTTTACTTCTTTTCTCGTAGAAATATTTATCACTTTGTCTACAGGTTGATTAGAAAACAAATCAAGTGTGACATTTTTTGTGACAAATTTGTTGTTCTCCAGATCCACCTTGGATTTTAACAGTATCAGCAAGTCCTTACCGAGTAATCCGTCGTAATTTGGATCTACCTCGTAAAGATAAAATTTGTATGGTTCCAGGGTATGAAACGTCGGGAAAATCGGAATTTTTAGTGTTTCAGTATGTATACTCCTGGAATGAGTAGTAACAACCTCAAAAGGTTCATACTTTATAAATTGATCATAAAATTCGTATGCCTTTTGCGTACTAATGAAAGATCGGGTACTACTACAGTCAACTAAAAATTTTCCGTTCAGTTCCGGGATCTCAACGTATGATGATTCGGAATTACTAGTACTGTAATTAGTCATTATCCGTTCCCTAGGTTCGAGGCCGGTGTCCGAAAATTTCCCATATTTTCATATTGGTACACATCAGTTTGGTTGTTAGACTCACCCTGTATACTATTCTCGTGATTTAAATAATGCAACCTTTGGTCATTGTATTGCCTGTTATTACTCATACTTGGCCTACTGAAGTTTTGCTGACGGTTATTAAACTGCCCATTGGAATTTATTTTGTTGATTATCGGACGCTGTTGCTGCGTATTGACATAGTTTGTACTAGACCTGGCATTTTGATTATAAACATTTTGATTTACTCTATCTATTCCCACATAAGTAATTTGATTTTGTAATGAATTAAAAGGGTTCTTCTTGTCGTAAACTGAGAGAAAGTTTTGTTCCTCGTTCACTTCAGGCAGAGCTTCCTCTAGAGTACTAATATTTTTTAAACGTACGACGCTCATCAAAATATTCAAAGCCACCTTTTTATATATTTCCTGTTTAGCTTTAAGTACATGTTTGTCTTCAGTTACCTGATTTATTTTAAAAAACAATGCATTCTGTACATTCTTAATTCTATGGAAAAATTGAGTGTAACTTTCGCCTCTGGATATTTTCAGTGAATCCAATTCCATCAAAATACTGTCTTCCGATCGTGAATCCCCGTAATTTCTAATCAGTAATTCTTTTAATTCTGTCCAAGTGTTAATATTACTTTGTGCCTCGATAATTAAGGAAACTTCCTTGGAAAGTCGGCTTGTTATAATGTGATATAAATACTCATTTTGTCTTAAATCCCCTTTACATGTATCTAACATGTACTGAACCTTTTTAATAAACGTAGGTAATTGATTTGCATCGCCGTTAAATATTGGTATAATATCTATTATTGTTTGATGAACTACTTTTATTCCTTCCATTTTTTTATTTATATGCTTTATAATTATATCTAATCTTCTGAGTTTTATTTATTTATTTTATTAACGAAAACTTCTATTAAGTTACCAGTCGAGCGGAGCGTCTGTCGTGGTAAAGAAATAGTTTAATATGTGTATTATAGAGTCAGAAGGCAGAGTGTCCTTTTTGACAAAATAGTACAAGTCCTTATATAATGTTTTTTTAACGAAATTACTATTAAATTACCAGTTAAGCGGAGCGTCTTGCGTGGTAAGGAAATAGTTTATATTTTGGTATTATAGAGTCAGAAGGCAGAGCGTCCTTTTCGACAAAATAATACGGTACCCTAACAAGTTATTTGTTTATTTTTTCTCTTTATATAAAATTCATTAACTTAAATATCAAAGATGTTTATTTTTATGTACGTTTTAAAGTACATAGTAAAATTAATTATACCTATCTAATGAACGATAATAAATAACGGAAGGGAAAAATAGGACTGGGATAAGTGACAGATACTACTCACATAACCGCAACGGTCGTGTTGGTTCCCATTCCGTGGATCTTCTGCTCTTCTGGACAATTCTGCAGTTCCCAAAGTTGCGTAGCCTCGATACTTCTTCTTAAGACATTTGTAGGTTCGTTGTCCGTCTCCAAAGCGTCGAAACACACGTAGAGAGGGTCCAGGCGTCGCTGTCGATTGCGTCCGTCGGGGTCCGTCGTCGGTCTGGTTCTTCAGTCGTGTCCTCCAGATGGCGGCCTTCAGGAATCAGCGTCGTTGGTCTTCTACTGAGACGGCTCAACCGGCTGCGCCACTTAAGGAAAATAAGTGAAAGGCGGCAGACTTATGGGAGCAAGCAGATGTATTTGTCCGAAGATCGTTCGGTGCAGTAAGAACAACTTACAAACTAATACATGGGCTTAAATACTAATTATTTGACGTCACATAATGCTGAGACGTGGTTTACATGATTTGGACTTCGAACTGATAATTGCTTGATGAGCATATCTTGAATCTAGATCAGTTGAAGTCAACATCATTACTTGTGGATTGAGAATGCTGATATAGCATTTCTTAACTCACTCTCTATTCCTGCAATCTCTTATTCTGATGGGACAGACTGACTGACAGGTCCAGAGAGAAATCAGGCGCAGGACCGACTATTTACATACCCATCCGACACCATGGATCATCTTATTCTTGATTTGTGGATATATCTAGATGAATAATTCCTTAACAACCTAAATAACCCACAAAACATTGTCATACGTGGCGTAACGACCATAGTTTAGGTCGTTTATGCTCTGCCTACCCCATTAGGGATAAAGACGTGATCGTATATATGTATGTATGTATAATTCCTTATTTCTATGCTGGTGTGGGATCGAGAGAAAAACATAGAATGTGCCAGCAGCATTTCGTCCCGGGAATTCTGTAAAAACCAGCTAAGGGATCCGACGGTTTCATTATATTGCAATTTAGGCGATGGGCTGACAACCTGTCACTACAGCAATATACCTACAAATCTATCTTAAATAACCCTCAAAACTTTGTCAAACGTGGCGGAACGACCTTTCATTTAGGTCGTTATCGCTGTGCCTACAAAAAGCGTAATTATACTCGTATGTACAAACCTACAAATCTCTCTTAAATAACCCTCAAAACTTTGTCAGACGTGGCGGAACGACCTTTGTTTACGCTTTGCCTACCCCATTAGGGATAAAAGCGTGACTATGTATATGTTTATATGTATAATTCCTTAAAAGTTATGACATGCTCCGGGAGAGACCTCCTATCTGTGACCTAATCACCCTTATACCAAAGTTCGGCGCCAAATAGCTTAGCTTAGCTTAGCTTAAATGAGCTCTCTCCATCGTAGATTCTATCTTGATCACTAGTGATACAGACCATCATCTCCCGAGCCTTATCCCGTATCTCACGGGGTCGGCTACCTAATCTAGGGGATTGAACGAGGGTACTGGTTTTTACACAGAGCGACTGCCATCTGACCTCCGCAACCCAGAAGGGAAACCAGACCCAATCCTAGATTAGAATCAGAATTTTTTTCAAGCCGCCAATGCTTAGCACTGGCCTCTGTCATGGCTTAACTAATATCTATGGTATTAAACGATACTAACCGGGACCAACGGCTTAACGTGCCTTCCGAAGCACGGAAAAAGCGCCGAATAAACGTACATATGAAATTCGATAACCGAAAAACACAGTGATACAGACCAGCGTCAATAAAAACAGCAATGGATGTGGATGTCTGGCTATGTTGAAAGAGTGGACGTAGAAAGGTCCAGAGGTTACGTTGGATTTCCGCAAGGGAGTTTAGGACACGGGCTTACGTACTTCGTAGTGGATTACAGAAAGGTCACTGTTGGCTTTCGCGAACACACTGAAAGTCGGGTTTGTAAACGACACCAAAGATCATCTCTCTAGCTTATTTATTGCTTTGTGGCGATAAAAGAGACCATGTTCGAGTAGGAATTTGTAAAGGTTTGCCTAGAAGAAATTGCTACCTTTGCAAAATAAGGCCGCCTATGTTGTACTTGTTTTTTGTTGTTATCTGTTGTGTAGTATGATTTGTATTCTTACGTGCAATAAAGTATTTTTATGTTATGTTATGTATTTGCACATATCTATCACTACAGATACATACATACATATAATCACGCCTTTATCCCTAATCGGGTAGGCAAAGCGTAAACGACTTAAACAAACATCGTTCCGCCACATCTGACAAAGCTTTGAGGGTTATTTAAGATAGATTTTTAGGCATATTGCTGTAGTGACAGGTTGTCACCCCACACGACCAGCACGGATAAACTTATGACAGGTATGTGCAGCATAGCATATTTCCTATAGCATGCCCTAAGGTAATGCAGCTAGCACATTCTATATTTTTCTCTCGATACCAGGCCAGCATGGAAGATATATATTTAACGCTGTTGTATAATTTCAGAAAATAAAATCAGGCATACGTGCACAATTAAGGTAAAGTGATGTTTTTAGAGAAGTTCTATCGATTTGTTGGCAATAAACAAATTGCTAAAAGGATTTGGTTCTAGATTTTGGCGCGATTTGGCAATCACTTTGCTTTTCAATTAAAACATTGTCGTGATGGCGCCGACCTCCTCCGGGCATATTGACAAATTGCTGTTAAGTCAATCCTGTCTGTATACAAATATTTTACTCATCGGATGATTCATTTAAATGTATTTGTTAGAGGGTCCGAGGGTTTCAGTATATTGTAATTTAGGCGATGGGCTGACAACCTGTTACTACAGCAATATACCTACAAATCTATCTTAAATAATCCTCAAACGTTCGTTAGACATAGCGGAACGACATTTGTTTAGGCCGTTTACGTTCTGCTTACCCCATTAGGGATACAGGCGTGATTATATGTATGTATTTGTAAGTTTTTGACGTGACAACGTCTTATAATTCGATGGATCCGGCTGCACGCACGAACAAACATGACTCATGCGGCGTTACCTCGCTCTGAGGCGTTCCATTTCAGGCTTGAAGTGCAAGCGAGAGAGCGGAACGAGCGACAAAGAGGCACAATCGGCCTCCGCGTTCGGCAGCGTTCGACATCTGTCTCTATCAGTATTTTCTTATGAAGTTGTCACGTTCAACTATCTTCAGTAAACCGACTTTACAGACAACCGATTTATTCACTAAAACATGTCAGGAGCTACGAGTGCTACGTAATCCGCTGCGCGCTACGGGCTACGAAAACTGTAGCCGTGACCTATGATAATTATCATCACTACATAGTATAAAACAAAGTCGCTGTCTCTGTCCCTATATCCCTATGTATGCATAAATCTTTAAAACTACGCAACGGATTTTGATGCGGTTTTTTTTTTTATAGATAGAGTGATTCAAGAAGAAGGTTTATATGTATAATACATGCATAATATAGTAGAGAAACACTGATAATTTCCGTGCGAAGCCGGGTCGCTAGTTTTCTGTATAACATACATACGTTTAATGACGCCTTTATCCCTAATTGGTTAGGCGGAGCGTAAACGACCTAAACAAAGGCCGCCACGTTTGACAAAGTTTTGAGTGTTATTCTAGATAGATTTGTAGGTATATTGCTGTAGTGACAAGATGTCAGCCCATAGCCTAAATTAAAATATATACTGAAACCCTTGTATCCCTTAGTTGGTTTTTATTAACATACATACGTTTAATGACGCCTTTATCCCTAATTGGTTAGGCGGAGCGTAAACGACCTAAACAAAGGCCGCCACGTTTGACAAAGTTTTGAGTGTTATTCTAGATAGATTTGTAGGTATATTGCTGTAGTGACAAGATGTCAGCCCATAGCCTAAATTAAAATATATACTGAAACCCTTGTATCCCTTAGTTGGTTTTTATTGCATGCCCAAGAGGAAATGCATTTCTCTCGCTCCCAGTATAGCATGAAATACATTATTTTGTATATTTATGGTTCTTTATAAGCTTCACAATCAAAATAAAAAATGTATTCTGATAGGTATAATTTTTTTTTCTTCCTATTTTGAAGTTTTAGTTTTTGAAACATTTGGTATATTAGTTACTAGCAGCCCGTCCCGGCTTCGCACGGGGTAGAAAATGAAAAAAGTTGTTGTAGTGACATAACTACAATAGTTGGACATATGCTACCGCGGAATTTTTTGTAGACATTATGATGTTATTCAATATTGTTGTACATTATTTTGTTCTATCGCTAATAGTTTCGGCAGCGCATTCGACGAAAGACATTTTAAAACTCATTTTTCTACACCTTCGGTTACATTGTTCAAATTTTACCAAGGATCCCTATTTTTTCAAAATGAAATGTAGCCGATGTCAATACAAACATACAAAAATAGGTACAAATCTTTCCTCTTTATAATATTAGTGTAGATTACCTGTGGTCATTACCTTTAGATTTGGAAATCGACGTTATAATAGCTCCCACTAGAATTTCCTATTGTAGGTGTAACTCGTCGTTTATCATTACATATAGAATAATTAGTTTATAAAATCGACCCAACACTTAAACAAATAGCATTTAGATTTTTCGTTCAAAAATTGAGACATCTTTACCTGACATGACCCAGCATTGAAACAAGAGTAACAAATGCATAAATACCCACATTTAAACGTTAAATTTTGAATGTTACAAAATATATTTTACTTTGTCTTAATATAGCATAGAACTTGGAAGATTTTAAAAAACAGAGGAACAGCGGGCATGCAGTGGGGGTTGGCAGTTGCTGACGAGCCGGGACGATGTTCTAACGCGGAAATTGGCGATGCCGAGCATCATGTGTTGTTTATTTTCGGTGTTGTGTTTTAATTCGAAGTCCATCGTTGTGATTATTACTGTAAGTGTTTCTTAACCTTACAGATAGACGATTTCGTAATAAAGTGATAGTTTCAGCTTTCTGTACCTGCAGCGTTGCGAGTTTTCAAACATCATTCAATGATAATCGTAGGGAAATGTGTTATTAGAATAGGAAATAGTAGGTGTGTGTTGTGTGTAAAATATCAGTGTGCGAAAGTGTGAGGATGAATAAATGCAATAAAAACTAATAGGAATATTTTGATATGTCTTTAAGATACAGTGTTACACGTTAAAACAAAACACGGTGTTTTAAAGATATTAGTGGTTAAAATCAATTACTTGTATTTTGAAATATTTAATTATTTTTATATTTAGGATAACACTTTACATACATTAAATACACATCGACAAGGCTTATGGGCTCCGAGAGTAGCTGGCCCATAATCCCTCTCGAGAATTCATTCGAATAGGTATTCATACAAACCTCTAATGATCTATTTCTCAGCTAACGTAGCGAGCTATAAAGGTGATAATTTCTTGACACAGTCTCTATCATTTGAACTGCCTTCTTAGCGCATATCATGTGATTTTGGTACAGCAGTCCTTGAAAATTATACCATATTGCAAACTGAACAGAGAAATTGATTATTAAAAGATTGAACATTAGTACACCGTCACAGGTGACCAAAACTGCAGTTAATAGGCAACTTTTATGACTTTGATGAATGATTGGTAGTATGAAAGAAGTTTGTAAATGAATTAAGATGATCGGAATATTTGATGGAAGGTTTGCAAGTTAGATAAAACTAGGGTGTAGTGTTAGACTGTGCAAGGTTTTCGCGCGTTGGCATGGTCTGTAGGTTGGAAAGGAGGGCCATTTCATTTGCCTAGGTATCCTAATTCTAAGATCTTAAAGATCTTTATTCAAATTCCCTTCCCTGGTTATTGAGTCTTTGTACCTTTCAGCAAGCTACATTAGCCGGGAGACTTAATATAGAGTATGTTTGGTTTTATTTTATTTGGGTTAGTTATGCGCAAGAAGAAAGAAGATGGAGATTCCTGATTCCTGAATTTGAACTGAAAATATTTTATGTGAGTCGCATGTTTTATATTATACATTTATATTTTATTTTTTGTCATTTTGTGTTATTTTTCAGCTGAATTTGATTCTGAACTTTTATTAATCATTTATTTACTTAAGTCATAATCTCAATTACGAATACCCTATTCAAACTTAACTTAGATTTGTTTCAATTTTTCTATTTGAATACACAACGTATGGGTCTTTTAATTTGACATAAAATCAATTTTTAGACGATCACATACGTATTTATCTTTGGCCATATTAATTTTAACATATTGTTATTTAATTAGGGATAGGGTGTTGCATAGTAGAGCCCGGTGTAGTGGATAGGGCCGCTGCCTCCTGAGCGGGAGGTCGTGGTTCGAATCCCACCACGTACCAATGTGTTTTTCGGTTTTCGAATTTCATATGTACGTTTATTCGGCGCTTTTTCCGTGCTTCGGAAGGCACGTTAAGCCGTTGGTCCCGGTTAATATCGTTTAATACCGTAGATATTAGTCGTTAAGCCATATCAGAGGCCAGTTCTAAGCATTGGCGGCTTGAAAACTCTGACCTAATCTAGGATTGGGTCTGGTTTTCCTTCTAGGTTGCGGAGGTCAGATGGCAGTCGCTCTGTGTAAAAACCAGTACCCTCGTTCAATCACCTAGATTAGGTAGCCGACCCCGAGAAATACGGGATAAGGCTAGGGAAATGATGATGGCATAAGTGTATTATTCACTATAATCATGATGATGATGAGGGTGTTGCATAGGGTGAACAGAAATGACATAAAACACCAAGATTCTACTTGGTCAAATGTCTGTTCTTGTAACTTATATAAGTATTTCTAATTTTGTTTTAGAAAAAAGGTAAACAAAGTTTCGTGTATTTTTATTTATAAACAAATTTCAAAAATAAATGATACGTGTTGGCAAATTAGTTAGGTTACTAAAGCTTCTATTTCATTGTATTGTTAAATCCAATAGCTAAAACTTAGTTTTGAAACAAGATCAACAATTAAAGACATGAAACTTTGTTTATCTTTTTTTTTAAACCGGGCTGGAAATCCTAGGGCCGTATTGATAAACAGCACTTGAGACTGCCACCTAGTTTGAGTTAGTATCAGAAATGTCATTTCAGTACAATGTAGCCTGTCACATCGATACTTAATATCGCTCTCAATCTTAAGATTGTTTTATAAATACGAGCCCATGTACGTCACTTGTACATTGGGCTGAGGCTGACGAGGGTCATTTCAAATGTACATATCATTTATCAACGAAAGGGGAAACGCAGGTGTTTTAAGCAGAGAGTTATTTAAGGTCGTATTTAAAAAGCGATATCAGGATTGAGTATAGGCAGGCCAATATTAAGTATGGATTTGACAGGTCGTTTTGTACTGTGACATTGGCATTTCCGATACGAACTCAAACACGTTGTCACTCTTGAGAGCTGAATATAAATACGGGCCTTAGATGGAAAATAAGCGAGCTCCTTCCATGCTGGACTGGGAGTGAGAGAAAAACATAGAATGGTCCAGCTGCATTTCCACCCGGGCATGATGTAAAAACGAGCTAAGGGATCCAAAGGTTTATGTATATTACAATTTAGGCGATGAACTGACAATCTGTCACTACAGCAATATACCTACAAATCTATCTTAAATAACCCTCAAAACTTTGTCAGACGTGGCGGAACGACCTTTGTTTTGGTCGTGTACGCTCTGCCTACCCTACCCCATTAGGGATGCGTGATTATATGTATGTTTATATTTGCTTTGTGTTTTGAAATTTTGTCTAGGTTAAAACCATAGACATAGGTCAGGTTAAAACTGTTTAATTCATACATAAATGTCAAAGTTTCTGTTATGGGTTGAGCAGACCGTTTATATACCTACACTAAAATAAGTATTAACTTATTTCATATTTCTAGCAACGCCTTGTAGAAATAATTAACTTAGTAGAGACTAAGATTACCAGAGGGTAAAGATGGCGGTTATTACAAATTATACGAAACTTCGAATTACAAAATGAAATAAGAAACCAATTCGAATTCGTCAAATATATTTTATCAAACTAATGTTATGTACAGTTCACTTACTGTGGAAGAGTTTGACAGCTGCCAAAACCATAGTGAGGGAACATCAGGGGAAATTGAATTTAGTCTTTACAGGGAAAAATACACAAGAAAAATAAAACACAAACAAACCTCCAAATTACTTTTCTCCATACCTTTCTACGCACAGAAGTTTTGTTTGATATGGGACGCTTTAATTTATTACGCGACCTATATTTGCTTTTAATTTTACTTCTGAACTAGAGCAAACAAGCAAAAGAAACGAAAATTAATGCAGCATTTACTCACTTGTTTGTTGTGTAATAGAACAGCAAATATAGTACGACAAAGCTTTAAATGAATGTGGCGAACAAAGGAACTATCGCCGCCATCTTTTGTTCACATTTTGAACATCTGTTTTGATAACTGTCTGTCTGTACTACCCACATTTGTTTATTTTTATTTATTATTTTCAACATTAGAATATTTACGTAATTTTAAGATTTCATTGTTATTGTATTTTAGGCATATTATTGTCAGTAGCATGTATGTAACCCGCATATTTTATAATTTTACTTTTATAAGTTTTTATTATTATTAAGATAAAGCTGGATGGGTACGTAATCAAATCACCAAAGGTCCAGTTGAAAATCAGCGCTGTGGCTCAGAGCTAAAGCTCTTTGCTGAGCCTACAAATTTGTCTCTTTATACGAAGTTAAGCTGTTCGTTGTTTAATGTATATTTTGTTTTTTATTTTATTGTAGTCTTTTTTTTATGTGCTTGTGATTTGTATTGATGCTAAATAAATGTTTTATCTACCTATCTATTCTGAGATTTGTCAGTTCTCCTTATTCTGCAGCGCCCTGCTCACGTTCATTGAGAACCGCGTCGCACTTATAAGTGGGAGTGTATGTTAAGGTGGCGATAGGGCCTAAGTGGCGCCCCTATAAGTAAAAAAAAACGTAATTCACTAAAAACGCAGTGAATCGAAAAACCAGTCCAACAGACTCAAGTAATAGTAATTAAGATAATATTTAGAACCTTATAAATTAGCGATTCATAGTTCGTTGTAGTAACAGGTAGAAAAATTGCGAATAACGGCCACCAACAGCAGTTTGTCTACCTGTTGAAGTTAGATCGCACTATAGCATAGCTGCAGTGGAGCGGAGCGGGGCGGCGTGGCGCGACACGGCACTGCAGTGACGCGACACTGCGCGACATAATCTGTCAAAATGTATAAACTGAAATTAGGCGCCATGAAGCGCCGCGCCGCTACGCTGCAGCTTCAGTGACGCGTCAGTGCGATACCTCTTATAGATTTCATACAAAGAATCATTTGTCGCGCATTGTCGCACCGCGCCGCTCCGCTGCAGCTATGTCTTAGTGCGGTCTAACCTTTACCACAGAATATATAATAGTACTATATACCTTTACAACAACGAATTCATCCATCATCTTCCTAGCCTTATCCCGTATTTCCCGGGGTTGGCTACCTAATCTAGGTGATTGAACGTGGGTACTGGTTTTTACACAGAGCGACTGCCATCTCACCTCCGCAACCCAGAAGGGAAACCAGACCCAATCCTAGATTAGGTCAGAGTTTTCAAGCCGCCAATGCTTAGCACTGGCCTCTGATATGGCTTAACGACTAATATCTACGGTATTAAACGATATTAACCAGGACCAACGGCTTAACGCGCCTTCCGAAGCACGGGAAAAGCGTCGAATTAACGTACATATGAAATTTTTAAATCGAAAAACACATTGGTACGTGGTGGGGTTCGAACCACGACCTCCCGCTCAGGAGGTAGCGGCCCTATCAACTACACCATCGGGCTCCTACAGCGAACTAACAATCGCTTATTTATAAGGTTCTAAATTATCTTTATAACTAATACTTGAGTCGGACTGGATTTTCGATTCATTTTGTTTTTAGTGAGTTATGTCTTTTTTGTTGATGGGGCGCCACTTAGCTTCTACAGTCACCTTAAGAAATGCGAGAAGAGAGATTGGTGGTAGTTGTGAAAGGGGAAGGCTGACGTGCGGCATTTAATCTTACGGGCCGCTAATTTGGAAATGAAATGAACGATGACATGTCCCACAAATAAGGTGCGTGTCTGGGAGAAGTGAGAAATCCTGTATCTTTGAGGCTTCTGGGTAGTCTTAGGCTCGTATTTATGAAGCGATATCAAAGTTGAGAGCAATATTAAGTAAATATTTGACAGGCCAGTTTGTACTGAAATGACATTTTTGATACGAACTCAAACTCGCTGTCACTCATGAGAGTTGAGTAGGTTGAGTAGGTAGTATTATAGTTACTCTGAGACGAAACTGAATAACTAACAACAGGAAAATCTCTCAGAAAATAATAAAAAAATGGCTTTTCCATTCAAATTGTCTGATCGAGGTGGTCATTTTGTAAGGGAAAGGCATTTTTTCTCTTCCCTGAAATAAATTCCGGGTATTAGTAGTTCAGTTTCGTAGACTGAGCAACCCCTATCAGTTTGCGGGACGCTGTCCCTTACACCCGGTATATCTGTGCTAGAGACACTACTTAGTGTAACGAATCACCATTATATTATCTAGACAAACTGGGCACAAAGGCGACATTAGTCCGCCCGAAGAGAAATTGCGTAAAGAAAATCCTTGTTCTTCCTTGCTCCTATTTCACGATCCCAAGTAATGTTATTCAATACCGGAAGCCTTGGCATAAATAAAATGAAATGAAACGATGGAAAGTTCTAGAGCGGGTCCGATTTCATGGCTTCCTTTCTTGAAACTTCTCGTGGTAAATGAGTGAAGCGAGATTGAAATACCATAAAGCTGTTGTGAGAAATCTAATTTTGTTGTGAACTTCTAAATCTGAACCAAAAGAGCGAATATATATAAAAATTAATAATACACACACACACACACACACACCTAATCACGCCTTTATCCCTAATGGAGTAGGCAGAGCGTAAACCTTCCGCCACGTCTGACAAAGTTTTGAGGGTTGTTTAAGATAGATTTGTAGGTATATTGCTGTAGTGACAGGTTGTCAGCTCATAATTACAATATGCTGAAACCCTCGGATCCCTAAGATGCTTTTTATAGCATGCCCGGGAGCAAATGCAGCTGGCACATTCTATGTTTTTCTCTCGCTCCTAGGCCAGCATGGAAGTGTAAATGCATATGGCACCCCGATTTACGAAGTCCTGGTGAAAACCGTGTACAGGCGTAACCATAACCAGTGAGCCATAGTGACAGCTTATCAACCCATCAAAATCCGTCGAAACTCGTGCACAGGGAAAGAACGGTTGTCTCCGGTTGGTTTTCCTAATGATTTTTACATTATTCCTAGGAGTCAGGAAGCAGCTGAAGCATTTTATGTTTTTTCTATATATAATCACGCCTTTATCCCTAATGGGGTAGGCAGAGCGTAAAAAACCTAAACAAAGGTGGTTCCGCCACGTATGACAAAGTTTTGAGGGTTATTTAAGATAGATTTCTAGGTTTGTACATAGTGGTATAATCACGCTTTTTGTAGGCAGAGCGATAACGACCTAAATGAAAGGTGGTTCCGCCACGTCTGACAAAGTTTTGAGGGTTATTTAAGATAGATTTCTAGGTTTGTACATAGTGGTATAATCACGCTTATTGTAGGCAGAGCGATAACGACCTAAATGAAAGGTGGTTCCGCCACGTCTGACAAAGTTTTGAGGGTTATTTAAGATAGATTTCTAGGTTTGTACATAGTGGTATAATCACGCTTTTTGTAGGCAGAGCGATAACGACCTAAATGAAAGGTCGTTCCGCCACGTTTGACAAAGTTTTGAGGGTTATTTAAGATAGATTTCTAGGTTTGTACATAGTGGTATAATCACGCTTTTTGTAGGCAGAGCGATAACGACCTAAATGAAAGGTGGTTCCGCCACGTTTGACAAAGTTTTGAGGGTTATTTAAGATAGATTTCTAGGTTTGTACATAGTGGTATAATCACGCTTTTTGTAGGCAGAGCGATAACGACCTAAATGAAAGGTGGTTCCGCCACGTCTGACAAAGTTTTGAGGGTTATTTAAGATAGATTTCTAGGTTTGTACATAGTGGTATAATCACGCTTTTTGTAGGCAGAGCGATAACGACCTAAATGAAAGGTGGTTCCGCCACGTCTGACAAAGTTTTGAGGGTTATTTAAGATAGATTTCTAGGTTTGTACATAGTGGTATAATCACGCTTTTTGTAGGCAGAGCGATAACGACCTAAATGAAAGGTGGTTCCGCCACGTCTGACAAAGTTTTGAGGGTTATTTAAGATAGATTGGTAGGTATATTGCTATAGTGCCAGGTTGTCAGCCCATCGCCTAAATTGCAATATACTGAAACCCTCGGATCCCTTAGCTATTACAGCATGCCCGGGAGAGGAGATGCAGCTGGCACACTCTATGCTTTTATATCGGTCCCAGTCCAGCATAGAAGTAAATCCTATATCCATCGCATTAAAACTCCTGGTGAAAAATGCTTTATCCCGTACGGGGTAGACAGAGCGTCACCTTAACCAGTGCGCCATAGTGACAGGTTGTCAACCCATCTAAATTCGTCGAAACTTGTGCAAAGGGGAAGAACCGTCTTAAGGATTATGAAGATACCGAATCTGTCCCAACAGTGGTGTCATGATGACAAAACAAAATATGTTTACAATCTCCGTTCCTAATTATTTCGCTGATTCCTAGACATAATTCGATTTCCATTTCGACACCCCGCCCCGGCTTCGCACGGAATTTATCAGTGTTTATTCACAATATTATGCAAGTATTATATATATAAACCTTCCTCTTGAAACACTATCCATCGGAAGAACCGCATCAAAATTCGTTGCGTAGTTTTAAAGATTTATGCATACATAGGGATATAGGGACGGAGAAAGCGACTTTGTTTTATACTATGTAGTGATAATGTTATTTAAACTACAATCCTGTTTAAACTATATACAAGCTGGTCTTAGGCTCATATTTATGAATCGATTTCAAACTTGAGAGCAATATTAAGTATGGATTTGACAGGCCGGCCAGTTTGTACTGAAATGAAATTTCTGATAGGAACTCAAACACACTGTTAGTCATGAGAGCTGAATTTAAATACGGCCCATAGTTTAGGCTTCAGTCTCCAACAAATGAAAAAAAAAAAACTTTGTATCAACACTTTTATAAGACTTTTGTGGACAAATAAACAGATTTATTTATTATAAGATTGGTAAACCGATGGAATAGTTATGGTAACCTAAGCAAGTTTAAAAGGGATTTCGTTCCCTCATGTCTGTGGAATAAATTACCTCAATGACGAAGGTTTTCCCCACAATTAATTTCACACATCAATGGCATTACGCGGCAAACCAATACCGTAAAGGAATATTATAATACAGGGTGTAAGGGACATTTTCTCGTGAACTGATAGTGGTTGCTCAGTCAACGAAACTGAATAACATAGAAATTCTTTTAGAAAAATATTTACTTCCCTTCTGACTTGTCTATCCAAAATGATCACCTCCGCAACTTGTATAGGGAAACAAAAATAAATATCTTTCCTGAAAAAAAAAAAACCATCGTGACAGTTGTTCAGTTTCGTTGACTGAGCAACCCCTATCAGTTTGCGGGAACCTGTACATTACACCCTTTATGACCAATACGTTCTTAGTAGCCCATGATAAATTAAATTTCGATGATAACGAATACGGGGTGTAAGGGACAGCGTCCTGCAAACTGATAGTGGTTGCTCAGTCAACGAAACTGAGTTGTTCAGTTTTTTTTTCAGGAAGTGAAAAAAATTTGGCTAGTCATACAAATTGTCTGATCAAGTTGTTCATTTTGTATGGAAAGGTCAATATTGTTTTTATTTCCTAAAAGAATTTCCCGTTGAAAGTTGTTCAGTTTCGTTGACTGAGCAACCCGTATCCGTTTGTGAGACGCTGTCTCTTACACCCGGTATTGGCTCATATAGTTCGTAGTGCTTATTTGTCGTCAAAAAGTTATATCAGTGTCCGTTTATATTGTGCTTGTAATAGCTGTCTGCCCCACAGCATCGTTTGGTTAATAAATTGGATATTCCGATGTGATATTTTGGCCAGCGGCGAGGCTGAGTACTCGGCCTGTATTTGACGTACACTATACGAAATAGAACTACATAAAATAATAATTAACTTCCATGCTGGACTCGGAGTGAGAGAAAAACATTGAATGTGCCAAACTGCATTTCCTCCCTGAGAGTTTCAGTATATTACAATTTAGGCGATGGGCTGAAAACCTGTGACTACAACAATATACAAATCTATCTGAAATAACCCTCATAATTTTGTTAGCCGTGGCTATTTGACCTTTGTTTGGGACGTTTACGCTCTGCCTACCCCATTAGGAATAGAGGAGTGATTATATGTATGAATGCCTATGTAATAAAAAAAATAAGTCATCATCTCCCTAGCCTTATCCCGTATCTCACGGGGTGTCTACTCTACCTAATCTAGGTGAACGAACTAGGGTACTGGTTTTTGCACTGAGCGACTGCCATTTGACCTCCGCAACCCAGAAGGAAACCAGACCCAATCCTAGGTCAGAGTTTTCAAGCCGCCAATGCTTAGCACTAGCCTCTGACAAGGCCTAACGACTAATATCTATGGTGTTAAACGATATGAACTGGGACCAACGGCTTAACGTCGCTTCTAAAGGAAAAAGCGCCGAGTAAACGTACATATGAAATTCGAAAATTGAAGAATACATTGGTACGTGATAGGATTTGAACCACGACCTCCCTGCTCAGGAGGCAGCGACCCTATCTACTACACCATCGGGCTCTCCTAATAAAAAATAAGTATGTCTATAAATAACTACTTCTATTTTAACTAACTAACTACTTCTATTTTTTAAGTTTATTTAGAGTAACTATCCGTTTGCGTTTCACGACTGTTCGTTCCTAGGTATTTAGTTTGTTTATTGCTAGAAAATAGAATAATTTGATTTTCATTTACCTGCTTTACTCCTAAATACGAAAGCAATGATCCCCAAAGTTGACTAATATACATGCATACATACATACATATAACCACGCCTTTATCTCTAATGGGGTAGGCAGACTTCCATGCTCGTCTGGGAGCGAGAGTAAAACATAGAATGTGCCAGCTGCATTTCCTCCCGGGCATGCTGTAAAATACAGCTAAGGGATCCGAGGGTTTCAGTATATTGTAATTTAGGCGATGGGCTGACAACCTGTCACTACAGCAATATACCTAGAATTCTATCTTAAATAACCCTCAAAATTTTGTCAGACGTGGCGGAACCACCTTTCATTTAGGTCGTTATCGCTCTGCCTACAAAAAGCGTGATTATACCACTATGTACAAACCTAGAAATCTATCTTAAATAACCCTCAAAACTTTGTCAGACGTGGCGGAACCACCTTTCATTTAGGTCGTTATCGCTCTGCCTACAAAAAGCGTGATTATACCACTATGTACAAACCTAGAAATCTATCTTAAATAACCCTCAAAACTTTGTCAAACGTGGCGGAACCACCTTTCATTTAGGTCGTTATCGCTCTGCCTACAAAAAGCGTGATTATACCACTATGTACAAACCTAGAAATCTATCTTAAATAACCCTCAAAACTTTGTCAGACGTGGCGGAACCACCTTTCATTTAGGTCGTTATCGCTCTGCCTACAAAAAGCGTGATTATACCACTATGTACAAACCTAGAAATCTATCTTAAATAACCCTCAAAACTTTGTCAAACGTGGCGGAACCACCTTTCATTTAGGTCGTTATCGCTCTGCCTACAAAAAGCGTGATTATACCACTATGTACAAACCTAGAAATCTATCTTAAATAACCCTCAAAACTTTGTCAAACGTGGCGGAACCACCTTTCATTTAGGTCGTTATCGCTCTGCCTACAAAAAGCGTGATTATACCACTATGTACAAACCTAGAATTCTATCTTAAATAACCCTCAAAACTTTGTCAGACGTGGCGGAACCACCTTTCATTTAGGTCGTTATCGCTCTGCCTACAAAAAGCGTGATTATACCACTATGTACAAACCTAGAAATCTATCTTAAATAACCCTCAAAACTTTGTCAGACGTGGCGGAACCACCTGTTTAGGTCGTTTACGCTCTGCCTACGCCATTAGGGATAAAGGCGTGAAAATATGTATGTATGTTTGTATGGGTAGGCAGAGCGTAAACGACCTAAACAAAGGTCGTTCCGCTACGTCTTACAAAGTTTTGAGGGTTATTTAAGATAGATTTGTAGGTATATTGCTATTGTGACAGGTTGTCAGCCCATCGCCTAAATTACAATATACTGAAACAATCGGATCCCTTAGCTGGTTTTTACAGCATGCCCGGGAGGAAATGCAGCTGGCACATTCTATGTTTTTCTCTCGCTCCCAGGCCAACATGGAAAATAATTAATTGACTAATATACAGGTATTTATTCAGTTTTTCATCCAACTATAGTCTATACTTAATGGCAAATGTGTTGTGGGTAGTAATTGATATTACAGTTTAATGGAATTTTACACATTGCTAACCGTACTCATAAATTTTCTGTTAATCCCGCAACATGATAAATTGAATGAATTTCATGAAAATTATACTGCCTGTTCGAATCGAAGTTTCGAAGCCAATCATACATGTACTCATTCCTAGACATATTATTATCTACCTATTATGTAAGATTCCATGCTGGACTGGGAGGGAGAGAAAAACATAGAATGTTCCTCCCGAGCATGCTGTAAAAACCAGCTAAGGGATCTGAGGGTTTCAGTATATTGTAACTTAGGCGATGGACAGACAACCTGTCAATACTTATTTCTTGATTGGCCCGCAAGACTGTCAGACGTGGCAGAACGGCCTTTGTTTAGGTCGTTTACGCTCTGCCTAACCCATTAGGGACAAAAGCGTGATTATATGTATGTAAGATTCATAACAAGTTATTCAGTTTCAAACTACACTTCTTCAGCACGAAAAAGAATGAAACTTGAATGTTTTTATCGTGCCTTTCCAGTTCTTTTTAGTTATTTATATTAGTTTAGCGGTGGGACAATATAGGGTAAACTAATTGTATTTTTTTTTATAAAAATACCTACCTATTCAGGTACACCAACCTTCCCGAAACCAAACCCACAACCTTCAAATTGAGAGCCCACTTCTCTAACCACTAACATTCACCGTTGTAATAAATTCAGATTCAAATTACGCCCCTCGGTGTCAGCCTGGTTGAAATTCCCCGCGAGTGCTGAAAGCGGAATGAAAATTGGATCTTGACCTTTATCCTATAAATATCCATGAAGCCACGTCAACGTTTCTAACGGAGTAGGCAGAGCTACATAAACCTAATAAAAGAGTGTTTTATGTCTGACAAGTTTTGATGATGATTTTCAAAAGAGCGAACTGCCCGAATTAGACATGTGTAGTGATTGATAGGTTATCTATCAGGTCTTAGCCTCCTATACGTATCTGTATGTCCGAGAAGGAAAGCAGTTGAAACACAGGTCTTTCTATCACTTCTATTTCAGCATAAAAGTTTGGATAGGATAATGCAGGATAAATCAGGTTGCTTCCATGCTCGACTGGGAGTGATAGAAAAATATGAAATGTGCCACCTGCATCTCCTCCCGGGCATGCTGTAAAAATCAGCTAAGGCATCCGAGGGTTTCATTATATTTAAATTTAGGCGATAGGCTGACAACCTGTCACTATAGCGATACACATTTCAGTCTAAAATAGCCCTCAAAACTTGTCAGACGTGGCGGAACGATCTTTTCTTTGGTCGTTTACGCTCTGCCTACCCCATTCGGGATAAAGGCGTGATTATGTGTGTGTATAAATCAGGTTTTGGATTGTTTTACTCGAGATCTAGACTCTAGTCTTAATATATACAGATTCAAATTACGACCCTCGGCGTCAGCGTGGTTGAAATTCCTCGCGAGTGCTGAAAGCGAAGAGATGTCGGGGCCGAACGAAAATTGGAATCTGACCTTTATCAGAACTAATAATAGATTGCAGTAGATTGGAATAATAAACAGTTTATGAATTTACTTCCTACTGGACTGGGTGTGACATAAATGAAATTGAGTATACCGGGTATAGGGGACAGCGTCCCGCAAACTGATAGGGGTTGGTCAGTCAATGAAACTGAACAACTTTCACCCGGAAATTCTATCAGGAGATTTTGTTTTAATCTTCCCATACAAAATGAAAAACTCGATCAGACAATTTGTGTGAAAAATCAAATCCTTTTGGTAGTTGTTCAGTTTCGTTGACTGAGCAACCCGTATCAGTTTGCGACAGCAGATTTTCTACCCAACTGTAAAATTTTCAAGCAGAGAGAAGGATTCGTTTTATAAATATTTATCACGTTACTGTTTATTTTTAAATATTTTACTCGTACTGTGTGATTACGTAATGACGCAACAAAATGAAGAGTCTGTAATTTACAATTTAATTCTGTGTATATTTTAAATTAACAGTTGAATTAAGTCCACAATATTTATAATCAAATCATTATTGTAGGTATTGTTAATTTAAATTAATTACTGATAAGTCAACGACTACTTACTTGTTTGTTAAACTGAGGTGTTAGACTTCTACGTATGAAAGTATAGTATTATATTTTCCTAATAGATTTTTGCACTTACAGTGCTATGTTATATTATCATACATACACACATAGATTCACGGCTTTTTCCCTTACGGGGTAGGCAGAGCGTTAAACTTCTCATAAAAGGCGTTTTCGCCACGTCTGACTAAGATTGAGGGCAATTTTAGATTGTAATGTGTATTGCTACAGTGACAGGTTGTCAGCCCATCGCCTAATCCCATCGTTATATTATCTTTGGTATGAATAACACTTGTTTGTCATTTAGTGATAAAATAAAATCAATTATATTATCTGACTTTTTCTCGTTCTGGAATGTTTTATATAACCTACTTCAATTTGTTTATACACTTTCAGGGAAGCTATAAAATGCATGCATTCGATACAGTTTCAATTTCCTCACGATGGAATAAAACATTTTGTGATACTTTGTTGAGTGAAATGAAGATTCACAAGTTCATCCCATCTTGTCGTGTGGATTTCGGGCATGCTCCCGGGCATACTGTAAAAACCAGCTAAGTGATCCGAGGGTTTCAGTATATTGTAATTTAGGCGATGGGCTGACAACCTGTCACTACAGCAATATACCTACAAATCTATCTTAAAATAACCCTCTAAATATTTGTCAGACGTGGTGGAACGACTTTTGTTTAAGTCGTTTACGCTTTGCCTTCCCCATTAGGGATATAGTCGTGATTATATGTATGTATGTATGTAATAGCATGCAGCTAATAGGCCTCTGTCATTGTCTGAGTAACGACCTCTATCAAAGACAGCAATCCCAGTGAATACCATACGTTATTTGTACCTGCAGTGGATTACAGAAATAAAGTTCGACTGTCGCAGCTAGTTTTGTTAAGTATCCTGAAAGTATAAAAGGTTACTATCACTGCACCACAAAGCAGCCAGAGTAAACAAAGCACATAGAGTGTGTATTTCCGCATCTAGAATCACACCACAGCCAACTCGATACGTTCAATCACTTAGCTAATGCGTATGCAAGGATTAGCTGTAGCTACACTGCGCCCTATCGCGTACTAGGCGTCGATTCGACATAATGCAGTCTTCATCTTCTTAGAGAGTGGATTCTGGAGTCGGAAAACCCGATTAACCCTGGTGTCAGAGTTTGCAGTCAATTCATAAATCAACCCTAAATCCTTTGCAGGGTTGGTACTGCATTATTCTGCAGGTAGAGAAAATTTATATTTGTTTATTAAATATTTTTCAAACGTGGCTGTTGAAACCTTGCCGACACTATAAGTATAGGCGTGATTTTGTATTGACAGTTATAATATCGGGCACAGCCAACGCGATACGTTCATCTCACTAAGCTAATGTGTATGCAAGGATTAGCTGTAGCTACACTGCGCCCTAACACGTACTAGGCGTCGATTTGACATTATGCAGCCAATACATAAATCAGCCCTAAATCCTTTACAGGGTTGGTACAGCATTATCGGGCCAGTAGACACAATTTATGAAATATTTTTCAAACGTGGCTGATATTACCTACACTATCTTTCCCAACGGGGCTGTTGAAGGCTTAGCACACTATAGGTATAGGCGTTATATTGTATTGACAGTCATAATATCAAACCCAGCCAACTCACGTTCATCGCACTAAGCTAATGTGTATGCAAGGATTAGCTGTAGCTACACTGCGCCCTAACACGTACTAGGCATCGATTTGACATAAGCAGTCAATACATAAATGAGCCCTGAATCCTTTACAGGGTTGGTACAGCATTATCGGGCCGGTAGACACAATTTATGAAATATTTTTTTGATATTTGTTCGATTCTGTCTGCATATTGTGGGTAAGGTGAAATTAAGCACCATCAATTTTCTCCATATACCGTCGTATTGAACACGACGCCACCTCGCCACTTGTTCTACGCGCGCCGATCGAGCTGACCGTGTCACTCAGAAGCCAATTGAATAAGTCGAAATAGACTAACGTTTAGTCATTTATTTGTGTAATGTGGAGGTTCCACTACCTATAAACTCTTAAACTGCCATATGTGATCCGTGCTGCGCATTGAAGTTAATTTGGGTTATTGTTGACCGCCCACCAATTGCAGACGGATAGGCATTCCCTTAATAAAAAAAAAATCAAAATCACACATACAGTTCAACATTACTCGAACCAGCATATTTTTACCTCAGAACTGTTGCAAAAATCGCACAATATTACCTACAATATTTTTCCCAACTGGGCTGTTGAAGCATTGCCACACTATAAGTATAGGCGTGATTTTGTATTGACAGTTATAATATCAGGCCCAGCCAACTCGATACGTTCATCTCACTAAGCTAATGTGTATACAAGGATAAGCTGTAGCAACACTGCGCTCTAACAGTTCAGTTCATTTCATTTATTTCACAATTACAGGTTTCAAAAATAAATTAAAATAAAATTAATACAATTATGTCATCCGTAATGTGATCATGATAACACGTATCACGACATTATGCAGTCAATACATAAATCAGCCCTTAACCCTTTACGAGACTGGTACAGCTTTAACGATTCTGTGAAAGTTTACGCTACAATACATTTGATAAACCCTTAGTAACATCAAGTTTAATCGTATCACTTAATTTTGAATTTGATGAATGTTGAATTCAGAAATTTTTATTTTTTTATAATAATTCTAAATGTTCCGTTGGGTACCAAATTAGCTCCACTAGGAGCTCTGACCAACGATTATTTTCATGAAATAGGTAAAATTTCGTTATATTCATCGCCTGCGGTCTTGTTTCGACAGTGGCGCAACCTGTCCGTACAATATCCGAAATTAAATTGGCGGTTGCTTCGACAAACCGTTCTGGGGCAAGTTTTGAACACTGCGGGGAAATCGTGTAAAAATTGGAAAGTAATAATAACATATTCGCTTCCCAATTATTGCACATTAGTTTTGGATTGACTGAGAGATATGATATAACTTAGTGTGTAATAACGTATATTCCCTGCTGTTCTTCCATGTTGGCCTGGGAGCAAGAGAAAAACATAGAATTTGTCAGCTGCATTTTCTCCCGGGGATGCTGAAAAAACCAGCTGAAATGAAATTTAGGCGGGATGACAATCTGTCACTAGAGCAATATACCTACAAATCTATCTTAAATAAACCTTAAAACTTTAGGGATAAAGGCGTGAATTTATGTATGTATGTATGTAGTAAACTAAAACAAACAATGCTTAGTGCCAAATTTTCAATGTGCTAATTAAACATTTGGAACTTGGCACATGTAGAACTTACAGCAAGATACAATACAATATGCAAAGTGACTACTGAAGAAAATGAAACAGTTTCTTCACTGAGTCTGTCACTATATAGAGTGTAAGTATATTTTATTTACGTTTATAAGAATATTGTATTGTTCTTCCATGCTGTACTGGGAGAGATAGAAAAACATTGAATGTTCTAGCTACCCTTTAGAAGTCAGCAAAAGGGATTTGAGGGTTACAGTGTTTTGTAATTTAGGCGATGGGCTGCAACCCGTCGCTACAGTAATACAACCCGTAACTACAGTAATACACATTACAATCTAAAATTGCCCTCAACTTTTGTCAGAAGTAGCGAAATCGCCTTTTAGGAGACGTTTTACGCTCTGCCTACCCAGTAAGGAATAAAGGTGTGATTTGTGTATGTATGTATATTGTTTTAAAGTTTATTATATTTACGTTTATAGCCCGATGGCGTAGTGGAAAGGGCCGCTGCCTCCTGAGCGGGCGAATCCCATCACGTAAAAATGTGTTTTTCGGTCTTCAAATTGCATTTGTACGTTTATTTGGTGCTTTTCCGTGCTTCGGAAGGCACGTTAAGCCGTTACATACATACATACATATAGTCACTCCTTTATCCCTAATGGGGTAGGCAGAGCGTAAACGACCTAAACAAAGGTCGTTTCGCCACGTCTGACAAAGCTTTGAGGGTTATTTAAGGTAGGTTTGAAGGTATATTGCTTAGTGACAGGTTGTCAGCCCATCGCTTAAATTACAATATACTGAAACCCTCGGATCCCTTAGCTGGTTTTTACAGCATGCCCAGGAGGAAATGCAGCTGGCACATTCTATGTTTTTTTCTCGCTCAAAGGCCAGCATGGAAGAAGCCGTTGGTCCTGGTTAATATCGTTTAATATCGTAGATTAATATTTAAAATGTCGACATTAGTCGATAAGCCATGTTAGAGGTCAGTGCTAAACATTAGCGGCTTGAAACCCTAATCTAGCATTAGGTCTAGATTCCCTTCTAGGTTGCGGAGGTCAGATGGCAGTGGCTCTGTGTGTAAAAACCAGTACCCTCGATTAGGTAGCCGACCCCGTGATATACGGGATAAGGCTAGGGAGATGATGATATTAACGTTTATAAGCATTTAGTAGAGGATTGTGCAGCACCAAAACAAACAAATATTAGCTTTAACTGTGTAATGCTGTGATTTTTTTAAATGTGTTATCTTTTAATACATACATACATACATATAATCACGCCTTTATCCCTAATGAGGTAGGCAGAGCGTCAACGACCCAAACAAAGGTTGTTGCGCCACGTTTGACAAGTATTGAGGGTCATTATAGATAGATCTGTGTATTGCTGTAGTGACAGGTTGTCAGCCTATCGCCTAAATTACAATACACTGCAACCCTCGAATCCCTTAGCTGGTTTTTACAGCATGCCCGGGAGGAGATGCAGCTGGCACATTCTATGTTTTTCTATCGCTCCCAGACCAGCATGGGAGCGATAGAAAAACATAGAATGTGCCAGCTGCATCTCCTCATCTTTTAATTAATAAATTAAAATTGAAATTATAATGAAATTCAAGAAATTTATCCCAGAAACTGAAAAGTTTCTCAGTCAACAAAATTGAACACTGTTTTCTGGATGTTTTGTTGACATAGGCCCGCAATTATAATCCGCATTTGAGATTGACAGCCAGTTTGAGTTCGTATTAGCAATGTCATTTCAGTACAAAATGGCTTGTCAAATTCATACCTAATATTGCTCTCAATCCTGTGATAGCTTTATAAATACAAGCCTATGGCTAAGCCTACCGTTTTCAGTTTCCCGTGACGTTCGTCCCTCAGTGTACTTGTACCACAGAATTAATATAGTACTACATACTTGTACGCGGAATATAAACAGCTGCCAAGCGGACCGGTGGTGGCGCGGTCCGTAGATTTATGTACAGTCAAACGCTGTTCGCGTCTATTTCCTGTCTCTATACATACATACATACATAAAATCACGCCTTTATCCCTTGCGGGGTAGGCAGAGCGTTAAACGCCTAGTAAAAGGCGCTTTCGCCACGTCTGACAAAAATTGAGGGCAATTTTAGATTGAACTGTGTATTGCTATAGTGACAGGTTGTCAGCCCATCGCCTAAATTACAATACACTGTAACCCTCGAGTCCCTTTTGCTGACTTCTACAGCATGCCCGGGAGGAAGGGCAGCTGGAACATGCTATGTTTTTCTATCTCTCCCAGTCCAGCATGGAAGGAATGTCTGTCTCTATATATGCTGAGTTTGGCCCGTTTCAGTAAAGATACAGTTCTCTAGCTATAAGTATGTTTTATTTATTATTTTATTCACTTATCTGTTCTGTTTTTTTTTTTCTATCTTTCTTTCTTCTATGATTTTTTTTCTATCTTTCTTTATTCTAGAGCCCGATGGTGTAGTGGATAGGGCCGCTGCCTCCTGAGCGGGAGGTCGTGGTTCGAATCCCACCATGTACCAAGGTGTTTTTCGGTTTTCGAATTTCATATGTACGTTTATTCGGCGCTTTTTCCGTGCTTCGGAAGGCACGTTAAGCTGTTGGTCCCGGTTAATATCGATTAATACCGTAGATATTAGTCGTTAAGCCATATCAGAGGCCAGTGCTAAGCATTGGCGGCTTGAAAACTCTGACCTAATCTAGGATTGGGTCTGGTTTCCCTTCTAGGTTGCGGAGGTCAGATGGCAGTCGCTCTGTGTAAAAACCAGTACCCTCGTTCAATCCCCTGGATTAGGTAGCCGACCCCGTAAGATACGGGATAAGGATAGGGATAGGGGATCTTTCTTTCTTCTATCAACATAGTTATGTTGTATGGAAATGTCAAATTTATTTGTGGAAGGCATAAAGAGATTTATGAGAGGGAACAGCGACACACAAACTGATAGGGATTGTTCAGTCAACGACAATGAACAACTATCAGTAGGTTTTTTTGGGAAGTTAAAAAAACCATTGTTTTTCCAAATTCCATTCATGTCATTTTGTCAAATTGTATTTTCATCTCCTGAAAGAATTCCCTAGTGTAAGTTGTTCAGTTTCGTTGCTGTCCTTTACACCCGATAAATATAATGGAAGGTTCTGGTTTCATTGACTGAGCAACTCCTTCCAGATTACAGACACAGTCTGTCACCCTCGTATTATATAGCGTACGGCATAGAAACAACTGCGAAGCGAACCGGTGGCGCGGTCCGTAGATTTATGTACAGTCAAACGCTGTTCGCGTCTATTTACTGTCTCTATCGACTTCCTTTTATTCCATTTGCTTCTTTCCGAAACCCCACGGTTGCTACTTGTGAACACGAGGAACTATTTTCTTTTCATTTTGCTGAAAATGCTGTTTGCAAATTTGGCGAGCATCTCAGAGAATTTTGTGGTACATTATGCTACTCTAAACAACGCTATGCAAACAATGGTTTCTTCAATCGGTTCAAATCTGACTAGGTGGCCTAAAATACCGTCGATTTTGCTCTTGCTAGGATCGTGAACGCGAGCTTACACCAATTTCATTAAAATTAGATTATTTTTAGGCCCGTATTCATAATCAGCTCTCAAGAGTGACAGCGTGTTTCGTATAGAAAATGTCATTTAAGTACAAAACATACATACATACATATAGTCACGCCTGTATCCCTAATAGGGTAGGCAGAGCGTAGACGATCTAAATAAAGGTCATCCCGCCACGTCTGACAAAGTTTTGAGGGTTATTTAAGATAGAATTCTAGGTATATTGCTGTAGTGACAGGTTTTCAAAGTATCGCCTAAATTACAATATACTATAACCGTCGGATCCCTTAGCTGGATTTTAAAGCATGCCCGGGAGGAAATGCAGCTGGCACATTCTATGTTTTTCTCTCGCTCCCAGTCCAGCATGGAAGTTAGTAAGTACAAAACGACCTGTCAAATCCATACTTAATATTGCTCTCAATCCTGATATCGCTTTTTAAATACAAGCCTTACACTAACTTGTGTCAATAAAACAAACACAGTCTCAAAGAAACTATGATCAGCTAGTTATAGCTATGTGATGTTTGGCTATTGTCAGCTGAAGAAGTCAATAGGATAATAAATTTATTCATAAAACAACAATGATATCATACAAAACCATGCAAACACAGGATACATTAAATTCACTGTAAGCTTCGTCTAAATACATAAATAAAAGTAATTAACAATTATCAATTATAATAAATTAAAAACAAAATATAAAACTAAAAAATAAAAAGACTAATATAAAAATAAAAACAGAAATTTAACTTGTATTAGTCAAAAAGTCCGCCCCGCATCGTACCCGATGAAAATGTACCCATAACGCTGGCGGCGTTTCCACGCTGAATAGCCAACGATATATGCTGCATCAGGTACGACGCGGTGCGGGGATCTCTGCTATTGACCCTCAAACGTCTACTCAAGTCTGCAAAGAAAGACTTAGCCTCCGTGCACCATACACCAGTCACCTCCACAGCAAAGGGTATAAAAATGTAATTGCCCGCCAAACAAGCATATTTTCCGCGCTTTTGTGATGCTGCCCACTCTGCAGCAGAACCTGCTGCACGGACTGAGCGTGGCAAATGTGTGGCGGCAAAAGTGCTGACGCAGGTTGCGTCCCAAACAAGACAACGACCACGCTCCCAAGGGACCAGCGTGAGCCCATCTGGTCGCTTCCCATCGTCACGACACAAACCAGGCGGCTCCAGCGTACATGGCACACCAGCAGACACCAAAGCTCTTCGTAGAATGTCATTGAGCATGTGGTGTCTCGGGAATCTTCCCGCACATTTACCACAGCCCAAACCGTGATGACCCTTGGTGTCAACTGTAGCACCACATTTACATTGATGTGACTCGCAAACAGCGCATCCCAGCCTCAACGCCACAGCCACCCTAAGAGAGGAGTTATCCAGTAAGGTGCCTACGTGTGGAGACGGAAGGGCGTGCAACCAAGCACCAGATTCAGGGCAAGAGGCCGCCTTCAAACGAGCAACATCCACACCGCATGCGACAGACAGAAGGTTGGTTATAGTCTCTTTGCATGCCAGGTCATCCCAGTTGCGCTGCACTGCAGGGTTGTCAGGAATAGTACTGTTGGGATACATCTGCAACCAAACAGTCCAAGCTTCCCCCATGAAAGGAATATCAATTCTGGCACCATTAGACGGGAGAATCTTAGTAACCAGATCGATAACCCCATGGGATGAAGCCAGAAAAGCCGGCACACCCGTATCCTGTACCCTCCGTATACCCAAACCCCCATGCCGCACCGGCAGTGATGCCTGCGCCCACTGTGACTCATCAAGGCATACATTCAGAATTCTTTCCAAAGTGTCTTTGATAGTTACATCCAACAGTGTAACCTCATTTGGAAAATGCCAAGTTGCAGATGTCCGCATTATGTATACCAACTTAGGCACAGACAAGCAGCTTCTGAGCAATGTAAGGGAAACGTGGGCAGGCAACTGTTGAAGATGTTGATAAGACCGGGCAAGCATGTCTCTCTTATCTAGTATGGCTGCTGACAACCCTTCGTCAAAAATAGGAGCTCCTAAGAGAGACAACGACTCCTTTCTCACCACTCTAACGCCAGGTAACAACGACTCAAGCTCAGACAAGTGACCCACTGCAGCATCACCACAAGCGAATAGCTCACATTTGCTGCTATTTACTTCAAGGCCAATCTCTTTTAGCTTTGAGACAAGAGCCGCTATATCCCCAGCAACAACATTGGGAGAACCACCTAAAGTGCCGTCATCCAGGTACCAAACATTCAAAGGTGCCTCGAGCGACTTGACCAACTCATTAATAGTAAGGCTAAACAAAAGAGGGCCCAAAGGGTCACCCTGCTGTGCGCCAACCTGTGATGGAATCATATGACCATTAAAGTAGAGGTTGCTGGGAGAGACATAACATTTCCAAAGAAAGGGATATAACGATGGGATCTTATCCCTTGCCTCGGCCAACATGACGTCCCTCTCAACCGTATTAAATGCATTCTTCATGTCAACTTTTAGGATTACATCACCGGCGTGCACAGGATCCAAAGCAAACGCTCGGGTGGCATGTATAGCCGCCTCACAACCAAGAGGGGTGCCAAAACCTAGCTGATGCGGTTGCAAAACGCCCGCCATTTGTTCCCTGACAGACCGACACCCCAGCTTAGCTACAAGCCGACGTATAACGCTTCCTACAGCTATGGGACGTATACCACCGTCCTTTTTCAACAAAGCACACAAGGATGCCCCATATAAAAACGGACACACCTCCTTAATTAACTTGCCCTCTAGCAAAAAATTACATAACCTCGTCAAAGATTCTAATAGACGTGCTCCATTATCACCAGCGGAGGGCGAAATGAGCTCTTTAAGGTGTGGAGGTCTTAAGCCGTCCAGACCTCCCGCCGAGCAAGCAGGAAAAGAGCCTATTGCACTAGCCACATCCTCAGGAGACACAATGAGCAATGTTGCAGTGCTATCAGGCTCAGATGGCATCGCAACTGGTCTCGATGGTGCTGGGTGTTTGCTCTCTAAACAGGCCAAGGTATGTGAATCTCCTGGAGCAAGGCTACAGTCGCTAGTAAGCAACCGCGCGGCACCTCTCAAATCTCCGTCGTAAACCTTAGTTTCAATCAACTTATAAACTGACGGAGATCTCAAAGTGGTATCCTGAGGCAATATTACCAGCTGCATCTCTGAAATATTTTTCTTCACTTTGCTCGTCAAGGAACCCTTTGTGACCGTTTCTGGAACCCTAAGGGCTGTAAAGGTGAAATTCAAAAAGCCATGCCAGTCGCTTATGTTATTGCCTTCCACACATTTTTCTATTATAGAAACTAACTTCCCCGCGGCTAAATTCCTGGCACCCTTAGGTATAATATGCTTGAGAACTCTAATATTGGCTCGGTGATGAGCAAAATCATCCAACACTGGGGGCTGAATGGGCACTGACGTAGCTGGAGTCTGTGTCTGAGACGACTGAGCAGTATGTTTTTGTCTTACATGCGCTGCGAGTCCACGATTACCCCTAAATTGACGCGCAGTTTCAGGTGGACACTGTGGGCATGCGACGAGAGTCACGGCCGAGGATGCAGTAGCATCCATAACAATAAATACAATAATAACCTGAATTATCTAAAAGTCAACTCTTCTTAAACCTATATAAAATATTAAAATGAAATAAAAATAAAAATATTAATCAAAATTTGAATCTCAACTATCATTATAAAACAAAAACATAAATTTCAAAAATAAATAAAATCAATTATAACGCAAATATTAACATTACTAGAAATTTAATAAAAAATTGTAAATATAACAAATTAAAACTATGTCAAAAATATCTTTTTTTTTAAACAGCTAAATTATAAATACTACATAAACAACAATTTATAAAAATAGTCCAAAATATCACAGATTTGTCAATTAAATTCGATCATTTATTACCTACACTAAAATATAAAAACTAAAAATAAGAAACATTAAGTCACTTATCGTTATAACAGAAATTGACAATATATTCAGTCAATTAAAATCGATTATATTTATATACAATATTACTCAATAGCCGAAACGATTTATGTCACATAAATAGCCACAAAGTTTGATGTATTTCGTTGGTATTTCATAATAAACAGCAATCACAGTGTCTCAACATATGCCTTGAACGAAAGCACCTCCGCAACAAAACGCAGTATCCCGATGTGAAGTGATGCGTAAAAAAGAACGCAATGCAATGTTATTTACTACGTTTGACATTTCATTTGTCACTGTCAGGCTGTCAGTCAGATCCTGCGCCGGCGCAATACGGTTGAAATTTAATCGTTTGAGTGTGTTTATGTTCCAAAATGCTGCTCAGTGCGTCTGTGTGCGTGAATTTTGAAAATTCTCAACTGCTTCTTCGATTGTCCAGATCATATAACTCAAAAATATCCAGCGGTAAAAGGTAAATACCTGCAGTCCTTATAGGTTATGTTGTTGACCTTTGATAGCACACAGGTTATACGCTCAAATAATTTACTTTAACATATTATTTTAAATAAATTTGGCTAGAGTTTTAAACCTCGTATATTCTCGGGTGGGGTTGCCAGCCCAAAAAAAAAAGAAAAAAAGTGAAGTGAAAGTGTGAAGTCAATTACGTTAGATTCTATCGAATAAATCCACATCTGTGCCGGCGTCCACAATATTCTCATAATACGAGACCAAGGCACAACAGTAGGTTACAACTTTATGAGATTCCGTTATACAGGATGTCCAGAAAAGATAAGAAATATTACTGAAGACTATCTGTGATACTTCCATGCTGGCCTGGGAGCGAGAGAAAACATAAAATGCGCCAGCTGCATTTCCTCCCGGGCATGCTGTAAGAAGCAGTTTAGGGATCCGAGAGTTTCAGTATATTGTAATTTAGGCGATAGGCTGACAACCTGTCACTACAACAATATACCTACAAATCTATCTTAAATAAAACTCTCGAAACTTTGTCAGACGTAGCGGAACGACCCTTGTTTAGGTCGTTTTCGCTCTGCCGACCCTATTAGGGATAAAGGCGTGATTATATGTATGTATGTATGTACTATCTATGAAATGAAACTAATTTTGCTCTTTGCCATTCAACAAGAGTCATAATATGCAGTGATTGCTAATTTGTATTGAATGTCCATGTATTTTTTCAAATATGCGTAATTTGTGATGATGATGATGGGTGTTGGTTTCATAAATTGCAAACCATGAATCGTGTAAACCATTTTTTAAAACACTTGGTATATTGCCTCTTATATGAGCCCGATGGTGTAGTGGATAGGGCCGCTGCCTCCTGAGCGGGAGATCGTGGTTCGTATCCCACCACGTACCAATGTGTTTTCGAATTACATATGTACGTTTATTCGGCGCTTTTTCCGTGCTTCGGAAGGCACGTTAGCCGTTGGTCCCGGTTGATATCGTTTGATACCGTAGATGTTAGTCGTTAAGCCATATCAGAGGCCAGTGCTAAGCATTGGCGGCTTGAAAAACTCTGACCTAATCTAGGATTGGGTCTGGTTTTCCTTCTGGGTTGCGGAGGTCAGATGGCAGTCGTTCTGTGTAAAAACCAGTACCCTAGTTCAATCCCCTGGATTAGGTAGCCGACCCCGTAAGATACGGGATAAGGCTAGGGAGATGATGATGGTATATTGCCTCTTCCTTCGCTTTACATTTTCGAAATGGGAATGTTTATTAAAAGAAAAATGTCTTTATTTCAAAAGTATTTTGTACTGCTCCTCATCTTGTTTTACTTGTATTTCACAATACTCCACGAGTCATGAAATATGACAAAAGTTGTATAGCCTTGGGGGTAAGGATCTTCAATAAAATACCGAACACTTTCAAATGTTTAAATAGTAGATTATTTAGAATTACATTATATGAATGGCTTAGTGAAAAATCGGGTCCATATACTCGATACCCACTCGACAGAAGAAGAAGTGAAAAAAGCTACTATGACATCAATGAATTGATATATAATTAATTTAGTGACTCAGGTATATTAGGTTATAATAGATATGACGTGACAAAAGAATGATTATTGTATTTGTAATTTTGTTAACTCCTTAATATTTTTAAAAGAAATTTGAATGCTAATTATAAGTTAGCTAAACATGTAAGCACTACTCAACACATCCTCATACATCTTTATATACCATGTTTATGCAAATAAAGAGTTATTGATTGATGGATGATTGATAATTGAATTATTGATTACTTCAATGCTGGCCTGGGAGCGAGAGAAAAACATAGAATGTGCCAGCTGCATTTCCTCCCGGGCATGCTGTAAAATCCAGCTAAGGGATCCGAGGGCTTCAGTATATTGCAATTTAGGCGATGGGCTGACAACCTGTTACTACAGCAATATACCTAGAATTCTATCTTAAATTACCCTCAAAACTTTGTCAGACGTGGCGGGACACCTTTGTTTAGGTCGTTTACGCTCTGCCTACCCCATTAGGGATACAGGCGTGAATATATGTATGTATGTATGATTGATTGATAAATAGTGCTTGAAATTTAATTTTTAACTTTCGCGGTTATTTTCACTTAACTATGAGACATTTTACGGGTTTCTTACCGCGATTTAAATTATCTCCAGTCTACCCGTGATCATGATGTTTGTTACAGCATCGAAATATCGGGAACTCATTAAAAAAAAATCGCGGTAAGAAACCCGTGAAATTTGTCATAGTCGTAGTACCCAAAATATTTTTAATTTACCTACTAAAGAAGTGTAAAATTAACTTATCTACTAAAAAAAAGAAATAAACTGATTTTACTATTATTATTATTATTACATTGGTATACCAATGGAATAGTTATGGTAACCTAAGCAAGTTTAAAAGGGATTTTATTCCCCCATGTACGTGGAATAAATTACGTCAATGACGATGGTTTTCCCCACAATTAATTTCACACATCAATGGCATTACCTGGCAAACCAATACCACGTAGGAATATTATAATACAGGGTGTAAGGGACATTTTCTAGTGAACTGATAGTGGTTGCTCAGACAACGAAACTGAATAACAAAGAAATTCTTACAGATAAATATTTACTTCCCTTCTGACTTGCCTATCCAAAATGATCACCTCCACAACTTGTATAAAAATATTGTTTTTCCTGTTTCATTGACTGAGGAACCACTGTCAATTTGCGGGAAGCTGTACCTTACACCCTTTATGACCAATACGTACTTAGTTGCGCATGATAAATTTAATTTCGATGATAACGAATACGGGGTCACAGAATATATAATAGTACTACATACAGAATGGACATTCACCTCCCTTCCCCAGTCCGACATACGTCACACTCCGCGCCGGATTGTGGGCCACATTGAGCGTACGCTTAGCGGGCATGGCGTACGCATGTTTCCCAGTGTAACAGAAATAATAAAGTTTTGTATTCCAAAGATGGTTAGATACTGTTCCGTGTACGGATGTCTTTCTACCACAATATATGACTCCAATAGGAGCTTTTTTTGATTCCAAAGTGATGAGAGACGTGTCGCGCAGAGCGCGATACATCGTCTATGGTCCGGTAAGTGAAGTCCTCTACTCTATATCAATTTCGTTTTGCTATGATGGCAACACTGGCGAACCTGTTTTGACGATTGGATATTGTAGATGGAGGGAAAAGGGAGTAGAGTAAAAAGACGACGTGCGAACTGAGCAACCCCTCATAAGAGTCATAGGAGTGTGTACCGGAAGCACGCAGGCAAGGCATTATATGGTCGTTTACTTATGTTGGTGCTAAGGGATAGGCTATGGGGATGGAAGAGGCCTATAAGGGCGAAAAGCCCCACAACCGAATGGAATCGGAGTTTTAGAAGGAAAACTCACGGGGTTCCAGAACATGACGTGGGTCATGTTCGGTCCGGTGGTGTAGACGACCAAGCGATGGAAAAACCTAGATTGACCAGGCCTTCACAAGGAATAATGCAAGCCCGTAGGGTTAATTGTAGAACTCATTGGTAATACTGATAATTTCTCAGATAACTTTCTTTTGTGATGATTTGGTCGTCTTATCTCTTTAAGTTCATATAATATAGTATGTATATATAATATAATATAATTAATCCTAGGTTATATTTTGTTGCCCATGAAATCTGTACTTGGTTGAAGTAAGGCAAGCTCTACATGTTACAATATTGTGCAGACGGCGCGACAAGACGGTAAATAAATTCATACAAAATATGCAACCTAATCTATTCTAAATATTCAGTTACAGTGAGCTACTTTAAAACGTTGGTTTAATCAAGAACCAGATAAATCAAGTGATGACTATGACAGGTATAACTAATTTTGTCAACCCTTATAACACGCACACAAACACATGCCAAGTACAACATGCCGTCTGTCGATGTGTGACCAAAATTACATGATAGTTAGGAGTGTCCGAGCTGTGACGGGGTGTAAGGGACAGCGTCCTGCAAACTGATAGGAGTTGCTCAGTCAACGAAACTGAATAACTACCCGCAGCTTTTTTTTTCAGGAAGTGAAAAAAATATGGCTAGTCATACAAATTGTCTGATCAAGTTGTCCATTTTGTATGGGAAGGTAAATATTGTTTTTATCTCCTGAAGAATTTCCCTTTGAAAGTTGTTCAGTTTCGTTGACTTAGTAACCCGTATCAGTTTGTGAGACGCTGTCCCTTACACTCGGTATTGGCTCATATAGCTCGTAGTGATTATGTGTTGTCAAAAAGTTATATCAGTGTCCGTTTATATTGTACTTGTAACAGCTGTCTGCCCCGCAGTTGACCTTTGTTTGGGACGTTTACGCTCTGCCTAGCCCATTAGGAATAGAGGAGTGATTATATGTATGAATGCCTATGTAATAAAAAAATAAGTACTAATCTAGATGATTAGTACTTTTTTTTTTGAACGAGTGTACTGGTTTTTACACTGAGCGACTGCTATTTGACCTCCGCAACCCAGAAGGAAACCAGACCCAATCCTAGGTCAGAGTTTTCAAGCCGCCAATGCTTAGCACTGGCCTCTGACAAGGCCTAACGACTAATATCTACGGTATTAAACGATATGAACTGGGACCAACGGCTTAACGTCGCTTCCGAAGCACGGAAAAAGCGCCCTGTAAACGTACATATGCAATTCGAAAACCGAAAAACACATTGGTACGTGATAGGATTTGAATCACGACCTCCCAGCTCAGGAGGCAGCGACCCTATCTAGTACACCACCGGGCTCTCCTTATAAAAAAATAAGTATGTCTAAATAACTACTTCTATTTAAACTAACAACTTGTCAGACGTGGCGGAATGACTTTTGTTTTGGTCGTTTACGCTCTGCCTACCCCATTAGGGATAAAGGCGTGACTATATGTATGTATGTATGTATGTATAAATAACTACATCTATTTAAACTAACTACCTACTTTTATTTTTTAAGTTTATTTAGAGTAACTAGCCGTTCCTAGGTATTTAGTTTGTTTATTGCTAGAAAATAGAATAATTTAATTTTCATTTACCTGCTTTACTCCTAAATACGAAAGCAATGATCCCCAAAATTGACTAATATAAAGGTATTTATTCAGTTATGCATCCAACTATAGACTATACTTAATGGCAAATGTGTTGTGGGTAGTAATTGATATTACAGTTTAATGGAATTTTACACATTGCTAACCGTACTCATAAATTTTCTGTTAATCCCGCAACATGATAAATTGAATGAATTTCATGAAAATTATACTGCCTGTTCGAATCGAAGTTACGAAGCCAATCATACATGTACTCATTCCTAGACATATTATTATCTACCTATTATGTAAGATTCCATGCTGGACTGGGAGGGAGAGAAAAACATAGAATGTGCCAGCTGCATTTCCTCCCGAGCATCCTGTAAAAATCAGCTAAGGGATCTGAGGGTTTCAGTATATTGTAACTTAGGCGATGGACAGACAACCTGTCAATACAGCAATATACGTACAAATCTTTCTTGAATGGCCCGCAAGACTGTCAGACGTGGCAGAACGGCCTTTGTTTAGGTGATAAATTGAATGAATTTCATGAAAATTATACTGCCTGTTCGAATCGAAGTTTCGAAGCCAATCATACGTGGGACACTCAGAAAGTTTTGCGACACTAAAAAAAATTGTTCTACAGGTACATATATTTTTATTAAATCTTTTCAAAGTACTCTCCACCAGCCTCTATACAAAGATTCATGCGTCTGAACCAGTTTTCAAAACAATTTTTCCAGTCCGCCGTAGACACCTCGTTTACAGCCTGCTCGAACGCAGCCAGCGCATCTTCCGGCGACAAAAATTGTATCCCCTTGAGCTGATTTTTTATTTTTGGAAATGAAAAGAAGTCACACGGTGCTAAATCAGGGCTGAAAGGAGGGTGACCCAGGAGTTTGACTGGTGTGCTGTCCAGGAAGTCCCTCGTTTTGAGCGCGGTGTGTGCAGGCGCATTGTCGTGGTGGAGCAGTAGTCCGCGGTGCCCTGTGTTTGGTCGCTTGTTGCTCACAACAGAAAAAACTTCTGGTAAACATTTGGTAGTATACCATTCGGCGGTAATGTTTCTTTGATCTCGTAAGGGAATTGAGGCCAAGTGGCCAGTCAAATTAAAAAAGCTGGCGATCAAAATCTTCCCCCCGCTTCGACATCGCTTCACTTTGGTAGGCGTTGGTTCATTTTGAAACACCCAAACTGTCGACTGGCGCTTGGTTTCTGGATCGTATTGATAAATCCAGGACTCATCACCTGTTACGATGTCGTAAACACGCCGAGACGAGCCTGCTTCAAATTTGTTCAGCATATCACGGCACCATTCCACCCGGGCCTGCTTCTGAGCGTCGGTGAGGTAGTGCGGCACCCAGCGCGATACTATCCTCCTCACGCAAAAATGCCCATGTAGAATCTCGTGAACGCTTCCCGATCCAATCTTTAATATGTGCTGAATCTCCTGATATGTAATTCGCCTATTATCTTGGATTAAATTTTTCACTGCTAGCACGTTTTCTTCCGTAATAGTCGTCAAAGGGCGACCGCTTCTTTCTTCATCCCCCAAGGTTGGTCGACCGCGCCTAAATTCGTTATACCAACGATACACGGTTGCCTTGGAGGGGTTTTCATCCATAAATGCCATTTGAAGTCTATCGAACGATTCATCCGGTTTCAGGCGACACTTGAAATCGTAAAAAATCATAGCTCTAAAATGTTCCCGGCGCAGATCCATTTTTCAGTAAGACACGATACTTTGAATTGGCTCGCAAAAAATGTGGAGGGAAGTTTTGAAAATGGAACACACATATTTTTACTTACAAGTAATCATATTTTCAAAAAAGATTCTAACTGGCCAGTCTGCCATATATAAAAACTATTTATCGCAATACTTTCTGAGTGGCCTGGTACATGTACTCATTCCTAGACATAATGTTATCTACCTTTTATGTAAGATTCATAACAAGTTGTTCAGTTTCAAACTGCACTCAGCATGAAAAAGAATGAAACTTGACTGTTATAATCGTTCCTTTCCAGTTTTTTTCCCAAAACCAAACCCACAACCTTCAAATTGAGAGCCCACTTCTCTAACCACTAACAGTCACCGTTGTAATAAATTCAGATTCAAATTACGCCCCTCGGTGTCAGCCTGGTTGAAATTCCTCGCGAGTGCTGAAAGCGGAACGAAAATTGGATCTTGACCTTTATCCTTTAAATATCCATAAAGCCACGTCTGCGTTCCTCACGGGGTAGGCAGAGCTACATAAACCTAATAAAAGAGTGTTTTATGTCTGACAAGTTTTAATGATGATTTTCAAAAGAGCGAACTGCCCGAATTAGTCATGTGTAGTGATTGATAGGTTATCTATCAGGTCATTGCCTTCTATACGTATCTGTATGTCCGAGAAGGAAAGCAGTTGGAACACAGGTCTTTCTATCGCTTCTATTTCAGCATAAAAGTTTGGATAGGATAATGCAGGATAAATTAGGTTGCTTCCACGCTGGACTGGGAATGATAGAAAAATATGAAATATATACAGATTCAAATTACGACCCTCGGCGTCAGCGTGGTTGAAATTCCTCGCGAGTGCTGAAAGCGAAGAGATGTCGGGGCCGAACGAAAATTGGATCCTGACCTTTATCAGAACTAATAATAGATTGCAGTAGATTGGAATAATAAACAGTTTATGAATTTACTTCCTACTGGACTGGGTGTGACATAAATGAAACTGAGTATACCGGGTATATGGGACAGCATCCCGCAAACTGATAGGGGTTGCTCAGTCAATGAATCTGAACAACTTTCACCCGGAAATTCTTTCAGGAGATTTTTTTGTATCTTCCCATACAAAATAAACAACTCGATCAGACAATTTGTGTGAAAAATCAAATCCTTTTGGTAGTTGTTCAGTTTCGTTGACTGAGCAACCCCTATCAGTTTGCGGGACGTTGTCCCTTACACCCCGTATTGGCAACAGCAGATTTTCTACCCAACTGTAAAACTTTCAAGCAGAGAGAAGGATTCATTTTATAAATATTTATCACGTTACTGTTTATTTATAAATATTTTACTCGTACTGTGTGATTACGTAATTACGCAACAAAATGAAGAGTCTGTAATTTACAATTTAATTCTGTGTATATTTTAAATTAACAGTTTAATTAAGTCCACAATATTTATAATCAAATCATTATTGTAGGTATTGTTAATTAAAATTAATTACTGATAAGTCAACGACTACTTACTTGTTTGTTAAACTGAGGTGTTAGACTTCTACGTATGAAAGTATAGTATTATATTTTCCTAATAGATTTTTGCACTTACAGTGCTATGTTATATTATCATACATACATACATATTCACGGCTTTATCCCTTACGGGGTAGGCAGAGCGTTAAACTTCTCATAAAATGCATTTTCGCCACGTCTGACTAAGATTGAGGGCAATTTTAGATTGTAATGTGTATTGCTATAGTGACAGGTTGTCATTTAGTGATAAAATAAAATCAATTATATTATCTTACTTTTTCTCGTTCTGGAAACTATGTTTTATATAACCTACTTAAATTTGTTTATACACTTTCAGGGAAGCTATAAAATGCATGCATTCGATATAGTTTCAATTTCCTCACGATGGAATAAAACATTTTGTGATACTTTGTTGAGTGAAATGAAGATTCACAAGTTCATCCCATCTTGTCGTGTGGATTTCGGGCATGCTCCCGGGCATACTGTAAAAACCAACTAAGTGATCCGAGGGTTTCAGTATATTGTAATTTAGGCAATGGGCTGACAACCTGTCACTACAGCAATACACATTACAATCTAAAATTGCCCTCAATCTTAGTCAGACGTGGCGAAAACGCCTTTTACGAGAAGTTTAACGCTCTGCCTACCCCGTAAGGGATAAAGCCGTGAATCTATGTATGTATGTATGATAATATAACATAGCACTGTAAGTGCAAAAATCTATTAGGAAAATATAATACTATACTTTCATACGTAGAAGTCTAACACCTCAGTTTAACAAACAAGTAAGTAGTCGTTGACTTATCAGTAATTAATTTTATTTAACAATACCTACAATAATGATTTGATTATAAATATTGTGGACTTAATTAAACTGTTAATTTAACATATACACAGTATTAAATTGTAAATTACAGACTCTTCATTTTGTTGCGTAATTACGTACTCACAGAGTACGAGTAAAAAAAAAAAAAACAGAAACGTGATAGTAAGTTTCTTATTTAAAATAAAAATTGAAATTGAAATTGAATTGATTGATAATCTATCTTAAAATAACCCTCTAAATATTTGTCAGACGTGGTGGAACGACTTTTGTTTAAGTCGTTTACGCTTTGCCTTACCCATTAGGGATTTAGGCGTGATTATATCTATGTATGTATGTAATAGCATGCAGCTAATAGGCCTCTGACATTATCTGAGTAACGACCTCTATCAAAGACAGCAATCCCAGTGAATACCATACGTTATTTGTACCTGCAGTGGATTACAGAAATAAAGTTCGACTGTCGCAGCTAGTTTTGTTAAGTATCCTGAAAGTATAAAAGGTTACCCTCACTGCACCACAAAGCAGCCAGCGTAAACAAAGCACATAGAGTGTGTATTTCCGAATCTAGAATCATACCACAGCCAACTCGATACGTTCAATCACTTAGCTAATGCGTATGCAAGGATTATCTGTAGCTACACTGCGCCCTATCGCGTTTTAGGCGTCGATTTGACATAATGCAGTCTTCATCTTGTTAGCGAGTGGATTCTGGAGTCGAAAAACCCGATGAACCCTGGTGTCAGAGTTTGCAGTCAATTCATAAATCAACCCTAAATCCTTTGCAGGGTTGGCAAAGCATTATCATGCCGGTAGAGACAATTTATATTTGTTTATTAAATATTTTTCAAACGAGGCTGAAATTAAATACAATATTTTTCCAAACTGGGCTATTGAAGCCATGCTGATGCTATAAGTGATGAAGGTGTGATTTAGTTTTGACAGTCATAATATCAAGCCCAGCCAACTCACGTCCATTTCACTAAGCTAATGTGTATGCAAGGATTAGCTGTAGCTACACTGCGCCCTAACACGTACTAGGCGTCGATTTGACATTATGCAGTCAATACATAAATCAGCCCTAAATCCTTTACAGGGTTGGTACAGCATTATCGAGCCGGTAGACACAATTTATGAAATATTATTTTGGTATTACCTACGATATTTTTCCCAACTGGGCTGTTGAAGCCTTACCACACTATAAGTATAGGCGTGATTTTGTATTGACAGTTATAATATCAGGCCCAGCCAACTCGATACGTTCATCTCACTAAGCTAATGTGTATGCAAGGATAAGCTGTAGCAACACTGCACTCTAACAGTTCAGTTTAGTTCATTTATCACAATTACAGGTTTCAAAATTAAATTAAAATATAATAAATACAATTATGTCATCCGTAATGTGATCACGATAACACTTAAACGACACGTATCACGACATTATACAGGCAATACATAAATCAGCCCTAAACCCTTTACGAGACTGGTACAGCTTTAACGATTCTGTGAAAGTTTACGCTACAACACATTTGATAAACCCCTAGTAACATCAAGTTTAATCATATTACATAATGTTAAATTTGATGAATTTTAAATTCCATGAATGTTGATTCCACGATATTTTATTTTTTTATAATAATTCTAAATGTTCCGTTGGGTACCAAATTAGCTCCACTAGGACTCTGACCAACAATGCTTAGTGCCAAATTTTCAATGTGCTAATTAAACATTTGGAACTTGGCACATGTAGAACTTACAGCAAGATACAATACAATATGCAAAGTGACTACTGAAGAAAATGAAACAGTTTCTACACTGAGTCTGTCACTATATAGAGTGTAAGTATATTTTATTTACGTTTATAAGAATATTGTATTGTTCTTCCATGCTGTACTGGGAGAGATAGAAAAACATTGAATGTTCTAACTACCCTTTAGAAGTCAGCAAAAGGGATTTGAGGGTTACAGTGTTTTGTAATTTAGGCGATGGGCTGCAACCCGTCGCTACAGTAATACAACCCGTAACTACAGTAATACACATTACAATCTAAAATTGCCCTCAACTTTTGTCAGAAGTAGGGAAATCGCCTTTTACGAGGCGTTTTACGCTCTGCCTACCCAGTAAGGAATAAAGGTGTGATTTGTGTATGTATGTATATTGTTTTAAAGTTTATTATATTTACGTTTATAGCCCGATGGCGTAGTAGAAAGGGCCGCTGCCTCCTGAGCGGGCGAATCCCATCACGTAAAAATGTATTTTTTGGTCTTCAAATTGCATTTGTACGTTTATTCGGTGCTTTTCCGTGCTTCGGAAGGCACGTTAAGCAGTTGGTCCTGGTTAATATCGTTTAATACCGTAGATTAATATTTAAAATGACGACATTAGTAGAAAAGCCATGTTAGAGGTCAGTGCTAAACATTAGCGGCTTGAAAATCTAATCTAGCATTAGGTCTAGATTCCCTTCTAGGTTGCGGAGGTCAGATGGCAGTGGCTCTGTGTGTAAAAACCAGTACCCTCGATTAGGTAGCCGACCCCGTGATATACGGGATAAGGCTAGGGAGATGATGATATTAACGTTTATAAGCATTTAGTAGAGGATTGTGCAGGACCAAAACAAACCAATATTAGCTTTAACTGTGTCAAGCTGTGTTTTTTTAAATGTGTTATCTTTTAATGAATAAATTAAAATTGAAATTTAAATGAAATTCAAGAAATTTATCCCGGAAACTGAAAAGTGTTTCTCAGTCAACAAAATTGAACACTGTTTTCTGGATGTTTTGTTGAAATAGGCCCGCAATTATAATCCGCATTTGAGATTGACAGCCAGTTTGAGTTCGTATTAGCAATGTCATTTCAGTACAAAATGGCTTGTCAAATTCATACCTAATACTGCTCTCAATCCTGTGATAGCTTTATAAATACAAGCCTATGGCTAAGCCGCCCGCTTTCAGTTTTTCGTGACATTCGTCCCTCAGTGTACTTGTACCACATAATTAATATAGTACTACAAACTTGTACGCGGAATATAAACAGCTGCGAAGCGGACCGGTGGTGGCGCGGTCCGTAGATTTATGTACAGTCAAACGCTGTTCGCGTCTATTTCCTGTCTCTATATATGCTGAGTTTGGCCCGTTTCAGTAAAGATACAGTTCTCTAGCTATAAGTATATTTTATTTATTATTTTACTCTCGATTATCTGTTCTAAATATATTTTTTTTCTTTCTTTCTTTCTTTCTTTCTTCTATCAACATAGTTATGTTGTATGGAGATGTAAAATTTGTTTGTGGAAGGCATACATAGATTTGTAAAAAGGACAGCGTCCCACAAACTGATAGGGATTGCTCAGTCAACGACATTGAACAACTATCAGCAGGTTTTTTTTGGGAAGTTAAAAAAACCATTGTTTTTCCAAATTCCATTCATGTCATTTTGTAAAATTTTATTTTCATCTCCTGAAAGAATTTCCTAGTGTAAGTTGTTCAGTTTCGTTGCTGTCCCGTACACCCGATAAATATAATGGAAGGTTCTGGTTTCAACTCCTTCCAGATTACAGACACAGTCTGTCACCCTCGTATTATATAGCGTACGGCATAGAAACAACTGCGAAGCGAACCGGTGGCGCGGTCCATAGATTTATGTACAGTCAAACGCTGTTCGCGTCTATTTACTGTCTCTATCGATTTCCTTTTATTCCATTTGCTTCTTTCCAAAACCCCTCGGTTGCTACTTGTGAACACGAGGAACTATTTTCTTTTCATTTCGCTGAAAATGCTGTTTGCAAATTTGACGAGCATCTCAGAGAATTTTGTGGTACATTATGCTACTCTAGACAATGCTATGCAAACAATGGTTTCTTCAATCGGTTCAAATCTGACTAGGTGGCCTAAAATATTGTCGATTTTGCTCTTGCTAGGATCGTGAACGTGAGCTTACACCAATTTCATTAAAATGAGATTACTTTTAAGCCCGTATTTATAATCAGCTCTCAAGGGTGACAGCGTGTTTAAGTTCGTATCGAAAATGTCATTTAAGTACAAAACATACATACATACATTTAATCACGCCTTAATCCTTAATGGGGTAGGCAGAGCGTAAACGTCCCAAACAAAGGTCGTCCTGCCACGTCTGACAAAGTTTTAAGGGGTTATTTCAGAGAGAATTCTAGGTATATTGCTGTAAATTACGATATATTGAAACCCTCGGATCCCTTAGCTGGTTTTTACGGCATGCCCGGGAGGAAATGCAGCTGGCACATTCTTTGTTTTTCTCTCGCTCCCAGGCCAGCATGGAAGTAACAAGTAAGTTGACTAATATACAGGTATTTATTCAGTTTTGCATCCAACTATAGTCTATACTTAATGGAAAATGTGTTGTGGGTAGTAATTGATATTACAATTTAATGGAATTTTACACATTACTAACCGTACTCATAAATTTTCTGATAACTCCGCAACATGATAAATTGAATGAATTTCATGAAAATTATACTGCCAATCATACATGTAATCGTTCCTAGACATAATATTATATACCTATTATGTAAGATTCATAACAAGTTGTTCAGTTTCAGACTACACTCAGCATGAAAAAGAATGAAACTTTACTGTTATAATCGTGCCTTTCCAGTTATTTTGGTTATATATTTTAGTTTAGCAGTGCATATTATTATTCAAGTGGAAAAATATAGGCTAATAGGTAATAAATAAATAATAAAATTTTTTTTTTTTTTATAAAAGTACTTATTCAGGTACACCAACCTTCCCGAAACCTAACCCACAACCTTCAAATTGAGAGACCACTTCTCTAACCACTAACATTCACCGTTGTAATAAATTCAGATTCAAATTACGCCCCTCGGTGTCAGCCTGGTTGAAATTCCTCGCGAGTGCTGAAAGCGGAACGAAAATTGGATCTTGACCTTTATCCTATAAATATCCATGAAGCCACGTCTGCGTTCTTCACGGGGTAGGCAGAGCTACATAAACCTAATAAAAGAGTGTTTTACGTCTGACAAGTTTTGTTGATGATTTTCAAAAGAGCGAACTGCCCGAATTAGTCATGTGTTGTGATTGATAGGTTATCTATCAGGTCATCGCCTGCTATACGTATCTGTATGTCCGAGAAGGAAAGCAGTTGGAACACAGGTCTTTCTATCGCTTCTATTTCAGCATAAAAGTTTGGATAGGATAATGCAGGATAAATCAGGTTGCTTCCACGCTGGACTGGGAGTGATAGAAAAATATGAAATGTGCCACCTGCATCTCCTCCCGGGCATGCTGTAAAAATCAGCTAAGGGATCCGAGGGTTTCATTATATTTAAATTTAGGCGATGGGCTGACAACCTGTCACTATAGCGATACACATTTCAGTCTAAAATAGCCCTCAAAACTTGTCAGACGTGGCGGAACAGTCTTTTCTTTGGTCGTTTACGCTCTGCCTACTCCATTCGGGATAAAGGCGTGATTATGTGTGTGTATAAATCAGGTTTTGGATTGTTTTACTCGAGATCTAGACTCTAGTCTTAATATATACAGATTCAAATTACGACCCTCGGTGTCAGCGTGGTTGAAATTCCTCGCGAGTGCTGAAAGCGAAGAGATGTCGGGGCCGAACGAAAATTGGAATCTGACCTTTATCAGAACTAATAATAGATTGCAGTAGATTGGAATAATAAACAGTTTATGAATTTACTTCCTACTGGACTGGGTGTGACACAAATGAAACTGAGTATACCGGGTATATGGGACAGCGTCCCGCAAACTGATAGGGGTTGCTCAGTCAATGAAACTGAACAACTTTCACCCGGAAATTCTTTCAGGAGATTTTTTTTTTATCTTCCCATACAAAATGAACAACTCGATCAGACAATTTGTGTGGAAAATCAAATCCTTTTGGTAGTTATACAGTTTCGTTGACTGAGCATCCCCTATCAGTTTGCGGGACGCTGTCCCTTTCACCCCGTATAGGCTACAGCAGATTTTCTACCCAACTGTAAAACTTTCAAGCAGAGAGAAGGATTTGTTTTATAAATATTTATCACGTTACTGTTTATTTTTAAATATTTTACTCGTACTGTGTGATTACGTAATTACGCAACAAAATGAAGAGTCTGTAATTTACAATTTAATTCTGTGTATATTTTAAATTAACAGTTTAATTAACGTTTATAGTCAAATCATTATTGAAGGCATTAAGGTAAGGTACTGATAAGTCAACGACTACTCAATTGTTTGTTAAACGGAGGTGTTAGACTTCTACGGTTATCAGTATGAAAGTAACTGCCTCCGTGGTCTAGTGGCTAGTGCCATGGACTCCTGATCCGGAGGTCCTGGGTTCGATTCCCAGGGGGGAAACACAAAGTTGATATTTGAGAATTGATCACTTTGTGAATTTTTCCTCAGTTTGGTTAGGACATTGCAGGCTGAATCACCTGATTGTCTGGAAAAGAAAAAGATTTCGTACTTCGGAGGGCACGTTAAGCCGTCGGTCCCGGTCGCTGTCTTTGATAGTGGTCGTTACTCAAACCATGTCAGAGCTGATAGTTGTGCTACTAGGCGGTTTAAAAACTCTTACACCAGGGTTCATTGGGTAGATAGACTCGATACCCACTCGACAGAAGAAGAAGTATAAAAGTATAGTATTATATTTTCCTAATAGATTTTTGCGCTCACAGTGCTATGCTATATTATCTGTGGTATGAATAACACTTAATTTTAAACTTTCGCGGTTGTTTTCACTATAACTATAAGACATATTACGGGGTTTTTACCGCGATTTAAATTATTTGATGAGTTCCCGATATTTCGGCGCTGTTCCAAACGCCCTGATAAACGCCCTGCATAAACATGTGTAAAAAGAAAATCCGGGCCAAACCTACAACAAATGCGGATGATGTGGTCAGTGTATGTTGTCGAGATGACTTTCGAGTGAGTTTCAGTGGTGACACTAACAGTGTTGTGAATAGTGTATCGCAAAAACGAAGAAGAGTGAGGGTAGACAGATATGTCTGTCCCTAAACCCACCCGCAGTTTTCTCCAGTTTACCCGTGATCAGGGCGTTTGGAACAGCGCCGAAATATCGGGAACTCATCAAATAATTTAAATCGCGGTAAGAAACCCGTAAAATGTCTTATAGTTATAGTGAAAAACACTTGTTTGTCATTTAGTGATAAAATAAAATCAATTATATTATCTTACTTTTTCTCGTTCTGGAAACTATGTTTTATATGACCTACTTCAATTTGTTTATACACTTTCAGGGAAGCTATAAAATGCATGCATTCGATATAGTTTCAATTTCCTCACGATGGAATAAAACATTTTGTGATACTTTGTTGAGTGAAATGAAGATTCACAAGTTCATCCCATCTTGTCGTGTGGATTTCGGGCATGCTCCCGGGCATACTGTAAAAACCAGCTAAGTGATCCGAGGGTTTAAGTATATTGTAATTTAGGCGATGGGCTGACAACCTGTCACTACAGCAATATACCTACAAATCTATCTTAAAATAACCCTCTAAATATTTGTCAGACGTGGTGGAATGACTTTTGTTTAAGTCGTTTACGCTTTGCCTTACCCATTAGGGATATAGGCGTGATTATATGTATGTATGTATGTAATAGCATGCAGCAAATAGGCCTCTGACATTGTCTGAGTAACGACCTCTATCAAAGACAGCAATCCCAGTGAATACCATACGTTATTTGTACCTGCAGTGTATTACAGAAATAAAGTTGGACTGTCGCAGCTAGTTTTGTTAAGTATCCTGAAAGTATAAAAGATAACCGTCACTGCACCACAAAGCAGCCAGAGTAAACAAAGCACATGGAGTGTGTATTTCCGCATCTAGAATCACACCACAGCCAACTCGATACGTTCAATCACTTAGCTAATGCGTATGCAAGGAATAGCTGTAGCTACACTGCGCCCTATCGCGTACTAGGCGTCGATTCGACATAATGCAGTCTTCATCTTCTTAGCGAGTGGATTCTGGAGTCGAAAAACCCGATGAACCCTGGTGTCAGAGTTTGCAGTCAATTCATAAATCAACCCTAAATCCTTTGCAGGGTTGGCACAGCATTATCATGCCGGTAGAGACAATTTATATTTGTTTATTAAATATTTTTCAAACGTGGCTGAAATTAAATACAATATTTTTCCAAACTGGGCTATTGAAGCCATGCTGATGCTATAAGGGATGAAGGCGTGATTTAGTATTGACAGTCATAATATCAAGCCCAGCCAACTCACGTCCATTTCACTAAGCTAATGTGTATGCAAGGATTAGCTGTAGCTACACTGCGCCCTAACACGTACTAGGCGTCGATTTGACATTATGCAGTCAATACATAAATCAGCCCTAAATCCTTTACAGGGTTGGTAAAACATTATCGAGCCGGTAGACACAATTTATGAAATATGATTTTGGTATTACCTACGATATTTTTCCCAACTGGGCTGTTGAAGCCTTACCACACTATAAGTATAGGCGTGATTTTGTATTGACAGTTATAATATCAGGCCCAGCCAACTCGATACGTTCATCTCACTAAGCTAATGTGTATACAAGGATAAGCTGTAGCAACACTGCGCTCTAACAGTTCAGTTTAGTTCATTTATCACCATTACAGGTTTCAAAATTGAATTAAAATATAATAAATACAATTATGTCATCCGTAATGTGATCACGATAACACGTAAACGACACGTATCACGACATTATACAGGCAATACATAAATCAGCCCTAGACCCTTTACGAGACCGGTACAGCTTTAACGATTCTGTGAAAGTTTACGCTACAACACATTTGATAAACCCTTAGTAACATCAAGTTTAATCATCTACACTAATATTATAAAGAGGAAAGATTTGTAATTATTTTTGTATGTTTGTAATGAATAGGCTCAAAAAGTACTGGGCCGATTTAAAAAAATCTTTCACCAATAGAATGCTACATTCTTCCAATTTGACATAAGCTACATTTCATTCTGAAAAAAAATAGGAATCCTTGGTAAAATTTGAACAATGTAACTGAAGGTGTAGAAAAATGAGTCTTAAAATGTCTTTCGTCGAATGCGCTGCCGAAACTATTAGCGATAGAACAAAATAATGTACAACAATATTGAAGAACATCATAATGTCTACAAAAAACTCCGTGGTAGCATATGTCCAACTATTCTAGTTATATCAAATTTCTTTGAAATACTTAGATGTATAGGTAAATACATTTATAGTTGAAAGTTGTCAACGTTTAATTTAGACTGTATATATTTTATTCGACTCTGCTTTTATTCTAATTACTTAAAAAAAAAAAATGTCTACCCCGTGCGAAGCCGGGACGGGCTGCTAGTATTACATAATGTTAGAATTGATGAATTTTAAATTCCATGAATGTTGATTCCACGATATTTTATTTTTTTATAATAATTCAAAATGTTCCGTTGGGTACCAAATGAGCTCCACTAGGACTCTGACCAACGTTTATTTTCATGAAATAGGTAAAATTTCGTTATTTTCATCGCTTCCGGTCTTGTTTCGACAGTGGCTCAACCTGTCCGTACAATATCCGAAATTAAATTGGCGGTTGCTTCGACAAACCGTTCTGTAAAAATTGGAAAGTAATAATAACATATTTGCTTCCCAATTATTGCACATTAGTTTTGAATAGACTGAGAGATATGATATAACTTAGTTTGTAATAACGTATATTCCCTGCTGTTCTTCCATGTTGGCCTGGGAGCAAGAGAAAAACATAGAATTTGCCAGCTGCATTTTCTCCCTGGGATGCTTAAAAATCAGCTAAGCGATCCGAGGGTTTCAGTATATTGAAATTTAGGCGATGGGATGACAACCTGTCACTAGAGCAATATACCTACAAATCTATATTAAATAACCCTTAAAACTTTGTTAGACGTGGCGAAACGAGCTTTGTGTAGGTCGTTTACAGAGCGTTAATTGCCTACCCCATTAGGGATAAAGGCGTGATTTTATGTATGTATGTATGTAGTAAACTTAAATAAACAAAGCTTAGTGCCAAATTTTCAATGTGCTAATTAAACATTTGGAACTTGGCACATGTAGAACTTACAGCAAGATACAATACAATATGCAAAGTGACTACTGAAGAAAATGAAACAGTTTCTTCACTGAGTCTGTCACTATACAGGTTGTAAGTATATTTTATTTACGTTTATAAGAATATTGTATTGTTCTTCCATGCTGTACTGGGAGAGATAGAAAAACATTGAATGTTCTAGCTACCCTTTAGAAGTCAGCAAAAAGGATTTGAGGGTTACAGTGTTTTGTAATTTAGGCGATGGGCTGCAACCCGTCGCTACAGTAATACAACCCGTAACTACAGTAATACACATTACAATCTAAAATTGCCCTCAACTTTTGTCAGAAGTAGCGAAATCGCCTTTTACGAGGCGTTTTACGCTCTGCCTACCCAGTAAGGAATAAAGGTGTGATTTGTGTATGTATGTATATTGTTTTAAAGTTTATTATATTTACGTTTATAGCCCGATGACGCAGTAGAAAGGGCCGCTGCCTCCTGAGCGGGCGAATCCCATCACGTAAAAATGTATTTTTTGGTCTTCAAATTGCATTTGTACGTTTATTCGGTGCTTTTCCGTGCTTCGGAAGGCACGTTAAGCAGTTGGTCCTGGTTAATATCGTTTAATACCGTAGATTAATATTTAAAATGACGACATTAGTCGAAAAGCCATGTTAGAGGTCAGTGCTAAACATTAGCGGCTTGAAAACCTAAACTAGCATTAGGTCTAGATTCCCTTCTAGGTTGCGGAGGTCAGATGGCAGTGGCTCTGTGTGTAAAAACCAGTACCCTCGATTAGGTAGCCGACCCCGTGATATACGGGATAAGGCTAGGGAGATGATGATATTAACGTTTATAAGCATTTAGTAGAGGATTGTGCAGGACCAAAACAAACCAATATTAGCTTTAACTGTGTCAAGCTGTGTTTTTATAAATGTGTTATCTTTTAATGAATAAATTAAAATTGAAATTTAAATGAAATTCAAGAAATTTATCCCGGAAACTGAAAAGTGTTTCTCAGTCAACAAAATTGAACACTGTTTTCTGGATGTTTTGTTGAAATAGGCCCGCAATTATAATCCGCATTTGAGATTGACAGCCAGTTTGAGTTCGTATTAGCAATGTCATTTCAGTACAAAATGGCTTGTCAAATTGATACCTAATACTGCTCTCAATCCTGTGATAGCTTTATAAATACAAGCCTATGTAACCGCTTTCAGTTCCCCGTGACGTTCATCCCTCAGTGTACTTGTACCACAGAATTAATATAGTACATACTTGTACGCGGAATATAAACAGCTGCGAAGCGGACCGGTGGTGGCGCGGTCCGTAGATTTATGTACAGTCAAACGCTGTTCGCGTCTATTTCCTGTCTCTATATATGCTGAGTTTGGCCCGTTTCAGTAAAGATACAGTTCTCTAGCTATAAGTATGTTTTATTTATTATTTTACTCACTTATCAGTTCTGTTTTTTTTTTTTCTATCTTTCTTTCTTCTATCAACATAGTTATGTTGTATGGAAATGTCAAATTTATTTGTGGAAGGCATAGAGAGATTTGTGAGAGGGAACAGCGACACACAAACTGATAGGGATTGTTCAGTCAACGACATTGAACAACTATCAGTAGGTTTTTTGGGAAGTTAAAAAAACCATTGTTTTTCCAAATTCCATTCATGTCATTTTGTCAAATTGTATTTTCATCTCCTGAAAGAATTTCCTAGTGTAAGTTGTTCAGTTTCGTTGCTGTCCCTTACACCCGATAAATATAATGGAAGGTTCTGGTTTCATTGACTAAGCAACTCCTTCCAGATTACAGACATAGTCTGTCACCCTCTGTATTGTAAAGCGTACGGCATAGAAACAACTGCGAAGCGAACCGGTGGCGTGGTCCGTAGATTTATGTACAGTCAAACGCTGTTCGCGTCTATTTACTGTCTCTATCGACTTCCTTTTATTCCATTTGCTACTTTCCAAAACCCCACGGTTGCTACTTGTGAACACGAGGAACTATTTTCTTTTCATTTCGCTGAAAATGCTGTTTGCAAATTTGACGAGCATCTCAGAGAATTTTGTGGTACATCATGCTACTCTAAACAATGCTATGCAAACAATGGTTTCTTCAATCGGTTCAAATCTGACTAGGTGGCCTAAAATATTGTCGATTTTGCTCTTGCTAGGATCGTGAACGTGAGCTTACACCAATTTCATTCCATCATAGTCTACATCATCACTTACCATCACGTAAGATGCCGGACAAATGATTGCCTATCAAATATAAAAAAAAAATAAAAAAAAAATGAGATTACTTTTAAGCCCGTATTTATAATCAGCTCTCAAGAGTGACAGCGTGTTTAAGTTCGTATCGAAAATGTCATTTAAGTACAAAACATACATACATACATATAATCACGCCTTAATCCTTAATAGGGTAAGCAGAGTGTAAACGTCCTAAACACAGGTCGTCCTGCCACGTCTGACAAAGTTTTAAGGGGTTTTTTCAGATAGAATTATAGGTATATTGCTGTAAATTACGATATATTGAAACCTTCGGATCCCTTAGCTGGTTTTTACGGCATGCCCGGGAGGAAATGCAGCTGGCACATTCTTTGTTTTTCTCTCGCTCCCAGGCCAGCATGTAAGTAACAAGTAAGTTGACTAATATACAGGTATTTATTCAGTTTTTTATCCAACTTTAGTCTATACTTAATGGAAAATGTGTTGTGGGTAGTAATTGATATTACAGTTTAATGGAATTTTACACATTACTAACCGTACTCATAAATTTTCTGATAACTCCGCAACATGATAAACTGAATGAATTTAATGAAAATTATACTGCCAATCATACATGTACTCGTTCCTAGACATAATATTATCTACCTATTATGTAAGATTCATAACAAGTTGTTCAGTTTCAGACTACACTCAGCATGAAAACGAATGAAACTTTACTGTTATAATCGTGCCTTTCCAGTTATTTTAGTTATATATTTTAGTTTAGCAGTGGAAAAATATAGGCTAATAGGTAATAAATAAATAATTTTAAAAATATTATTTTTTAGTGATAGAAAAATATGAAATGTGCCAGCTGCATCTCCTCCCGGGCATGCTGTAAAAATCAGCTAAGGGATCCGAGGGTTTCATTATATTTAAATTTAGGCGATGGGCTGACAACCTGTCACTATAGCGATACACATTTCAGTCTAAAATAGCCCTCAAAACTTGTCAGACTTGGCGGAACAGTCTTTTCTTTGGTCGTTTACGCTCTGCCTACCCCATTCGGGATAAAGGCGTGATTATGTGAGTGTATAAATCAGGTTTTGGATTGTTTTACTCGAGATCTAGACTCTAGTCTTAATATATACAGATTCAAATTACGACCCTCGGTGTCAGCGTGGTTGAAATTCCTCGCGAGTGCTGAAAGCGAAGAGATGTCGGGGCCGAACGAAAATTGGACTGACCTTTATCAGAACTAATAATAGATTGCAGTAGATTGGAATAATAAACAGTTTATGAATTTACTTCCTACTGGACTGGGTGTGACATAAATGAAACTGAGTATACCGGGTATATGGGACAGCGTCTCGCAAACTGATAGGGGTTGCTCAGTCAATGAATCTGAAGAACTTTCACGGGGAAATTCTTTCAGGAGAAAAAAAAAATGATCACCCCATAGAAAATGAACAACTCGATCAGACAATTTATATGGAAAACCTAATCCTTTTGGAAGTTGTTCAGTTTCGTTGACTGAGCAATATCAGCTTGCGGGACGCTGTCCCTTACACCCCGTACAGGAAACGGCAGATTTTCTACCCAACTGTAAAACTTTCAAGCAGAGAGACGGATTCGTTTTATAGATATTTATCACGTTACTGTTTATTTTTAAATATTTTACTCGTACTGTGTGATTACGTAATTACGCAACAAAATGAAGAGTCTGTAATTTACAATTTAGTTCTGTGTATATTTTAAATTAACAGTTTAATTAACGTTTATAGTCAAATCATTATTGAAGGCATTAAGGTAAGGTACTGATAAGTCAACGACTACTCAATTGTTTGTTAAACGGAGGTGTTAGACTTCTACGGTTATCAGTATGAAAGTAACTGCCTCCGTGGTCTAGTGGCTAGTGCCATGGACTCCTGATCCGGAGGTCCTGGGTTCGATTCCCAGGGGGGAAACACAAAGTTGATATTTGAGAATTGATCACTTTGTGAATTTTTCCTCAGTTTGGTTAGGACATTGCAGGCTGAATCACCTGATTGTCTGGAAAAGAAAAAGATTTCGTACTTCGGAGGGCACGTTAAGCCGTCGGTCCCGGTCGCTCTTTGATAGTGGTCGTTACTCAAACCATGTCAGAGCTGATAGTTGTGCTACTAGGCGGTTTAAAAACTCTTACACCAGGGTTCATTGGGTAGATAGACTCGATACCCACTCGACAGAAGAAGAAGTATAAAAGTATAGTATTATATTTTCCTAATAGATTTTTGCGCTTACAGTGCTATGCTATATTATCTGTGGTATGAATAACACTTAATTTTAAAATTTCGCGGTTGTTTTCAATATAACTATAAGACATTTTACGGGTTTCTTACCGCGATTAAAATTATTTGATGAGTTCCCGATATTTCGGCGCTGTTCCAAACGCCCTGATAAACGCCCTGCCTAAACATGTGTAAAAAGAAAACCGGGCCAAACCTACAACAAATACGGATGATGTGGTCAGTGTATGTTGTCGAGATGACTTTCGAGTGAGTTCCAGTGGTGACAATAACAGTGTTGTGAATAGTGTACCGCATAAACGAAGAAGAGTGAGGGTAGACAGATATGTCTGTCCCTAAACCCACCCGCAGTTTTCTCCAGTTTACCTGTGATCAGGGCGTTTGGAACAGCGCCGAAATATCGGGAACTCATCAAATAATTTAAATCGCGGTAAGAAACCCGTAAAATGTCTTACAGTTATAGTGAATAACACTTGTTTGTCATTTAGTGATAAAATAAAATCAATTATATTATCTTACTTGTTGTTGTTTGTTTGACCTACTTCAATTTGTTTATACACTTTCAGGGAAGCTATAAAATGCATGCATTCGATATAGTTTCAATTTCCTCACGATGGAATAAAACATTTTGTGATACTTTGTTGAGTGAAATGAAGATTCACAAGTTCATCCCATCTTGTCGTGTGGCTTTCGGGCATGCTCCCGGGCATACTGTAAAAACCAGCTAAGTGATCCGAGGGTTTAAGTATATTGTAATTTAGGCGATGGGCTGACAACCTGTCACTACAGCAATATACCTATAAATCTACATCCTCTGACATTGTTTGAGTAACGACCTCTATCAAAGACAGCAATCCCAGTGAATATCATACGTTATTTGTACCTGCAGTGGATTACAGAAATAAAGTTCGACTGTCGCAGCTAGTTTTGTTAAGTATCCTGAAAGTATAAAAGGTTACTTACTATCACTGCACCACAAAGCAGCCAGCGTAAACAAAGCACATGGAGTGTGTATTTCCGCATCTAGAATCACACCACAGCCAACTCGATACGTTCAATCACTTAGCTAATGTGTATGCAAGGATTAGCTGTACCTACACTGCGCCCTATCGCGTACTAGGCGTCGATTCGACATAATGCAGTCTTCATCTTCTTAGCGAGTGGATTCTTGAGTCGAAAAACCCGATGAACCCTGGTGTCAGAGTTTGCAGTCAATTCATAAATCAACCCTAAGTCCTTTGCAGGGTTGGCACAGCATTATCATGCCGGTAGAGACAATTTATATTTGTTTATTAAATATTTTTCAAACGTGGCTGTTGAAGCCTTGCCGACATTATAAGTATAGGCGTGATTTTGTATTGACAGTTATAATATCAGGCACAGCCAACTCGATACGTTCATCTCACTAAGCTAATGTGTACTACTAGGCGTCGATTTGACATTATGCAGTCAATACATATATCAGCCCTAAATCCTTTACAGGGTTGGTACAGCATTATCGGGCCAGTAGACACAATTTATGAAATATTTTTCAAACGTGGCTGATATTACCTACACTATCTTTCCCAACGGGGCTGTTGAAGGCTTAGCACACTATAGGTATAGGCGTTATATTGTATTGACAGTCATAATATCAAACCCAGCCAACTCACGTTCATCGCACTAAGCTAATGTGTATGCAAGGATTAGCTGTAGCTACACTGCGCCCTAACACGTACTAGGCATCGATTTGACATAAGCAGTCAATACATAAATCAGCCCTGAACCCTTTACAGGGTTGGTACAGCATTATCGGGCCGGTAGACACAATTTATGTTTTTTTTTTTAATATTTGTACGATTCTGTCTGCATATTGTGGGTAAGGTGAAATTAAGCACCATCAATTTTCTCCATATACCGTCGTATTGGACACGACGCCACCTCGCCACTTGTTCTACGCGCGCCGATCGAGCTGACCGTGTCACTCAGAAGCCAATTGAATAAGTCGAAATAGACTAACGTTTAGTCATTTATTTGTGTAATGTGGACGTTCCACTACCTATAAACTCTTAAACTGCCATACGTGATCCGTGCTGTGCATTGAAGATAATTTGGGTGACTATTGACCGCCCACCAATTGCAGACGGATAGGCATTCCCTTAATAAAAAAGAATCAAAATCACACATACAGTTCAACATAACTCGAACCAGCATATTTTTACCTCAGAACTGTTGCAAAAATCGCACAATATTACCTACAATACTTTTCCCAACTGGGCTGTTGAAGCCTTACCACACTATAAGTATAGGCGTGATTTTGTATTGACAGTTATAATATCAGGCCCAGCCAACTCGATACGTTCATCTCACTAAGCTAATGTGTATGCAAGGATAAGCTGTAGCAACACTGCGCTCTAACAGTTCAGTTTAGTTCATTTATTTCACAATTACAGGTTTGAAAATTAAATTAAAATATAATAAGTCATCCGTAATGTGATCACGATAACACGTAAACGACACGTATCACGACATTATGCAGTGAATACATAAATCAGCCCAAAACCCTTTACGAGACTGGTACAGCTTTAGCGATTCTGTGAAAGTTTACGCTACAATACATTTGATAAACCCTTCGTAACATCAAGTTTAATCGTATCACTTAATTTTGATGTTGATGAATGTTGAATTCCATGAATGTTGATTCCACGATATTTTATTTTTTTATAATAATTCTAAATGTTCCGTTGGGTACCAAATTAGCTCCACTAGGACTCTGACCAACGTTTATTTTCATGAAATAGGTAAAATTTCGTTATATTCATCGCCTCCGGTCTTGTTTCGACAGTGGCTCAACCTGTCCGTACAAAATCCGAAATTAAATTGGCGGTTGCTTCGACAAACCGTTCTGGGGCAAGTTTTGAACACTGCGGGGAAATCGTGTAAAAATTAGAAAGTAATAATAACATATTTGCTTCCCAATTATTGCACATTAGTTTTGAATTGATTGAGAGATATGATATAAATTAGTTCGTAATAAAAAAACTTTGTTAGACGTGGCGAAACGAGCTTTGTGTAGGTCGTTTACAGAGCGTTAATTGCCTACCCCATTAGGGATAAATACGTGATTTTATATATATAGTAAACTATAACAAACAATGCTTAGTGCCAAATTTTCAATGTGCTAATTAAACATTTGGAACATGGCAACAGTTTCTTCACTGAGTCTGTTACTATATAGAGTGTAAGTATATTTTAGAGTGTAAGTTCTTCCATGCTGTACTGGGAGAGATAGAAAAACATTGAAAGTTCTAGCTACCCTTTAGGAGTCAGCAAAAGGGATTTGAAGGTTACAGTGTTTTGTAATTTAGGCGATGGGCTGCAACCCGTCGCAACAGTAATACAACTCGTCACCACAGTAATACACATTACAATCTAAAATTGCCCTCAACTTTTGTCAGACGTAGCGAAATCGCCTTTTACGAGGCGTTTTACGCTCTGCCTACCCAGTAAGGAATAAAGGTGTGATTTGTGTATGTATGTATATTGTTTTAAAGTTTATTATATTTACGTTTATAGCCCGATGGCGTAGTGGAGAGGGCCGCTGCCTCCTGAGCGGGCGAATCCTATCACGTAAAAATGTGTTTTTCGGTCTTCAAATTGCATTTGTACGTTTATTCGGTGCTTTTCCGTGTTTCGGAAGGCACGTTAAGCCGTTGGTCCTGGTTAATATCGTTTAATACCGTAGATTAATATTTAAAATGTCGACATTAGTCGATAAGCCATGTTAGAGGTCAGTGCTAAACATTAGCGGCTTGAAAACCTAATCTAGCATTGGGTCTAGATTCCCTTCTAGGTTGCGGAGGTCAGATGACAGTGGCTCTGTGTGTAAAAACCAGTACCCTCGATTAGGTAGTCGGCCCCGTGATATACGGGATAAGGCTAGAGAGATGATATTTACGTTTAATAAGTATTTAGTAGAGGATTGTGCAGGAACAAAACAAACCAATATTAGCTTTAACGGTGTCAAACTGTGTTTTTTTAAATGTATTATCTTTTAATGAATAAATGAAAATTGAAATTGAAATGAAATTCAAGAAACTTATCCTGAAAACTGAAAAGTGTTTCTCAGTCAACGTTGGCCTCCGAATTTAAATTGTCTGATCGTTTTGTATGGTATGTCAATTTTTTTTTGTTTTCTGGAAGTTTTGTTGACATAGGCCCGTAATTATAATCCGCACTTGAGATTGACAGCCGTTTGAGTTCGTATTAGAAATGTAATTTCAATACAAAATGGCTTGTTAAATCCATACCTAATATTGCTCTTAATCCTGTGATAGCTTTACAAATACAAGCCTATGGCTAAGCCTACCGCTTTCAGTTTCTCGTGACATTCGTCCCTCAGTGTACTTGTACCACAGAATTAATATAGTACTACTATACTTGTACGCGGAATATAAACAGCTGCGAAGCGGACCAGTGGTGGCGCGGTCCGTATATTTATGTACAGTCAAACGCTGTTCGCGTCTATTTCCTGTCTCTATATATGCTCAGTTTGGCCCGTTTCAGTGAAGTTACAGTTCTCTAGCTATAAGTATGTTTTATTTATTATTTTACTCACTTATCTGTTCTGAATATATTTTTTCTATCTTTCTTTCTTTCTTCTTTCAACATATGGAAATGTCAAATTTATTTGTGGAAGGCATAGAGAGATTTGTGAAAGGGACAGCGTCCCACAAACTGATAGGGATTCCTCAGTCAACTACATTGAACAACTATCAGCAGGTTCTTTTTGGGAAGTGAAAATAACAATTGTTTTCCATACGAATTGTCTGATCGAGGTGGTCATTTTGTTAAATTTTATTTTCATCTCCTGAAAGAATTTCCTAGTGTAAGTAGTTCAATTTCCTTGACTGAGCAACCCCTATCAGTTTGCGGGACTTACACCCGACATATACAATGGAAGGTTTTGGTTTCATTGACTGAGCAACTCCTTCCAGATTACAGACACAGTCTGTCACCCTCTGTATTATATAGCGTACGGCATAGAAACAACTGCGAAGCGAACCGGTGGCGCGGTCCGTAGATTTATGTACAGACAAACGCTGTTCGCGTCTATTTACTGTCTCTATCGACTTCCTTTTATTCCATTTGCTTCTTTCCGAAACCCCACGGTTGCTACTTGTGAACACGAGGAACTATTTTCTTTTCATTTCGCTGAAAATGCTGTTTGCAAATTTGGCGAGCATCTCAGAGAATTTTGTGGTACATTATGCTACTCTAGACAACGCTATGCAAACAATGGTTTCTTCAATTGGTTCAAATCTGACTAGGTGGCCTAAAATACCGTCGATTTTGCTCTTGCTAGAATCGTGAACGCGAGCTTACACCAATTTCATTAAAATTAGATTATTTTTAGGCCCGTATACATAATCAGCTCTCAAGAGTGACAGCGTGTTTAAGTTCGTATCGAAAATGTCATTTAAGTACAAAACATACATACATACATATAGTCACGCCTGTATCCCTAATGGGGTAGGCAGAGCGTAAACGTCCTAAACAAAGGTCGTCCTGCCACGTCTGACAAAGTTTTAAGGGGTTATTTCAGATAGAATTCTAGGTATATTGCTGTAAATTACGATATATTGAAACCCTCGGATCCCTTAGCTGGTTTTTACGGCATGCCCGGGAGGAAATGCAGCTGGCACATTCTTTGTTTTTCTCTCGCTCCCAGGCCAGCATGGAAGTAACAAGAAAGTTGACTAATACATATATTTATTCAGTTTTGCATCCAACTATCATCATCATCATCATTGGCCTCAATACGTCTTTGACAGACGATTTAGTCAGTGTCTGAGACAAGATTTTTCGTGGCTATATAAACCAATACGGGAGCGGCAAATTTTCCCACCTTCAAATGCAGAGCATGTGGGAAAATTTGCCGCATCCAACTATAGTCTATACTTAATGGAAAATGTGTTGTGGGTAGTAATTGATATTACAATTTAATGGAATTTCACACATTACTAACCGTACTTATAAATTTTCTGATAACTCCGCAACATGATAAATTGAATGAATTTCATGAACATTATACTGCCAATCATACATGTACTCGTTCCTAGACATAATATTATCTACCTATTATGTAAGATTCATAACAAGTTGTTCAGTTTCAGACTACACTCAGCATGAAAAAGAATGAAACTTTACTGTTATAATCGTGCCTTTCCAGTTATTTTAGTTATATATTTTAGTTTAGCAGTGGAAAAATATAGGCTAATAGGTAATAAATAAATAATAAAAAGAATATTTCTTCCATGCTGGACTGGGAGAGATAGAAAAACATAGAATGTTCCAGCTGCCCTTCCTCCCGGGCATGCTGTAGAAGACAGCAAAAGGGACTCGAGGGTTACAGTGTATTGTAATTTAGGCGATGGGCTGACAACCTGTCACTAAAGCAATACATATTACAATCTAAAATTGCCCTCAATTTTTGTCAGACGTGGCGAAAGCGCCTTTTACGAGGCGTTAAACGCTCTGCCTACCCCGTAAGGGATAAAGGCGTGATTTGTGTGTGTGTGTGTGTGTGTGTATGTAAAAAGAATATTATTTTTTATAAAAGTACTTATTCAGGTACACCAACCTTCCCGAAACCAAACCCACAACCTTCAAATTGAGAGCCCACTTCTCTAACCACTAACATTCACCGTTGTAATAAATTCAGATTCAAATTACGCCCCTCGGTGTCAGCCTGGTTGAAATTCCTCGCGAGTGCTGAAAGCGGAACGAAAATTGGATCTTGACCTTTATCCTATAAATATCCATGAAGCCACGTCTGCGTTCCTCACGGGGTAGGCAGAGCTACATAAACCTAATAAAAGAGTGTTTTATGTCTGACAAGTTTTGATGATGATTTTCAAAAGAGCGAACTGCCCGAATTAGTCATGTGTAGTGACTGATAGGTTCATCTATCAATCACTACACATGTCATCTATCTATCTATCAGGTCATCGCCTTCTATACGTATGCCCGAGAAGGAAAGCAGTTGGAACACAGGTCTTTCTATCGCTTCTATTTCAGCATAAAAGTTTGGATAGGATAATGCAGGATAAATCAGGTTGCTTCCACGCTGGACTGGGAGTGATAGAAAAATATGAAATGTGCCACCTGCATCTCCTCCCGGGCATGCTGTAATAATCAGCTAAGGGATCCGAGGGTTTCAGTACATTGTAGTTTAGGCGATGGGCTGACAACCTGTCACTACAGATTGCAATATATTGAAACCCTCGGATCAAATCTATATTAAATAACCGTCAAAACTTTGTCAGACGTAGCGGACTGACCTTTGTTTAGGTCGTTTACGCTCTGCCTACCCCATTAGGGATAAAGGCATGATTATATGTATGTATAAGTTTAAAATAAGTTCAACCTTGAGTATTTACTTTAGATGTCGTGATTTCGCGATACATATTTCAGTCTAAAATAGCCCTCAAAACTTGTCAGACGCGGCGGAACAATCTTTTCTTTGGTCGTTTACGCTCTGCCTACCCCATTTGGGATAAAGGCTTGATATTATGTGTGTGTAAATCAGGTTTTGGATTGTTTTACTCGAGATCTAGACTCTAGTCTTAATATATACAGATTCAAATTACGACCCTCGGTGTCAGCGTGGTTGAAATTCCTCGCGAGTGTTGAAAGCGAAGAGATGTCGGGGCCGAACGAAAATTGGATCCTGACCTTTATCAGAACTAATAATGGATTGCAGTAGATTGGAATAATAAACAGTTTATGAATTTACTTCCTACTGGACTGGGTGTGACATAAATGAAACTGAGTATACCGGGTATATGGGACAGCGTCTCGCAAACTGATAGGGGTTGCTCAGTCAATGAATCTGAACAACTTTCACCCGGAAATTCTTTCAGGAGATTTTTTTTTATCTTCCCATATAAAATAAACAACTCGATCAGACAATTTGTGTGGAAAATCAAATCCTTTTGGTAGTTGTTCAGTTTCGTTGACTGAGCAACCCTATCAGTTTGCGGGACGCTGTCCCTTACACCCCGTATTGGCAACAGCAGATTTTCTACCCAACTGTAAAACTTTCAAGCTTTCAAGGATTCGTTTTATAAATATTTATTACGTTACTGTTTATTTTTAAATATTTTACTCGTACTGTGTGAATACGTCATTACGCAACAAAATGAAGAGTCTGTAATTTACAATTTAATTCTGTGTATATTTTAAATTAACAGTTTAATTAAGTCCATAATATTTATTTATAATCAAATCATTATTGTAGGTATTGTTAATTAAAATTACTGATAAGTCAACGACTACTTACTTGTTTGTTAAACTGAGGTGTTAGACTTCTACGTATGAAAGTATAGTATTATATTTTCCTAATAGATTTTTGCACTCACAGTGCTATGTTATATTATCATACATACATACATAGATTCACGGCTTTATCCCTAACGGGGTAGGCAGAGCGTTAAACTTCTCGTAAAAGGCGCTTTCGCCACATCTGACTAAGATTGAGGGCAATTTTAGATTGTAATGTGTATTGCTATAGTGTCAGGTTGTCAGCCCATCGCCTAATCCCATCGTTATATTATCTGTGGTATAAATAACACTTGTTTATCATTTAGTGATAAAATAAAATCAATTATATTATCTAACTTTTTCTCGTTCTGGAAACTATGTTTTATATGACCTACTTCAATTTGTTTATACACTTTCAGGGAAGCTATAAAACGCATGCATTCGATATAGTTTCAATTTCCTCACGATGGAATAAAACATTTTGTGATACTTTGTTGAGTGAAATGAAGATTCACAAGTTCATCCCATCTTGTCGTGTGGATTTCGGGCATGCTCCCGGGCAAGTGATCCGAGGGTTCTAGTATATTGCAATTTAGGCGATGGGCTGACAACCTGTCACTACAGCAATATACCTACAAATCTATTTTTAAATAACCCTCTAAATATTTGTCAGACGTGGCGGAACTACTTTTGTTTAAGTCGTTTACGCTCTGCCTACCCCATTAGGGATATAGGCGTGATTATATGTATGTACAAAAGATAACCGTCAGTGCACCACAAAGCAGCTAGTGTAAACAAAGCACATGGATTGTGTATTTCCGCATCTAGAATCACACCAAAGCCAACTCGATACGTTCAATCACTTAGCTAATATGGATGCAAGGATTAGCTGCAGCTACACTGCGCCCTATCGCGTACTAGGCGTTTGCAGTCTTCATCTTCTTAGCGAGTGGATTCTGGAGTCGAAAACCCGATGAACCCTGGTGTCAGAGATTGCGGTCAATTCATAAATCAACCCTAAATCCTTTGCAGGGTTGGTACAGCATTATCCTGCCAGTAGAGACAATTTATATAAACATATATTTGTTTATTAAATAATTTTCAAACGTGGCTGAAATTACCTACAATATTTTTCCAAACTGGGCTGTTGAAGCCATGCTGATGCTATAAGGGATGAAGGCGTGATTTAGTATTGACAGTCATAATATCAAGCCCAGCCAACTCACGTCCATTTCACTAAGCTAATGTGTATGCAAGGATTAGCTGTAGCTACACTGCGCTCTAACACGTACTAGGCATCGATTTGACATTTTGCAGTCAATAAATAAATCAGCCCTAAATCCTTTACAGGGTTGGTACAGCATTATCGAGCCGGTAGACACAATTTATGAAATATTATTTTGGTATTACCTACGATATTATTCCCAACTGGGCTGTTGAAGCCTTACCACACTATAAGTATAGGCGTGATTTTGTATTGACAGTTATAATATCAGGCCAAGCCAACTCGATACGTTCACCTCACTAAGCTAATGTGTATGCAAGGATAAGCTATAGCAACACTGCACTCTAACAGTTCAGTTTAGTTCATTTATTTCACAATTACAGGTTTGAAAATTAAATTAAAATATAATAAATACAAATATGTCATCCGTAATGTGTTTACGATAACACGTAAACGACACGTATCACGACATTATGCAGTCAATACATAAATCAGCCCTAAACCCTTTACGAGACTGGTACAGTTTTAGCGATTCTGTGAAAGTTTAAGCTACAATACATTTGATAAACCCTAAGTAACATCAAGTTTAATCGTATCACTTAATTTTGAATTTGATGAATGTTAAATTCCATGAATGTTGATTCCACGATATTTTATTTTTTTATAATAATTCTAAATGTTCCGTTGGGTACCAAATTAGCTCCACTAGGACTCTGACCAACGTTTATTTTCATGAAATAGGTAAAATTTCGTTATATTTTATCGCCTCCGGTCTTGTTTCGACAGTGGCTCAACCTGTCCGTACAATATCCGAAATTAAATTGGCGGTTGCTTCGACAAACCGTTCTGGGGCAAGTTTTGAACACTGCGGGAAAATCGTGTAAAAATTGGAAAGTAATGATAACATATTTGCTTCCCAATTATTGCACATTAGTTTTGAATTGACTGAGAGATATGATATAACTTAGTTTGCAATAAAAAAACTTTGTTAGACGTGGCGAAACGAGCTTTGTGTAGGTCGTTTACAGAGCGTTAATTGCCTACCCCATTAGGGATAAATACGTGATTTTATATATGTAGTAAACTATAACAAACAATGCTTAGTGCCAAATTTTCAATGTGCTAATTAAACATTTGGAACATGGCAACAGTTTCTTCACTGAGTCTGTTACTATATAGAGTGTAAGTATATTTTAGAGTGTAAGTTCTTCCATGCTGTACTGGGAGAGATAAAAAAACATTGAAAGTTCTAGCTACCCTTTAGAAGTCAGCAAAAGGGATTTGAGGGTTACAGTGTTTTGTAATTTAGGCGATGGGCTGCAACCCGTCGCAACAGTAATACAACTCGTCACTACAGTATTACACATTACAATCTAAAATTGCCCTCAACTTTTGTCAGAAGTAGCGAAATCGCCTTTTACGAGGCGTTTTACGCTCTGCCTACCCAGTAAGGAATAAAGGTGTGATTTGTGTATGTATGTATATTGTTTTAAAGTTTATTATATTTACGTTTATAGCCCGATGGCGTAGTGGAGAGGGCCGCTGCCTCCTGAGCGGGCGAATCATATCACGTAAACATGTGTTTTTCGGTCTTCAAATTGCATTTGCACGTTTATTCGGTGCTTTTCCGTGTTTCGGAAGGCACGTTAAGCCGTTGGTCCTGGTTAATATCGTTTAATACCGTAGATATTAGTCGTGGCTTATCGTGGATTAATATTTAAAATGACGACATTAGTCGAAAAGCCATGTTAGAGGTCAGTGCTAAACATTAGCGGCTTGAAAACCTAATCTAGCATTGGGTCTAGATTCCCTTCTAGGTTGCGGAGGTCAGATGACAGTGGCTCTGTGTGTAAAAACCAGTACCTTCGATTAGGTAGTCGACCCCGTGATATACGGGATAAGGGTAGGGAGATGATATTTACGTTTATAAGTATTTAGTAGAGGATTGTGCAGGAACAAAACAAACCAATATTAGCTTTAACCGTGTCAAACTGTGTTTTTTTAAATGTATTATCTTTTAATGAATAAATGAAAATTGAAATTGAAAAGAAATTCAAGGAATTTATCCTGAAAACTGAAAAGTGTTTCTCAGTCGACGTTGGCTTCCGAATTTAAATTGTCTGATCAAAGTGATCGTTTTGTATGGGATGTCAATTTTATTTTTTGTTTTCTGGAAGTTTTGTTGACATAGGCCCGTAATTATAATCCGCAATTGAGATTGACAGCCGTTTGAGTTCGTATTAGAAATGTAATTTCAATACAAAATGGCTTGTTAAATCCATACCTAATATTGCTCTTAATCCTGTGATAGCTTTACAAATACAAGCCTATGGCTAAGCCTACCGCTTTCAGTTTCTCGTGACATTCGTCCCTCAGTGTACGTGTACCACAGAATTGATATAGTACTACATACTTGTGCACGGAATATAAACAGCTGCGAAGCGGACCGGTGGTGGCGCGGTCCGTAGATTTATGTACAGTCAAACGCTGTTCGCGTCTATTTCCTGTCTCTATATATGCTGAGTTTGGCCCGTTTCAGTAAAGATACAGTTCTCTAGCTATAAGTATGTTTTATTCATTATTTTACTCACTTACGAGTATCTGTTCTGAATAATTTTTTTTCTATCTTTCTTTTTTCTTTCTTCTATCAACATAGTTATTTTGTATGGAGATGTAAAATTTGTTTGTGGAAGGCATACAGAGATTTGTAAAAAGGACAGCGTCCCACAAACTGATAGGGATTGCTCAGTCAACGACATTGAACAACTATCAGTAGGTTTATTTGGGAAGTAAAAAAAAACATTGTTTTTCCAAATTCCATTAATGTCATTTTGTCAAATTGTACGAGTATTTTCATCTCCTGAAAGAATTTCCTAGTGTAAGTTGTTTAGTTTCGTTGCTGTCCCTTACACCCGATATATATAATGGAAGGTTTTGGTTTCACTGACTGAGCAACTCCTTTCAGATTACAGACACAGTCTGTCACCCACGATGTCTGTACGGCATAGAAACAACTGCGAAGCGAACCGGTGGCGCGGTCCATAGATTTATGTACAGTCAAATACTGTTCGCGTCTATTTACTGTATCTATCGACTTCCTTTTATTCCATTTGCTTCTTTCCGAAACCCCACGGTTGCTACTTGTGAACACGAGGAACTATTTTCTTTTCATTTCGCTTAAAATGCTATTCGCAAATTAGGCGAGCATCTGAGAATTTTGTGGTACATTATGCTACTCTAGACAATGCTATGCAAACAATGGTTTCTTCAATCGGTTCAAATCTGACTAGGTGGCCTAAAATACCGTCGATTTTGCTCTTGCTAGGATCGTGAACGCGAGCTTACACCAATTTCATTAAAATTAGATTATTTTTAGGCCCGTATTCATAATCAGCTCTCAAGAGTGACAGCGTGTTTAAGTTCGTATCGAAAATGTCATTTAAGTACAAAACATACATACATACATATAGTCACGCCTGTATCCCTAATGGGGTAGGCAGAGAGTAAACGACCTAAACAAAGGTCGTCCCGCCACGTCTGACAAAGTTTTGAGGGTTATTTAAGATAGAATTCTAGGTATATTGCTGTAGTGACAGGTTTTCAAAGTATCGCCTAAATTACAATATACTATAACCCTCGGATCCCTTAGCTGGATTTTACAGCATGCCCGGGAGGAAATGCAGCTGGCACATTCTATGTTTTTCTCTCGCTCCCAGTCCAGCATGGAAGTAAGTAAGTACAAAACGAGCTGTCAAATCCATACTTAATATTGCTCTCAATCCTGATATCGCTTTTTAAATACAAGCCTTAAACTAACTAGTGTCAATTAAACGAACGCAGTCTCAAAGAAACTTTGATCAGCTAGATATAGCTATGTGACGTTTGGCTATTGTCAGCTGAAGAAGTCAATTACGTTAGATTCTATCGAATAAATCCACATCTGTGCCAGCTCGGCGTCCACAATATTCTCATAATACGAGACCAAGGCACAACAGTAGGTTACAACTTTATGAGATTCCAATATACAGGGTGACCAGAAAAAGACAATATTACTTCTTCTGTCGAGTGGGTATCGAGTCTATCGACCCGATGAACCCTGGTGTCAGAGTTTTTTTTTTCTAGTAGCACAACTATCAGGCCTATGACATGATTTGAGTAACGAACACTATCAAAGACAGCGACCGGGACCGACGACGGTTTAACGTGCCCTCCGAAGCACGAAATCTTTTTCTTTTTCGGACAATCAGGTGATTCAGCCTGCAATGTCCTAAACCAAACTGGGGAAAAATTCACAAAGTGATAAATTCTCAAATATCAACTTTGTGTTTCCCTCCCTGGGAATCGAACCCAGGACCTCCGGATCAGGAGTCCATGGCACTAGCCACTAGACCACGGCGGCAGTTATTATTACTGAAGACTATCTATGAAACGAAACTAAGTTTGTTCTTTGCCATTCAACATGAGTCATAAAAATAATGTCCATGTAATTTTTCACATATGCGTAATTTGTGATGATGGTGATGACTATGGGTGTTGGTTTCATTAATAGTGCTTAAATTTTAATTTTTAACTTTCGCGGTTATTTTCACTATAACAATGAGACATTTTACGGGTTTCTGACCGCGATTCAAATTATCTCCAGTCTACCCGTGGTCATGATGTTTGTAACAGCATCGAAATATCAGAAACCCATAGAAAAATTTAAATCGCTGTAAGAGACCCGTGAAATGTCTCATAGTTCATCATCATCTCCGTAGCCTTATCCCGGTATCTCACGGGGTCGGCTACCTAATCTAGGGGATTGAACGAGGGTACTGGTTTTATTTTTGGGTCGACCAGTATAAAAAAACTCTTCCTATTTAAAAGATACCGACACAATTTATCACTACGTAGTTAAATCTTTTTCGTGTCCTATAAAGTTAAGAGACAATGTCTTCCGATAAGAGGCAACTCAGCTTTATTTATGTCGACCGGAGAGCCCAGTAGGTATTTCCGTATTACCGCGCCTATATTTTTACCCGGTTTTTACCCGACCAGCCTAAAGGGTTAAGCGTTATCGTATCGAAATACAATTCTAATAAAACTTATTCGACCGACGTTTTTTTCCCGACGCCCACAAGAGATAAATCTCGCAGCCTCGCGTTGTTTTCGAAGGACGAGACTTATAAATCCTGAAATGGATTTACATAATTTCATTTGGCCTAACGCCTATTCGAGTTGCCGGCGAAAACAAAAAAGTTAAATATGAAAAATTAACAAAATTTATTAAGCAATCAAGAGTTTTTTGTGGCACGTAAATAAAGTTAAAGACCATCAAACGTTTACCATAATGTATTAAGGTCCCTCCACGCAAATTTTGTGAAAAATAAATCTGTTTAAAGAGGTCCTTTGGCAAAAATATACTTACTTTAAGCAAATATTTCATGCAAATCGTTCGCTTTCGACTTTAAAAAAATATGAGAGTCCTTTCGCTGTGTCCTCCTTTCGCTGTGTATCATTATAGTCAGACGAAATAAACTGCCTAGAAACTTGCTGTACTTACGGATAGTACGTACATAATGCATATTATTATTACATACATACATACATACATATAATCACGCCTTTATCCCTAATGGGGCAGGCCGAGCGTAAACCACCTAAACGAAGGTCGTTTCGCCACGCCTGACAAAGTTTGGAGGTTTTATTGAAGATAATTTGTAGATATTAAATTGCAATATACTGAAACCCTCGGATCCCTTAGCTGGTATTTACAGCATGCTCGGGAGGAAATGCAGCTGGGACATTCTATGCTTTTCTCTCGCTCCCAAGCCAGCACGGAAGGAATATATTATTATTGAAAACTGTCACGTTTGAAACTCCCAGACAACAGCTGCTGTCTGTCTGTGTACCCCGAACTTACGAAATAGATGTGTGTTGTATCATTGTATGCAATATTGTCCTACATCATTGATTTATTATTCCATGCTGGACTGGGAGTGAGAGAAATACATAGAATGTGCCAGCTGCATTCCCGGGCATGCTGTAAAAACCAGCTAAGGGATCCGAGGGTTTCCGTATATTGCAATTTAGGTGATGGGCTGACAACCTGTCACAACAGCAATATACCTATAAATCTATCTTAAAAAAACTTTGTCAGACGTGGCGGATCGACCTTTGTTTAGGTCGTTTACGCTCTGCCTGCCCCATTAGGGATAAAAGCGTGATTATATGTATGTATGTATCATTCATTTACTGATGTTACGTATTTTTATCCAATTTGGTTAGGCCATTGTTACCTGGTTGTCCAAAGAGAAAAAGGATTCTGTACTTCGGAGTGCACGTTTAGCCGTCGTCTGGGTCCCTGACTTTGATAGGTGTCATTAAAAAAAACATCTAAGTGGCCTAATAGCTTTGCTTCTAGATGGTTTAAAATAACTCTGACATCAGGGTTCATGGGGTCGTTGTGCGACTTGAAAACCCACTCAAAAACTCCTTTAGAGGAAGAATCAACTCCAAACTTCCGAAAAAGAAATGTGTTGTATGTAACATTGTGCTATTTCATATCCTACATGCCATGTTGAGTTCCGCAGCCTTTACCCGGTATTTCCTAAATTAAATTGATGGTTGCCTGAACTATAAAGGGTTTTGGCGCTAGTGTGTACTCACTGAAAATGGCATTGCCACTTCTACGTCTAGTGTCTAACAAAGTTCAACAAAAGTCCTTTTACCTAACTAAATACCTTTTAAATTAATAAAGCAAGACAATATTTTGGTGGTTAGTGCGTTTTAAGATCTCTTGTAACTTATTTAAAAAAACTCATGAAAATGTTAATCGCTTCTCAGAAATATTTGCGAAAAAATACAGAAAGTCTTTCTATCACTAGGTAAAGTTTTTGTTCTCTATATGTGCTATTTTCTTTCGATTCAGCTAGAAATGAGTTTTGAATAAAACATACGGTAATGGTAATGTTGTACTTTATTTATACTTGCTGTTTTCTGAATATATTTCGGACTTCGGAAGGCACGTTACGCCGTTTGTCCCGGTTAATATCGTTTAATACCGTAGATATTAGACGTTAAGCCATGTCAGAGGCCAGTGCTAACCATTGGTGGCTTCAAAACTCTGACCTAATCTAGGATTAGATCTGGTTTCCCTTCTGCGTTGCGGAGATGTAAGTCGCTCTGTGTAAAAACCAGTACCCTCGTTCAATCCCCTGTATTAGGTCGCCCACCCCGTAAAATAATTACGTAATGGCTTTTCTTTTTAGCAATTTGTAATTTCTGTGTGTTGTATTGTAAAATGTGAGATAAGGCTAGGGAGATGCTGATTTTTTCTGAATATATTGTACTCTTATGATCCAGGATTATTAGGAAGAAGAAGAATGAAAACTTATTGTATTATAAAAAAAAAATCCTTTCCTAAAAAATACTATAAGTTATGTAGGTAAATAGCTAAATACAGACCTCATCATAGCCCGTCACATCACATCACCAAAAAGGCCGTGTAATGAGGTGACCTTATTTTCTACATGGCCAACGTCGTTTACTTACTCCGAAACCATTACAGCAAGATAATAATGTAAACACGAAAGGGCCGGTGGCTGCACTGATAGGAAGTCACATTACATCTAATGGGCGTTTCTCCACTAGACGGCACGTCCACGGCAACGGCAACGGCAGCGGCAATTTCATTGATATCGTCGACGATATCAATGAAATTACATGGTAAGCTTTTCCACTTGCTGGCATGGCAACTTCTCGGCAACGTCACGGCATTTATTCCCACCGGTATTTTAGGAATTGATCGCCGAGCTCATTGTCGCCGGCCTGCGAAACTGCATGTGTCTTGTATTCGTACGTAGCACATTCATAATAGGTGGACGATATCTTCGACGATATTACCGTCCTAGTGGAAAAACAGATCCAAAGTATCGTGACGACATCGTTATCGTGCCGTTCCAGTGGAAAAACATCTAATAGGGCGACAAGCTGGCGCCTGCGACGGCATTTTTGTACCAGGCCTTATGATAAACCCGAAACAGGGACACATAAAACTTGATACACTGTAAGTGGATATGAACGTTGGGCAGATAATTTATTTGCGCGGGTGTGGAGCTGCGTAGAGACCTTGCGGACTCTTGTTAACAGGAAATGATTGTCTGGTTTCTAAGACAATATACATACATACAAACATACATATTATCACGCCTTTATCCCTAATGGGGTAGGCAGAGCGCAAACGACCTAAACAAAGGTCATTCCGCCACGTCTGACAAAGTTTTGAGGGTTATTTAAGATAGATTTGTAGGTATATTGCTGTAGTGACAGGTTGTCAGCCCATCGCCTAAATCACAATATGCCGAAACCCTCGGATCCCTTAGCTGGCTTTTACAGCATGCTCGGGAGGTAATGCAGCTGGCACATTCTATGTTTTTCTCTTGCTCCCAGGCCGGCATGGAAGGTAATATACATACATACAAACATAAATCACGCCTTTATCCCTTACGGGGTAGGCAGAGCGTTTAACGCATTGTAAAAGGCGCTTTCGCCTCGTCTGACAAAAATTGAGGGCAGTTTTAGATTGTAATATGTATTGCTATAGTGACAGGTTGTCAGCCCATCGCCTAAATTACAATACACTGTAACCCTCGAGTCCCTTTTGCTGACTTCAATAGCATGCCCGGGAGGAAGGGCAGCTGGAACATTCTATGTTTTTCTATTTCTCCCAGTCCAGCATGGAAGTAAGTCAATATCGTTATCGATTATGACTTATTGACATATTTTACGTTGATCTGATCACTTCGATATGGTGACGACACTTGCCCCCATTAGTAAAAAAAAAACATAATTCACTAAAAACGCAGTGTATCGAAAAACCGGTCCAACATAATCAAGTTATAGTAATTAAGATAATTTAGAACCTTATAAATTTGCGATTCATAGTTCTATGTAGTAACAGGAAGAAAAATTGCGAATAACGGCCACCAACGGCAACTTTATTATCTTAATTACTATAATTTGATTCTGTTTAACCGGTTTTTTGATTCACTGCGTTTTTATTGAATTATGTTTTTTTACTTTTTTTACTTCCATGCTGGCCTGGGAGTGAGAAAAACACATAGAATGTGCCAGCTGCATTTCCTCCCGAGCATGCTGTAAAAACCAGCTAAGGGATCTGAGGGTTCCAGTATATTGTAATTTAGGCGATGGGCTGACAACCTATCACTACAGCAATATACGTACAAATATATCTTAAATAACCCTCAAAACTTTGTCAGACGTGGCGAAGCGTCCTTTGTTTAGGTCGTTTACGCTCTGCCTACCCCATTAGGGATAAAGGCGTGATTATATGTATGAATGTTTTTTTACTAATGGGGGCGCCACTTGGCTAGTATTGCCACCTTATAACATGGAAAACTAAAATACCTCCAAACCAAAATTTATTATACGCCTTCTTTTAAGACAAATTGTAGGGCATACTTGATGACCAGTACCCTCGTTCAATCCCCTAGATTAGGAAGCCAACCCCGTGAGATACGGGATCAGGCTAGGGAGATGATGATGATGATGACTTGATGTTGCTGTTTATTAAAGGCGTAAAAGTAACTATTTCAATAGTCGTGAAGCGTCATACTCATTTTATTTTTCTAATTTTGATAAAGTTAGAATCGACACCAAAGGAATCAGATGTTTCTATATATATACATATAATCACGCCTTTATCCCTATTGAGGTAGGCAGAGTGTAAACGCCCTAAACAAAGGCCGTTCCGCCACGTCTGACAAAGTTTCGAGGGTTATTAAAGATATATTTGTAGGTATATGATGTTTCTGCCAGCATTAAAACCAATTTATTTATTAAATGTTCGCTAATGTTTTATGGATCTGTACACACTCTGTGTATACCTAGACCCACTGGAGTTATTTGTAGCAGAGACAGATGTAGGTGAGTGCTGGATTTCAGTTCAGCCAGATATATGGTGACACTGACGCTCTTAATGAGGTTAGCCCGAATCTCGGTCTCAAAGATAAGTGCTGCGGAGCTTTAGGACGATACATCTATGAACGTACATACATTTGATCACGCCTTTATCCCTAATGGGGTACGCAGAGTATAAACGACCTAAACAAAGGTCGTTCCGCCACGTCTGACACAAAATTTAGAGGGTTATTTAAGATAGATGTGTAGGTATATTGCTGTAGTGACAGGTTGTCAGCCCATCGTCTAAATTGTAATATACTAAATCTATGAATCCCTTAGTTGGTTTTTACAGCATGCCCGGGAGGAAATACTGCTGGCAAATTCTATGTTGTTCTTTTACTCCCAGCATTGTTAAACTGAGTTTGAAATATGTCTTCATCTTCAGTCTGTTTTTTATGCTGGCCTGGGAGCGAGAGAAAAACACAGAATGTGCCAGCTGCATTTCCTCCCGGGCATGATGCAAAAACCAGCTAAGGGATCCGAGGGTTTCAATATATTTCAATCTAGGCGATGGGCTGACAACCTGTCACTACAGATTGCAATATATTGAAACCCTCGGATCAAATCTATATTAAATAACCGTCAAAACTTTGTCAGACGTAGCGGAACGACCTTTGTTTAGGTCGTTTACGCTCTGCCTACCCCATTAGGGATAAAGGCATGATTATATGTATGTATAAGTTTAAAATAAGTTCAACCTTGAGTATTTACTTTAGATTTCGTGATTTCCATTCCATCGGAGACATACTTTGATGTAACTTATTTTTTTAGAGACGCTACAAGCTTTACAGATTTTCTACCTAACCCGACCACAAGCACTCTTCTAAGGGAGTGGGATGGGATAGAATCTACTTCCTAGTGGTCCACCCCGGGCAACGGAAACACAGGCTCTCCTGTGAATTAGTCCGGCTGTATGATCCCAACAAAGCGGTGGTAGGCTCCGCAATTGCCAGTGCCGTAACAGGCTTCTTCTGGGTGAGCTCACTCCATGCATCGTCGACTCTGTCGCGGTCATTCCTGACCTAGTGTCTAGAATCAAGAGCAAACCTATTTCTAATTTTAAAAAATACCTGAGAGAATATTTTTTATTACTCAGAGTATACTTTGAAAAACACCCTGTATACCTGTTCGTATTCGTAAATAAATAACACAATTGTTGCATATTACTTTAAATGCAGAAATTTATTTTCTATCCTTGGCGACCAATATACAATCTGGTAGCCACTTAATCAGGCTTAGCCTCTCCGTCGTCCAGACAACGCATTTTTACTATTATCCTGCCAAATCCAATATAGCACGGATACAGATAAGCCGGGCTTAAAGCCACTTAATTTGGTCGCCTGTAGAATATTAATTAAATTTTGCGACAGACTTTGCACAATAAAGGTTGTACTTAATGAGACTAACGCCGTCTCAAGATTTGGACATTTATTACATCAAAATAGCCTTGGATAAAAAAGGTGGTAAAACCTATAAAATTACTGGCACATGAGCCAATGCTAAGATCTGTAGCAGTCACCAGCCTGATTTTCTGCCCCGATAGTGTCAAATAAGTGTCTGGTGAAATACCTACTACCTATCTAAGTCATAACGGAATACTGAATCGAATTATTCTCTATTTACAATATTTGTTTCCCCCCCGATGTCCTGATTGGTTCATATTTCACAGAATTATTAATTTGAATTCTAAAAGGGGGAATCACAGCAAGTTCAAACTAATAAATCAATGAAAAATTGGTTTTGATGAAGGTCCTGATTCGTTGAATTTTGGACATGGCCGTCTTGTTTCTGTGTATTTTTTGTATTCTCCAGGAATTCAAACCAATCTAGCTTATTAGTAATTAATTCAAAAACTGGTATGATTTGGTATATTGGGTATTATTAGGAATCCTGTAGGCTGTAGATCTTGACAGCCTGTCTATATTTTAAAGAGATACCTAAGTACCTACTGTTATATACCTTGTGTCGGTAGTTAATAAAATCAGTTTGTATCGATCCACGGTGTCTCATTGACGTCCCTACTTAACACTGGCGAACGAGATCTGTGCGCTTACCCTACGTTCGACGCGTGTGTGATTTATTCGCTCTAAAATGCCGATCGGGAAATTAGAACCGTTCGTAATCGAAAAAGACAATTGGGACGCTTATGTACGGCGTTTAGATCAGTTTATAGTCTTAAATGAGATCAAATCTTCGTTAAAGGTTGCTACGTTAGTGACGGTAGTAGGCGCGGAGTGCTATGAGTTGATGTGCGACCTTTGTTCTCCGAACTTACCCGAGGTGAAATCGTATGATGAACTCGTTACTTTAGTGAGAGAGCATTTGGAGCCGCAGCGATCAGAGATAGCTGAAAGGCATGTTTTTAGGCAGAGGATTCAGCGTTAAGGTGAAAGTATTCGAGACTACAAGCACTAAAACATTTAGCAAAAACGTGCAATTTTGCTACTTGTCTGGAGGTTAATCTGAGAGACCAATTTGTTTCGGGGTTGTTCAATGAGGACATGAGATCGCGGATTTTTGCTGAAAAGAAAATCGACTACAAACGGGCAGTGGAGCTGGCATTGGCACTGGAAGCGACGGAGCGGCATGCGGCGGTAGCGTGTGCGTCGGGCGCTGGGGGCGCTGGCGCCAGACTGGCGTCGGCAGTGCCGGCCGCACCGCAGGACGACGGCTTGCACCGAATCGACGTGAGCGCGCGCGCCGCCGGGAACTCTCGCGGGGGCGCGGGTGCTACTCGTGCGCAGCGCTCGTGCGGTAGATGTGGAAAAACGGGCCATTCGGATGGCAAGTGTCGGTTTAAAAGGTATTCGTGTGATGTGTGTGATGTCTTAAAAGCAGTGTGTAATAAAAATAAAAGTGAGTTTTACAGCGGCAATCACCAAAAATCATAAAAAGGTCAGTTTTTTCTAAATGATTCGGAAACGGATGATGATGAGGAGGACTGTCACTTTTATAACTTGGTGAGTAACGATAGTGATGCTGATGAACCATACTATATAGATATAAGTGTCAATAATGTTACCTGTACATTTGAACTAGATACGGGAAGTAGAATTTCGGTCATCTCTAAAAACTTTTACAATAAATACTTCTCTACTTTACCTATCATTGAAAAGACGTTAAAGTTAAAGTCATATACAGGCGGAGCTATCAAAACACTTGGTTATATTGTGGTAGAAGTTGAATATGGTGAGATTACATACAAGTTAAACTTGTATGTTATTGAAAATGGAGGCCCACCTTTATTAGGCCGTAGGTGGATTAGAAAGTTAAAGTTATGGAAAACAATTTTTGAATTGTATAACTTGAATCACCTAACTGAAGATAATTCGAAAGCTAAGTCTTTGCAAAACGAGTTCCCAGAGGTATTTGCCGATGGTTTGGGTACCTTTAAGTCAGAATTACGTTTGTATTTACATGATAATACACCAGTTTATGTAAAAGCCAGGCCGTTACCTTTGGCCCTTCGCGAGCCCGTGGAGAAGGAACTCGAACGACTGCAGAGGGAGGGAGAGGGGGTTATTTACAAAGTAGAACGCTCTGATTACGTATCTACCTATCGTGCCTGTGGTCAAACCTAACGGAAGTATACGATTGTGCGGTGATTACAAAATAACAATTAACCCTCTGTTGAAAGATTACCATTACCCTCTGCCGCGTATCGAGGATCTGTTCGCGGTGGTGAACAGTATACAAAACTGGATTTATCGAATGCTTTTCAGCAATGTATTTTCACCTCATAAAGATTCACAGCCGATGACAGCAATCACCACACACGTTGGCAATTTTGTCTACCAACGTGTCCCGTTCGGAATAAAATGTATTCCGGAGAATTTCCAGAAAATAATGGAAGAGGTTCTTAGTGGATTGCCCTCAACGACTGTTTTTGCCGATGATATTTGTGTAACTGGCAAAGATCGAATTAGTCACCTTGCCAACCTAAGAGCCGCGTTACAAAGGCTCAAAGAAAACGGTTTAAGAATAAACTTAAACAAATGCCAATTTTTTTAAGATAGTGTTACCTACTTAGGGTACAAAATTGACAAATCAGGCTTACATACGGATAAAATAAAAATTAAGGCCATTGTAGCTGCACCCAAGCCAACAAATGTTACTCAGTTAAAAAGTTTTATGGGTCTCGTGAATTTTTTTTCAAAATTTTGTATTAATATGAGTGATATTCTAAAACCTATGTATAACTTATTAAAGAAAAATGTGCCATGGGACTGGAGTAATGAATGTGACAGAGCTTTTATTAAGATTAAAAAGGTGTTAAGTAGGTCGCCGGTTCTCTCGCATTACGACCCTAGTCTTCCTCTAATTTTGTCAGTAGATAGCAGCGCGTACGGTGTGGTCGCAGTGCTGGCTCAGCGCTACGCAGACGGTACCGAGCGGCCGGTGTGCTGCGTTTCTCGCACGTTAAACAACGCTGAGTGCAATTACTCACAATTGGATAAAGAGGCGCTTGCGATTGTATTTGGTGTCACTAAGCACCACCAGTACCTCTATGGTAGGCACTTTACATTACGTAGTGACCACCGACCTTTGAGTTACATATTCGGTAAAAATAAAGGAATACCGGTGACTGCTGCGAGCCGCCTGCAACGCTACGATTTTGAAATAGAATTTGTAACGTCAACAAATAATTGTTTTGCTGACGCCCTTTCTCGCCTTCCTTTAGAAAAGACTTCGGGTCAGCCTAAAGGAATAGACAGAGAATGTAGTTATTTAAATTATGTTCAGGAAAGTTTTCCAATCCGTTTTAAAGAAGTTAAAACTGAGACTGCGAAAGATGCTTTATTGAGCAAAATTTATGGTTACGTAATGTTTGGTTGGCCGACAAAAGATCCAGATAGCGAAGCGGAAAAAGTTTATTATAATAGAAAAGATAATTTGCATGTCGATCAGGGATGCTTGGTATGGGGCTATAGAATTATCATCCCTAATGCGTTACGGGAAATGCTATTAAAGGAAATTCATGATGGCCATCCTGGAATCGTTAAAATGCAGCAAATTGCACGTAACTATGTATGGTGGGAAAAAATAGATGCGGACATCGAACGAGTCGCGCGCAAATATGTCGCGTGCCGGGAGCTGCGTCCCGCGCCCGCGGCCGCGCCCCTACACTCGTGGTCCTGGCCGGCGGAACCGTGGTCACGCCTACATTTAGATTTTCTGGGTCCATTTCAAAATAGTTACTATTTGGTTATAATAGATGCCCATTCTAAATGGATCGAGGTAGAAAAAAATAGTACTACCTCTGCTACGTTAGTAATAGACTCATTGAGACGTTTATTTTCACGCTTCGGCTTGCCTAAGCGCATCGTTAGTGACAACGGGCCTCCCTTTTCTTCAAATGAATTTGCTCTTTATTTGCAGCGTAATGGTATTAACCACACTTTAACACCTCCTTATCATCCGTCAAGTAACGGAGCCGCTGAAAATGCTGTACGTTCTGTGAAACGGGCATTAAAGAAAGCACAATCAGAAAAGGAAGACTTAAATACTGCTTTAAGTAGATTTTTATTTATGTATCGGAATACGGAGCAGAGTACGACCGGTCGCGAGCCTGCAGTCGGCTTGTTCGCCCGACGGCTGCGCGGGCGCCTTGACCTGCTGCGCCCCGACGCCGCCGAGCGCGTGCGCGACGCTCAGCTGACGCACGAGCAGCGTCGGGACGGTAGATTGCGCGTTGCTGACAAGGGCTAATCTGTTTTGTTACGTGATTACAGTAGGTCAGGTCGTAATTGGACCGAGGGTGTCGTCGAAGATCGTACAGGGCCGGTAACTTATACTGTGAAAGCAAATGATGGTCGCTTTTATAAGCGGCATGTCGATCAAATACTTACCGGTCAAGCTAGACGATCACGTCATTCTTTGAGTTAGACAGTTAAAAACGTATCTGATAGATCGATGGCTGATCAGTCACGCGCAGATAATAGGCCGGAGGAGGAATTTTACGAATGTGCAGAGGAAGAAGCAGGTGAGGGGGTGCACCGCTGACTCCGCCGACGCACTCGGTAGCTGCTACTGATAATGATAACGGTGGTCGAGTGCGCAGGCAAGCTGCTTTGCGCTGTATTGAGAAACTTTCTAATATGTAAATAGGGTTAGATATTTATTTTTTTATCTCTGTGTATGTAAATAATGTACTTTTTACATATTTAGTTGCAGTGTGTCTTATCAGTGTATCAGCCTAAAGAGTATAATTTCTTTTTTAGTAAACAAGTATATTATACTTACGTATTTTTACCTATCTATCGAAGTAGGTACTTTAAGTTCGAGTTTGTTTTGCTGCTCTTACCTAATGATGTTGTTTACCAACTAACTTCTGTTTCAAACATGGTATCATTATTCATTGATATTTAACTTTGCGGCGCCTATTATGTAAACATTCGATTACTAAGTGGTTTAAGTAGATATTTAGTTTTTTGTTTTTTTTTACTGATTTAAGGGGGGAAAGTGTGTTAATATTTCTTACAGATTTGAGGGGGAAAAGTGTTATATACCTTGTGTCGGTAGTTAATAAAATCAGTTTGTATCGATCCACGGTGTCTCACTGACGTCCCTACTTAACACCTACCAACCATGATGTCTAATTGCAGTTGAACCATCCTAATCAACGTTTTTTTTTCATTGATTTAAGGTTTATAAGAAGCATCTCGCCCTTAAAAAAGTCACATTCAAATGTTTTTATTTTTATTTTATTGGAAATGGATTGGCTCTAGACACTAGGTCAGGGATGACCGTGACAGAATCGACGATAAAACGAGTTCGCCCAGAAGACACCTGTTATGGCACTGGCAATCTCACGCACCGACGGAACACAGCATGCTTTTTGGCGCTGGACTCCGGTGAGAGAGTTACCAATCAATCAGCCCCTTGGGCACCGCAACCACCGCTTTGTAGGGATCGTTCAGCCGGACTTATTCACAGGCAAGCTTGTGTTGCCGTTTCCCGGGGTGGAACAATAGGAGGTAAATCCCATCCCACCCCAATGTTAAGACACAATAAATTCAAAATATCAAATCCTTTGTTAAAATCTGTTTTACGTTTGACCGAAAATCTGTTGAAGACTCATAGTGGTCATTTGTAATCTACGTTCTGAAATTGCATGATGGACTTTAGCCCACCTCTTGTATTAATTAATCGGAGTAGGGTTATAAAACATCAGTGGAAAGCAATCAAGCGCGATTATACCCCGAGCTTAGATAATGTTATTTCATATTCAAATAGTTTTAGTTCTAGATTAAAGCCTTTTGTACCTAAATTCAAAGTAGAGAGCTCATTTGAAGAGCAATACAGAATACTTGATCAATAGTTTAGGCTATTTGATCAATAGTTTTGTACGTGTAGGTACGTAAGTAAGTATATTTAATAATCTGTGCGTCTACTATTTGATGTGCATAATAGAAATAAAAAATAAGTAATAAAACCATAGGTACTTCTATGCCAAAAATAAACAAACATAGATTTGCATCGAAACGATAAACAATGGCAACATAACACAATAGATTTGAAATTTTATTGATGTAGTGACTATGTACAGAAAACACAAAAATGCACGTTAATTTGAAACACGTTTTTGCAGTTGGAAATAGTATAGCCCTAATTAAATGCCAATTCAATTTAATCAAGCTCTCAATAAATAATAGATAGATAGATAGATAGAATAAGGTAATCCTAAGACATTTTTATGATTTAACAAAATGTTCATAAACACATTCTCATTGGGGATTCTGAGGATTGCCTCAGCATCCCCAGAACTCCTATGCAATATGCAGGTAGAAGCAAGAATAGAATAGACACCCCTAGTTAAAATTCACAATAGTGATAATCCTAGAAATTGCGAATGTAAAATTATACAAAGGGTTCCCAAGGTTACCTACTTATGTGTTATTGTGGATCAACACCTAAGGTGGGATGAGCACATTACCAAACTGGTAGGCAAGCTCCGCAGTGTAGGCTATATTTACTGTGACCTGCGTAATATCCTTTCTAAAGACCTTCTCGTTAGCCTAAACTATGCACTGTCTCAGTCGCTAATTTTGTATGGAATCACAGCCTGGGTACAATGTGGCCTAGATTTAATGAAAAAGTTAGAAATCGTACAAAAATTAAACCTTAAAATAATTAATAAAAAGCCGCGAAGATTTCCTACATCTGAATTATTCGTAATTTGCAAAGTTATGACACCGCGTAAACTCTTTGTTTGGTGTACGATGCTTACAATGTCTAGACTTCTTCCTAATTTTCCTTTGAATGAAATTCGGCGACCCGCTCGCTCAACAACCAGGCTAAAATATAGAGTGCCTCTTAGGTCTACTAATTATAGTAAGGAACACTATACAGTAGCAGCTCGCACGCTGTACCACGAATTGCCAGCCGACATTTCTAGATTGGTTGATGCCGATAATATAAAGGATAGACAAAAGTTAAAAAATACTCTTAAACATTACTTAATCGACCTGAATATTAATGATTTTACTAAATTGAGTTTATCCCATGATAAACTCAATTTATAGATGATATTTTTATTTTTTGTATAAAATCTTATTCTGGTTTTAGTTAACTTTTTAAGCATGTTCATCTTTTGCATGTTTTTTTATTTTTTAATATTTTTTTTTAATAATATTATTATTGTTCACCCTGTACAGGGTTTAATGATGTTTAAATGGATGAACTGCCACCTCATAGTCATTTACTAGAAGTAACTAGCCCTAGCATAGGCCCCGGTCTTTTTAGGCTGTTACTGTCAATTTACATTATATGAATATTGCGCATTGTGTTCAGTTTTCAACACACATATAATCACGCCTTTATCCCTAATGGGCTAGGCAGAGCGTAAACGACCTGAACAAAGGTCGTTCCGCCACGTTTGATAAAGTTTTGAAGGTTATTTATGATAAATTTTTTGGTATAGTTCTGTAGTGACAGGTTGTTAGCCCAATAAATAAATAAATTTCAATATACTGAAACTCTTGGATCCCTTAGCTGGTTATTAAAACATGCCCTGGAGGAAATGTACCTGGCACATTTTATGTTTTTCTTTCGCTCCCAGAATATATTAGAATAGCTGTATTCCCAGGAAACAGTGAAAGTTTACAACAATACACATTGCAAAAGAGCGTAATGTGAATGTGAACTTTGAGCGCGTTGGACCTAGTGAGGCGGATGAGAGGCGATTGATTAAATGCATCTCAAGTGCTTACACTAGCACGTGCTCATTGGTATTAATGTGAGCTTCAGTTTTCGTGTTTTGGTCACGACTGAGGTAGTTTTCATTGACTCTGTGGTGCCGGGTCAGAATAGTATCACATCATTTGTATCGATAATGTCTTAAAAACCTACTAAGGGATATTACATACATAATGGGGTAGGCAGAGCGTAAACGACCTAAACAAAGTCTGACAAAGTTTTGAGGGTTATTTAAGATAGATTTGTAGGTATATTGCAGTAGTGACAGGTTGTCAGCCCATCGCTTAAATTGCAATATACTGAAACTCTCGAATCTCTTAGCTGGTTTTTACAGCATGCCTGGGAGAAAATGCAGCTGGCACATTCTATTCTTTTCTCGCGCTCTCAGTCCAGCATGGAAGAAATCAATATACTTCTTTCCCACTTTTGTGTTTATTGTTTCCGATGCGAGTGAAAATCGGTCCAGTCAGGCGGACGAAAATCGTTTGATTAAAACCATCCCAAGTGTTAACATTGTTAACACTATGAACGCCTTTGTAGGCTTAACCAATTTGCTAGTATTAAAATAATAATTATAAAGAAATATCAACCGTTTCGTAGACTTCGTAGCAAAGTGCGTGCTACGACGGTATTTGAAATAAGTAGGTCAAACTAATTAGCCGTTATTTTTTACCCGATTATGTTCTTGATTACTATGAATTGAATTATCTATCTAAGATTACCTATTTAACGTATTAGGTCGGTATTCTTGTATTGACTAGTAAAATCTTAAACAATACCTTGTAACTTGGTTGCTTTTACAAAATAATTAGTACTATTTCCTACATACATATACATACATATAATCACGCCTTTATCCCTTATGGGGTAGGCAGAGCGTAAACGACCTAAACAAAGGCCGTTCCACCGCGTCTGACAAAGTCTTGAGGGCCATTCAAGAAAGATTTGTACGTATATTGCTGTAGTGACAGGTTGTCAGCCCATCGCCTAAATTACATTATACTGAAACCCTCAGATCCCTTTGCTGGTTTTTACAGCACGCTCGGGAGGAAATGCAGCTGGCACATTCTATGTTGTTCTCTCACTCCCAGTCCAGCATGGAAGATTTAAGGAACTATTTCCTTGACGCAACAATTAAGGAAATCCTCAAATATGTACGAGCAACTTTCTTACGGGACTCTTTCCAGAGGTCATCGTTTATTACTTTAGACTTATCAGGATAAAAGATCATCATCATCTCCCTAGCCTTATCCCGTATCTTACGGGGACGGCTACCTAATCTAGGGGATTGAACGAGGGTACTGGTTTTTACACAGAGCGACTGCCATCTGACCTCCGCAACCCAGAAGAGAAACCAGACGCAATCCTAGATTAGGTCAGAGTTTTCAAGCCGCCAAAGCTTAGCACTGGCCTCTGATATGGCTTAACGACTAATATGTACGGTATTAAACGATATTAACCAGGACCAACGGCTTAACGTGCCTTCCGAAGCACGGAAAAAGCGCCGAATAAACGTACATATGAAATTCGAAAACCGAAAAACACATTGGTACGTGGTGGGATTCGAACCACGACCTCCCGCTCAGGAGGCAGCGGCCCTATCCACTACACCATCGGGCTCTCTTTTTTTCTTTCTGTCTTTGAGAATGAAATTAACAGCTAATCCATTAAAATGAACAGTAATTCCGATGGTGTAGTGGATAAGGCCACCGTTTTCTCCTGAGCCCTTAACGTACCAATGTGTTTTTTGATTTTTGATATCATATGTAAGATGCTTCGAAAGGCACGTGAAGCCGTTGGTCCCGGTTTATATCGTTTAACACCGTAGATATTAGTCATCACCATGAGATACGAGCTAAGGCTAAGGAAGGAGGGAGATGATGAGAAAGAAATGAACATCTGATTAGTAAATTAGAATGCAGAGAAATACACAATTTGGAAAACATAAGATAAAATAATGATAACGTCTTTGAATGAAAATGTAAAATATTAATCATATGTCGATCTTTGCTGCTTAGGCAATATTGTAAGCTATAACGATTATATCTTACCACCTAATAGATATTTATGATAGGAAGTAGGTAGATGTAAAATTATCCAGGCACTTTTGTCTGAAATTTTAATATGCATCAAAGCGAAACTAATTGAATCTGAAATCACACATACACACATACATATAATCACGCCTTTATCCCTAATGGGGTAGGCAGAGCGCAAACGACCCAAACAAAGGTCGTTCCGCCACGTCTGACAAAGTTTTGAATAATATAAACGATAGACAAAAGTTAAAAAATACTCTTAAATATTACTTAATCGACCTGAATATTAATGATTTTAATATTTGTATTAAAATGATAAATGATTTTAATATTTATTTTTATTTTTTGTATTAAATTATATCATGTATATTTTTTATATCTTATTCTGGTTTTAGTTAACTTTTTAAGCATGTTCATATTTTTTTTCTTCCCTGCTGGCCTGGGAGCGAGAGAAAAACATAGAATGTGCTAGCTGCATTTCCTCCCGGGCACGCTGTAAAAACCAGCTAAGGGATCCGAGGGTTTCAGTATATTGTAGTTTAGGCGATGGGCTGACAACCTGTCACTACAGCAATATGCTTACAAATCTATCTTAAATAACCCTCAAAACTTTGTCAGACGTGGCGGAACGACCTTTGACTGGGTCGTTTACACTCTGCCTACCCCATTAGGGATAAAGGCGTGATTATATGTATGTATGTATATTTTGCATGTTTTTTTTTTTAAATGAACAATTACAGTTTAAATGAACCTGTACAGGGTTTAATGATGTTTTAATGGATGAACTGCCACCTCCTAGTCATTTACTAGAAGTAACTAGCCCTAGCACAGGCTCCGGTCTTTTTGGGCTGTTACTGTCAATTTACATTATATGAATATCGCGTATTGTGTTCAGTTTTCAACACACATATAATCACGCCTCTATCCCTAATGGGCTAGGAAGAGCGTAAACGACCTGAACAAAGGTCGTTCCGCCACGTTTGATAAAGTGTTGAAGGTTATTTATGATAAATTTGTAGGTATATTGCTGTAGTGACAGGTTGTTAGCCCAATAAATAAATAAATTTCAATATACTGAAACTCTTGGATCCCTTAGCTGGTTTTTAAAGCATGCCCGGGAGGAAATGTACCTGGCACATTTTATGTTTTTCTTTCGCTCCCAGAATATATTAGAATAGCTGTATTCCCAGGAAACAGTGAAAGTTTACAACAATACACATTGCAAAAGAGCGTAATGTGAATGTGAACTTTGAGCGCGTTGGACCTAGTGAGGCGGATGAGAGGCGATTGATTAAATGCATCTCAAGTGCTTACACTAGCACGTGCTCATTGGTATTAATGTGAGCTTCAGTTTTGGTGTTTTGGCCACGACTGAGGTAGTTTTCATTGACTCTGTGGTGCCGGGTCAGAATAGTATCACATCATCTGTATCGATAATGTCTTAAAAACCTACTAAGGGATATTACATACATAATGGGGTAGGCAGAGCGTAAACGACCTAAACAAAGTCTGACAAAGTTTTGAGGGTTATTTAAGATAGATTTGTAGGTATATTGCAGTAGTGACAGGTTGTCAACCCATCGATTAAATTGCAATATACTGAAACTATCGAATGTCTTAGCTGGTTTTTTCAGCATGCCTGGGAGTAAATGCAGCTGGCACATTCTATTCTTTTCTCGCGCTCTCAGTCCAGCATGGAAGAAATCAATATACTTCTTTCCCAGTCGTGTGTTTTGTTTCCGATGCTAGTGAAAATCGGTCCAGTCAGGCGGACGAAAATCGTTTGATTAAAACCATCCCAAGTGTTAACATTGTTAACACTATGAACGCCTTTGTAGGCTTAACCAATTTGCTAGTATTAAAATAATAATTATAAAGAAATATCAACCGTTTCGTAGCAAAGTGCGTGCTACGACGGTATTTAAAATAAGTAGGTCAAACTAATTAGCCGTTATTTTTTACCCGATTATGTTCTTGATTACTATGAATTGAATTATCTATCTAAGATTACCTATTTAAGTTATTAGGTTGGTACTCTTGTATTGACTAGTAAAATCTTAAATAATACCTTGTAACTTGGTTGCTTTTACAAAATAATTAGTACTATTTCCTTGACGCAACAATTAAGGAAATCCTCAAATATCTAATTGCAATTTAGGCGATGGGCTGACAACCTGTCACTACAGCAGCATACATAAAAATCTATCTTAAATGGCCCTCAAAAGTTTGTCAGACGTGGCGGAACGACCTTTATTTAGGTCGTTTACGCTCTGCCTACCCCATTAGGGATAAAGGCGTGAATATATGTATGTAAATGTATGTCAAATATCTACGAGCAACTTTCTAACGGGACTCTTTCCAGAGGTCATCGTTTATTACTTTAGACTTATCAGGATAAAAGATATTGCTAATTTTCTTTCTGTCTGTGAGAATGAAATTAACAGCTAATCCATTAAAATGAACAGTAATTCCGATGGTGTAGTGGATAAGGCCACCGTTTCCTCCTGAGCCCTTAACGTACCAATGTGTTTTTTGATTTTTGATATCATATGTAAGATGCTTCGAAAGGCACGTTAAGCCGTTGGTCCCGGTTTATATCGTTTAACACCGTAGATATTAGTCATCACCATGAGATACGAGCTAAGGCTAAGGAAGGAGGGAGATGATGAGAAAGAAATGAACATCTGATTAGTAAATTAGAATGCAGAGAAATACACAATTTGGAAAACATAAGATAAAATAATGATAACGTCTTTGAATGAAAATGTAAAATATTAATCATATGTCGATCTTTGCTGCTTAGGCAATATTCTAAGCTATAACGATTATATCTTACCACCTAATAGATATTTATGATAGGAAGTAGGTAGATGTAAACATATCCAGGCACTTTTGTCTGAAATTTTAATATGCGTCAAAGCGAAACCAATTGAAGTTGAAACCAACTTATTCAAAGACAGCTTTTTCCTCCCGCTTCGGTTGAAGACTGCAATTTCGTCCCAAAGTTTCTTGATATGGTTCATATTTAAAGGATGGTAGGAAGTGTGAAGTATGGCGTTCCAAGTTTATTGCTTTGAGACTTTGGCTCGGAATCTTGTCGAAGAACACACCTGCCTCTTAACTCAGTATTAAATTCGGGGCTCTATGAAATAGTTGTAAAAAAATGCTATAGGACGTAAAATGAACTGATCAGTTTACGGATTAAGAGTTCCACAGAGTCCTTAACTATGTAATTAAGTACAAAACAATATGTTCATAGCCATTCAGCGTGGCAATACTGCAAGTGTTATGGACACCTGCATTTGCATCGGGACTAATTGCGGGCGTTTTAGTATAATATAATGACTGGTGTATTGGAGTTAGTTACCACTTTTATTTTATTTCGTTCTTGAAAAAAGTATATTTTTTTTACAAAACTGATAGTAAATAATCATCACAATACGGGATGTAAGGAACAGCGTCCCGCAAACTGATAGGGGTTGCTCAGTCAACGAAACTGAACAACTTTCACCGGGAAATTCTTTCAGGAAATGTAAAAATATTGACCTTCCATAAGCAGTCGCCAGTATTACGAGCTATGGCGCTGCTCAGTTATGTCCTCGAAGCAGCACCACAGTGAGATTTGTTTGATAGTGCGATGAAATGTTTGCTTAATGAGTGTAAAAAAAGATTTGAAGGTATGATGCCTGTAAGTTCAATACCATAGTTATATATATATACATACATATAGTCACGCCTTTATCCCTAATGGGGTAGGCAGAGCGTAAACGACCTAAACAAAGGTCATTCCGCCACGTCTGACAAAGTTTTGAGGGTTATTTAAGATAGATTTGTAGGTATATTGCTGTAGTGACAGGTTGTCATATATTTGGTTGTATATATTTCTATTAATTATTAATAATGGATGTTCATGTAATTTATTATTTTTAATTAATTTTTATTTCATTTGATGTATCTTTGTAATGCCATGGATTTTTACTCTTTACTGTTACAATGTTTTACTATTATAAATAAATAAATAAACAAAAAGAAGTGTAAATAAAAATTGGATTTGCCATACAAAATGTCCACCTCGATCAGAATTTTTTTTTTACTTCCTGAAAGAATTTTCTATTGGAAATTGTTCAGTGTCGTTAACTGAGCAACCCCTATCAGTTTGCGGGTCCCTTACACCTCGTTTACAAAACATGTTACGAAAATTTATATTTTACCCCGAAATAGACCTATAAACGCTATGAATCATAAAAGGAAACTTTGGTATGGGTAGCATACGAGCGTAGCTGATTATGATTACAGTTTCAAAGCGTAGCACGTCGTTAAAGACAAATTGGCCATTTTTTTTAATATTGTTTTTAGAGGACTTTTGTACGTTAATACAAGGTTTAATTAGTTTACAAGCAGTAAATTTCAAGTAGTAAATTTCGACAGTCTCTATTAAATTTGGGCAAAGTAAGTAATAGTTTGGGCTGAGCTGTAGGCTACTAACGGGGCCCACAGGTGGGGGATAGAACGGCCATCAAGATATGGTGATTAGCTGCGAATATATCGAATAAGCAGTCCCGACCGGCAAACAACGGCAAGATAATCAGGATGTGGGGGGGTCCAGTGGGATGGGCTTCCTTAAAAAAATGCCACAAATATCCGATCTTGTGACGTAGCGAGTCAATTCCGACACTATATAAGCACTCCCCTGGTGTCAGGCAGAGGTGGCACTTGTACTGGTAGGAGGCCAAGTGAATGGATTCTGAAAGAGCTCGTGTCCAGACTATATGACGTGTACTAGCTTCTTTTTATATACTGCGGTGTGGACGGCAAGAGGGAAACCACCACACTAAATTTCCCTAAAATGGAGTAATATGAACAGGATTAAAGCTGGCAATTACAATTTTAGATTTCTGAACAAGATCTAAATCAAGATCTTGCGCAGGCTGTTGCGGCTGCATTCTGCTAGCGTATGAAACGCAGGAGACGGTTTTTCTCATTAGGTGGCCATATTTGTTAAACGGTACATGTCCTGATGTAAGGCTCGTATTTATAAAGTTATATCAAGATTGAGAGCAATATTAAGAAAGGGTTTGACAGGCGATATTGTACTTAAATTACATTCCTGATACGAACTCAAACTAGTTGAAATCATCAGTCTCAAGTCCTGGTTATCAATACGCGCCTAGAATTTTGTGAATTTCATCATCATTGGTCACGACATCTTGTTCAGATGATTGTTGCAGCGTCAATTAATTGGGAAGAGGTTTGTGCGCCGTCGGAGGTAAGAGATGCGGCGCATCTTTTTCTATGGCTTTAGAGTCCAATTGCAGCTCGGCACTTCCTGCCACAGAGATCACAGGTGAAGCGTGAGTTTGAACATGGTTCCTGTACTGCACGAAGTCTCTTCTGCTTCAGGTCATCGAGGCAGGATTCTTCATGATGAGTTATGTATCAAAGGCCTTCTGTAGGTCAACGAAAACTGTAAAGAGGGGCATACATTGTTCTCTGCATTTTTCCTGTACCTGTCGTAAGGTGAATATCATATCAATGGTAGATCTGTCAGCTCTAAAACCGCATTGTGATTCTGGCATACTGGATCAGCAAGTGATGCCAATCTTTTCAAAACCACTTTTGCGAGTGCTTTGCCAGCGATGCCTAGTAGTGATATTCCTCTATAATTGTTGCAATCCCCTATGTCTCCCTTTCCTCTGTACAGAGTAACAATATTGGCGTCTCTCATATATTGTGGAATCGTTTTTTTCATCCTAACAGCGTAAAAGTATCACAAAGAGTAGCGAGGACACGTAACCAGCACGTAGAAGTTCTGCAGAAATGTCATCTCGCCCAACGCTTATCCCTAACTTTAATCTCAGGATAGCATTATGAAGTTCTTCAACGAAGGTGTTTCATCTAGGTCAGATGCTACTGCGAAAACTTGAAGGGATTCTAGAGCTGAAACGCTGATTGAGATAGATTCTGCGTAAAGATCAGTGTCGTGTTTGTGCCCATCTCTCTAACTGTATGCTTTTGTCGTCATTGTCTTTTGGCTCGCCATTTAGGTCCTTTACGGAAGCTTTCTGATGCTGGGGCCGATTGCTACCTTGATATTTTGATACATACCTATATTTCCTACGTCATGGTATTGTTGAATGTTCATGCACAATTCAGTCCAGTAGGAGTTTGCACATTCACGAGAAATGCGTTGTAGGTTAGATTTCGCATTTTTATACCTAATCTCGTAGCGAGCGACAGATGGTTTATTCAGGTATTCTGTGTATGCATTTCATTTTTCCTCTACAAGGGGGTGTAAAACTTGTTCGTATTCGGCGAACCAGTCGTTTTGTTTACGGACCTTTCTCCCAAAAGATTCAACAGCTGTCTGCATGAGTGTGTCTTTAAAGTTCGTCCAAGCAGATTCCAGATTTTGGGAGGCTTGCAAGGTTTTGATGTTAAGCTTACTTTGTACAAAATTGGTTTTTAGTCGTTACGTCAGTCGAGCCACTGAGGTGTCCAGTTGTACTCTTATTTTGCGTCTCGGTCTTGCTGAGTGTATTTTCTTCGGTAGAAGTCAAATTCAAATTCAAATTCAAAATATCTTTATTACTCACACACTTAAAACAAAAACATATAAAATAACAATCACAATAGTTCGGTTTGAGAGTAAAAGGTGAGGGTCTCAGTATTTCCAAGTCCCATTTTAGTCAACACTAAAGAATGATCAGTGTCGCATATTGCGCTGTGATACGTACGAGTGTTAAGAGTATCACGCAAGTCACGCTTTCTGCTTAGGATGAAATCAATTTGGTGCCAGTGTCCCGATTTGGGATGTCTCCATGAAACTTGATGAGCTACTTTATTCCGGAAAAATGTTTTAGTGACACATAGGTCATGAGAGATGGAGAACTCGAGCATACGTTAACCGTTATCATTCATGTTTCCAATGCCGTGAGTTCCCATGCAATCGGACCCATGTATATTTATTTTTCTTTCAAGAACACTGAACATGTATATTTATTTTTCTTTCAAGAAAACTCATCTTGTTTCAGACATTGTGACGTGCCTGCTGCTCCACACACCTGTAAAAGCGCAAGACGAGGGACGGACTAGTATCTTATTGACTAGGGACTTCCCAGCTGGGGCAGGCGGTAACTGGTCAATTAACCATAATAGGCTATCCTACCGTCGAGAGTCACCCCTGGCACCCGCGCGTGACGTTCATTGGCTCACACTTATCACTCTGGTGACTATGACTCCCCGTGTTGTTTCTTACATCTTTCCGTAAAAGATGCGAGTGAAGTGACCTCTCCACAGGCCTGGCGCTGCATCGCCAGAAGGAACACGAACTTGCCCAACATTCATGCTCCTCTCTTGACCTCTTTATCCACAGGAACGACAGGTCATTACGAGTGGAGACGCTTCGGTTGCAGGAGTTGCCGACTTGTTTAGGTTGGACCCTACTGTCGCCTATGGTACTCCGAATCCGTTGCCTCATCCGCTGACGTACACCGTACCGAATTCCATATTCTCCTATGTAGCCGCCATCAAGGTCTTCAACCGTATCCATGGGTAAGGTCCACGATATACCCCGCAGAACTGGCTCCCTGACTGAACTTAGCCACCGACTCCCTCCGGCCTACTGAAGCGTGTGGTGCCCACCCTTGCGACTAGGACGCGCCGGTCAGGAATTACCTCAGTGGGAGACAAGGAAGGTGACCCTGTCCCCCCTGAACCCGGGCTAACAACGGTTTGTATGGTGCTGAAACCGAGTGCAAGTAGTGAGCCAGCTCATAGCATTGTGTTAATTTCCCATCTAATACATTACTTTGTAGAAGTAGTTATAATATTAAATAATTCTGACAAAATCTTTAAGTTTAAAAAAATCTTTACACTTTACGTGCAACTATTTTACTCAATCTGCTTATTTAAGCCATGTCTAAAAAGAGATGCGGGTATATAAATTGAGACGTTAATTTATCAATATGCCAGCAGGAGACAGGCCTCTCTAAAACCACAGTGTAGAAAAGTATGCCGTTTTGCCAGTGTCCGTGAAATACTTAACAACATTTCTTCTTACCCTATTGCATAGTACAAGACACTGATTTGCAATGGCGCAATACCATGCAAACCAAGTTTCAGGAAAGAAACCGGTATTTTTAATTTCTATCTAGTTTTGAATGCCGAAGTTTTACTGTATGATTTTACTTCTACTGTGATAAGGCTATATTTTAATTTGTCAGTTAAGTGATTGCTAAATAAAATGGGTGAGTGAAAAATGAGTTTGAGTTTCGTAAAATAAGTATTATGACTTCTTCTGTCGAGTGGGTATCGAGTCTATCGACCCGATGAACCCTGGTCTCAGAGTTTTTAAACCGCCTAGTAGCACAACTATCAGGCCTCTGACATAGTTTGGGTAACGACCACTATCAAAGACAGCGACCGGGACCGACGGCTTAACGTGCCCTCCGAAGCACGAAATCTTTCTTTTTCAGACAATCAGGTGATTCAGCCTATAATGTCCTAACCAAACTGGGGAAAAATTCACAAAGTGATAAATTCTCAAATATCAACTTTGTGTTTCCCCCTTGGGAATCGAACCCAGGACCTCCGGATCAGGAGTCCATGGCACTAGCCCGTAGACCACGGAAGCAGTTCCATAGGAGTAATATTATGACTTTTATTACTCCTATGGAAATATAGAGAATAGATTAAAGTTGCGTAGGTGGGAATTCAACTTTTTGAAAGATACTAAGGTCCGTAATTATAAAGAGCACTAGAGACTGACAGCTAGTTTGAGTCCGTATCAGAAATGTCATTTCAGTATAAATGGACCTGTCAAATCCATACTTAAAATTACTCTCAATCTAGAGATCGTTTTATAAATACTAGCCTTAAACTTTTTCAATTTCATAAAATATATTATATTCAGTCTCTAGATATTTTTTATACGTGGGCGTCTGCTTTTAAATAACAATGGGGACAGATTACGAAAAGTCTGAGATCTGAAAAGGTTTTGAAACATTCGTAGACAAGTACTAACTTTTCAGAGAGGTATTATGCGACTTGTTCTTGCTTTTGGACTAGTAAAGGTTTTGTTGAAAACTTATATTATAAGTATAATACTTAGTTATTTATAAGAGTAAGTGCGCAAAACACACGCATAACTTACTGCGCGCAAGATTGCGCTCAATACGCTTTCGATAATTTTTGCGCGCGTAGCAAGGAACTCTACGCCGGCGCATTCCTCTGCCAGTACGCGAGCGTAGCGCGTAAGTTTATGAATGTGTGTTGTAGGCAATGAAAAAAGGATTGACAGCATGTTGACTGCAATCTTACGTGAAGTAAGTGACGCCTGTGTGTAACCGCACTGTGAATAGGTATAATTTAAAAGATATTGTGCCTTTATTACTAATGTATGGTCTATCGCTATATTGGGGCATTAATTTCTAATTATGGCTCTTAGTGACTTAGCCTTTTACTAAGCCGTTGTTGCCCTACCTATTCCGTAAATACCTAGGCATATTGTCATATTTTTCAACACATTGGGAGTTTTTAGACTGGATGGCACGGCGACCGCAACGGCGACGGCACGGCACTTTTGACTGTACCGTCGAAGAGATAATCTATGAAAATCAATGAAATGATATGGCACACTCTTACACTTGCCGGCACGGCAACGGCATGGCATTGATTTCCACCGGTACCGTCGCCGGCCTGCCGAACTGCATGCGTTTTGTATTCGTACACATCTTCTCACCTTCGAGAGGATACCAAGTTTTTTGGCAGCTGTTGTGGCCAGAGACTCAATGTAACGTCCAAAGTTCAAGTCGGACGTAAGGCTCATACCAAGAAGCTCAAGATGGTCAGAAATCGGTACGGATACATCTCGGAAAGTTGGAGCCAGGTTAAAAGGACTCCGTTTTGTCGAGAATAGACACGCCTGGGTTTTGGATGCGTTGAACTTGACGAGATTGGCATCGCCCCACTCGGATATCACCCTTAGCGATGAGTTCAGACGATCTACTATGGACTCCCGACAAGACTGGATTGTTTCACTGTTGGCCCTTGCACTGGACAGATATCTGTCAACAACCGTGCTGTCATCAGCGTACCCAAAGGTATCGGGAGTCAACATGTCGTTGATATGCAGCAGGAATAAGGTTGCAGACAGGACAGAACCCTGAGGAACTCCGGCATCAATAGCCTGTTGTCCGGAGGAGCAGCTTTCTAAGACCACTTGTATGGATCGTTCACTCAAGAAGTCCGAAATCCAGTTGCAAAGGCCAGCAGGTAACCCGTAGGCGGGAAGCTTGCCAGTAAGGCTAGCGTGCCAGACCCTGTCAAAAGCCTTGGAGATATCCAGAGACACGGCAAGTGCTTCACCATGTCTCTCAATAGCCTCGCTCCATAAGTAAGTGGCATGCACGAGGAGGTCCCCCGTCGATCGCCCTCGGCGGAAGCCGTATTGGTGATCGTTAAGGATATCATTATAATCAAGGTATGCCAGGAGCCGATTATTCAGTACACGCTCCATAATATTGCAGAGTAGCGATATCGGGTCGTTGTCGTGTCATTGCCGTGCCGTTTAGTGGAAAAACAGAGCCACGGCGTCGTGACGGTACCGTCGCCGTGCCGTCTAGTGGAAAAACGCCCATTATGTTGAAAAATATAGTCGGTTGCCCCCCACCTAACGAAGTTGGATTTCCGTACAAAAGCGTCTCGTCTGCAGTTTCCCAGCTTGAATGCGTTTGCACACCATGACACATGACTGAGAGGAAGGAGCGACAGAAGTGCGAGTCAATTATAACTTGAAAAGATGCCATAGACATACATTGGTAGATCCCGCAAGACAACCCGTGACACCACACAAGGTTGTTTTTTAACTGCCTCCGTAATCTAGTGGTCAGACCCATGGGTTAACGATCCGGAGTTTCTAAGTTCAATTCCCAGGGGGGAACATAAAGTTGATATTTGTCAATTTATCACTTTGTAAGGTTTTCCCCAGTTTGGTTAGGACATTGCAGGCTGAATCTGATTGTCCGAAAAGTAAAAGGATTCCGTGCTCCGGACGTTAAGACGTCGGTCCTGGTCGCTGTCTTTGATAGTGGTCGTTACTCAAACCATGTCAGAGGCCTAAAAGTTTTGCTACTAGGAGGTTTGAAGACTCTGACACCAGGGTTCTTTGGGTCGTTGTTCGACTCGAGAATCCACTCGCTAAGAAGAAGAAGACCACACAAGGTGACACAAGTGTGCAAAATACTCCATCCGGTGTTACGAGGTCCGGCTAAAGCTATTCTGCTGGATCGATACTGCCATAATAAACTTACGTGGAGGTCGGTAATGAAATAACACGCACTGCACGGTAAGCGGTCGACCTCTGCCGCTGTGTTTGATGGTGGTTGAAATATAAAACTTGTAAGATACCATAATGAAAACTGATCGGCTTACTTCTTTATATTGAAAGGAGGGTTAGCCCTCGATGTTTTGATCCCATACTAGGATCTTCATCAGGAGAAAAGAAAATCACACTCCACCGCCCGCCAAATGGAATCTTCGACTAACGTCGAGGGCTAACCCTTATTTTAATACAAACAAGTAAGCCGATCAGTTTTCATTGTGAATGACACTTGTTTATCGTTTAGTTGTAAGATACCATTTAAATTAAGCAGTTAGATACTCTACCCCAGGGATCACTAGATCGTTCGGCGAACTGAAAACCCACTACAAGAAAAAGTGAAGCAAATGTACAATATTGAGTTGTTGGAATATTTTGATTGCGTGATCTACTGCAATTTAGTCTGTGTAGTTGCCGCAGAACTTCACAGCAAGCGGGAATGAAGACAGCCAGCGGAAGGCTCGGTATGACTAAAGTTTATAAGTGTTAAACTGGTATATTCGGATCTCTACAAGAGTTTGACAAATTTAAGTTCCAGATTGTTTAATGAGCTGGTTGAGATACTCTTGCAACTGCGATTGGCGATAAATACGTTAACATGAAAGGTATACGCTATTGCAATTTTAAAGCATGCATTTCGTTTCCAATTTGTCTCTTTACCTTGGATCTACGCTAGGCCAGACGACCATATATTTTAAATGTGTAGGTACTGGATTTGTAATGTACATATTCAATGATATCCGCTCTTAAGCTGCGGGATTATAATAAGATAGTGAGCTTAAGGTGAGACCATTATAAGTAAACCCGTTCACAGAATAATATAGGTGAAACCTTTCAATGAAGTCATATATATTTTTTTTACTCTTTTCATTATTGTCTGCGGTGTTAAAAATCGCATGCTGAAACGACATTTATCTGCCTCTTAGCGAGTGGGTTTTCGAGTCGAACTATGACCCTATGAAACCAACATTTATCGACATGTGAAAATCAACAATTTGCACATAAAAAAAAAGAAACATGTCATTACACAGCCGCCTAAAAACCGAACGCACCTAACGACCATATAGACAAAACATATATTGTCCACTGTCAAAAAAATATGAAATGTAGCTGCTAACAACACCTGTTTCAAACGTTTTTTTTTTTAAAAAAAAGGGTAGGTGAGGCGAGTAATGCACGTACATTGTGCCGCTGTATGGGATTGATAAATGACGTCATTTATCCCGGCGCTACCCTTCCTGTATGCCGAGTGTGCGCTTGTCCAACATGATGTATCTATTCGATAGCATGGCTCGTGTGCTAGTCTAGACTAACAGATGATGTTCACAAAACCAATTGATATTGATCATGGGATTCGGATTTCCTGTATTAACATTACAACTCTGTTTATAGGTAATTTAAAGGTTTTTATACATACATACATATAATAACGCTTTTATCCCTAATGGGGTAGACAGAGCGTACACGACCTAAACAAAGGTTTGCCACGTCTGACAAAGTTTGGAGGGTTATTTAAGATAGATTTGTTGGTATACTGCCGTTGTGACAGGTTGTCAGCCCATCGCCGAAATTACAATATTCTTAAACCATTGAATCCCTTAGCTGGTTTTTACAGCATGCTCGGTAGGGAATGCAGTTGGCACATTCTATGTTTTTCTTTAGCTCCCAGTCCAGCATGGAAAAATGGTTTTTATATAACTTACAATATATTTAGGGATCATAATAGGGGAGGGAGAGAGCCCGATGGTATAGTGTATATGGCCGCTGCCTCTAAAGCAGAAGGTTATGGTTCGAATCCCACCATGTACTAATATGTTTTTCGGTTTTCGGATTTCATACGTATCGGTGCTTTTTTCGTGCTTCGGAAGGCACGGTAAGTCGTTGGTCCCGGTTAATATCGTTTAAGGGGATCTCAGGTGCACGCCATTAAAAAATCATTACTCACTGAAAACTCAATTAATTGAAAATCCGGTAGATCAGATAGACGTATAGGCACTGACATTTATTTTAAACATTATAAATTAATGATTCAGTGTTCACTGCAATTATAGATAGCAAAAGTGCTAAAAGTGGCCGTTTTTCGCAATTTTTCTAACTGTTACTATAACAAACTATAAGTGGCAACTTTATGAGGTTTTAAATGACTTTCATTGCTTTAACCTCAATCTGATCTACCGGATTTTCGATTGACTGTGCTTTCAGTGAATTATGATTTATTGACTGATGAGGGCGCCACTTAGTTCAGGGAAGCCCTTTAATACCGTAGATATTAGTCGATAAGCTATTGAAAGGCCTTTACTCAGCGTGGGCGGCTTGAAAACTCTGACCTTATCTAGGATTGGGTCTGGTTTCCCTTCTGGATTACGGAGGTCAGATGGCGGTCACTCTGTTTAAAAACCAGTACACTCGTTCAATCCCCTAGATTAGGTAACCAACCCCATGAGATACGGGATAAGGCTAGGGAGAAGAGATATATAGGGATCTGCTTTTAAACTAGATGACAAAATATGTCGATCTTACCATTGTCCAATCTTGTTACCAACGCTCATGAACTTGGATGCCAGATATGACAATTAAATTTTTGACAATTCAGCGTGAATCAAAAGCATAATATTTCTAAGATCGTTTCTTAATAGTTAAACCTCCACTAAGATGAATCAGGTAAGAAACTAGCTTATGAAAATACACATTTAGATAAAGATACATACATTCATACATAAAATCACTCCTTTATCCCTTACGGGGTAGGCAGAGCGTTAAACGCCTTGTACCAGGCGCTTTCGCCACGTCTGACAAAAATTGAGGGCAAATTTTAGATTGTAATGATATGTATTGCTGAAGTGACAGGTTGTCAGCCCATCGCCTAAATTACAATACACTGTAACCCTCGAATGCCTTCTGCTGACTTCTATAGCATGCCCGGGAGGAAGGGCAGCTGGAACATTCTATGTTTTTCTATTTCTCCCAGTCCAGCATGGAAGAAAAGATAAAGATAAAGAACAATATAGTAATCGAAAGCAAACTCATCCTATAACCATATGAATAAACAGAGGTTAATATCAGGTGTAAGGGACAGCGTCCCGAACACTGATAGGGGTTACTCAGTCAACGACACTGAACAACTTTCAGCAGGATTTGTTTTAAGGAAGTAAAAAAAAATGGCTTTTCCATACAAATTGACTGACCGTGGTGAACCTTTTGTAAAGAAAAGCCATTTTTTTAAAAAAAATCTTCTGACAGTTGTTCAGTTCCGTTGACCGAGCAGCCCCTATTAGTTTGCGGAACGCTGTCCCTTACACCCGGTATATCTACTAAGAAAAGAAATCAAAGAAGTTTCCGAAAAGCTTGCATATTCCTTGATTATTTTATCACTACATCGAGCATGGAAGAATTTGTACTATGAACGCGTAAAGGTGAACGCCCTCAGATTGTAAAGGCGTCTTCATTAGGAATTGTGCAGCAGATGCCTTTGTCTTACGGCTCCTGATTTCACAGTGTGTGCGGGTGCAAAGGGGTCTTCGTTAGTCATCCAACATTGTTGCCTTGCCTTAGGAGCAATATACCTATAAATCTATTTTAAATAACCTTCAAAATGTTTGTAGTGACAGCCTATCGCCTAAATTGGTCGCTGGTTTAAACAGCATGCCCGGGAGGAAATGCAGCTGGCACATTCTATGTTTTTCTTTCAATCCTACACATTTGTCTGTAAATCTTCCTAATAAAATAAAATAAAATAAATGATTTCTTATTCCTCCATGCTGGCCTAGGATTGAAAGAAAAACATAGAATGTGCCAGCTGCATTTCCTCCCGGGCATGCTGTTTAAACCAGCTAAGGGATCCGAGGGTTTTAGTATATTGTAATTTAGGCGATGGGCTCACAACCTGTCACTACAAAAATTATGAAGGTTATTTAAAATAGATTTATAGGTATATTGCTGTAGTGACAGGTTGTCAGCTCATTGCCTAGATTGCAATTTATGGAAACCTTCGGATCTTTTAGCTGATTTTATAGCATGCCCGGGAGGAAATGCAGCTGTCACATTCTATGTTTTTCTCTCGCTCCCAGGCCAACATAGAAGACTGATTCAGTTCAACAATGCTGGGAGTGAAAGAAAAACATAGAATGTGCCAGTAGCACTTCCTCCCGGGCATGCTGTAAAAATCAGCTAAGGGATCCGAGGGTTTTAGTACATTGCAGTTTAGGCGATGGGCTGACAACCTGTCACTACAGCAGTATACCTACAAATCTAACTTAAATAACCCTCAAAACTTTGTCAGACGTGGCGGAACGACCGTTTTACTCTACCTCATTAGGGATAAAGGCGTGATTATATGTAAGTATGTATGATTTCCTTATCAAATGCGTGCTCTTTGATTAGATTCAGTTTTAGTTTTATGTGATTTTATAAATTATGATTTGACATGTTTTATAAAATAAATAACTCGAGATTCACTTCTTATTTAAAATGTTCGGTTTTTGTCATAACTAACTAACTTTTAATCTAAATACGACGTGTCATATTTATTTCTTGATTTTACCAACATTGTTTAATAAATATTGATTAAAACATCAGTAAAATAACGTAATTTTGTAGAGTGTATTTTCTATCGAGTATACGCAGACATAATAGTTTAAATAAATATTTGTACATCAAATATATTATTTATTCGCTCCGATATCTTCCTGAATTCCACATGGTGGTAAAGCAAATGAAAAGCCTATATTTTTTTTAAAATATTGTTTTCACTCAAATATTACAAAATTGATGCCGAATTTTACCGTAGTTCTAGGAATGCTACATTATTATTCGTTTAAAATTCGGTGCTCACAGTGACGTTTTATGTTTTGAAATACAATAACTTAAACGCAGCTCAGTTCGTTAGAGTATCGGCACGAATTCCTAGAGTCGTAGGCTCAAATCCTGTACCTACATGTAAAATGTTTCAGTTTCAATATTTTCATATGTCACAAAAATATTTAATTATATTTTAACACTAAACGATAAACAAGTGTTATTCATCTTGAAAACTGATCGGCTTTCTTGTTTGTATTGAAAAGAGGATAAGGGGATTCTCGTTTAGGATCGAAACGTCGAGGGCTAACCCTCTTTTCAATACAAACAAGTAAACAGATCAGCTTTCATTATGAATAGTTAATTAGTTTGGTAAAAACTATTGCTGAATTGGTATTCTTAATTGGCCTATATTATACCATTGACCCTATAGCCTGTTCTCAATTTAATCTCCAACCTTAATTGTCTCCATATATTTGAGACCACTTATCGTCTTTCGAGAGCGGCCGCACTTACAATTTGGTCTAATGCCAAATGACGGCGCGATTGAAAATTGTTTTACGAGGATAACTGTGGCAAGTTCAGTATATAATTTGGTATATTCAACCACAATAGTATGGCTGGTATTTATAAAGCGATCTCAAGATTTCGCCCTTGCATACCTTTCTTAAACTTCATTTCTTGTATTTTAATGCAATAAAGAATATATATAAGATTGAGAGCAATATTAAGTATGGATTTGACAGTCTATTTTGTACTGAAATGACATTTCTGATACGAACTCAAACCAGCTGTCTGTCTCAAGTACTGTTTAATTATACAACTCTATTATTATGTGAAAGTATACCAATCTCTGTCTGCTTGTTACCTTTTCACACCCAAACCGCTATGAAGGATAGCTATTCACATTTTTAAAATCGTTTAAACATAGCACATATTTGTATATTGGGGAAATACCCTTTTTTATGGCTATATATCATTTTGAAGTGTAATCAATCAAGGTTTTTTATATTGGATACAGCACGTGTAAATTAAAAAGGATGCCTGTACGTTAGGAATCTTTACATTAGAATAACAAAACTAAAGCAATATTTTTACTTGTGTGATATTTTTGATTTCATTTAGGTCCATGAAGGATGTTATTAGCGCCATCTATCACTTTAACTTAAACACTTCTTCCTTTCGGCCAAGCTCGTATGAAATTAAATTCATCTTAATAACTATCTGAAATTCAATTTTTTTTAATATTATTTTGTCAAATATACCAGGCCACTCAGAAAGTATTGCGATAAATAGTTTTTATATATGGCAGACTGGCCAGTTAGAATCTTTTTTGAAAATATGATTACTTGTAAGTAAAAATATGTGTGTTCCATTTTCAAAATTTCCCTCCACATTTTTTGCGAGCCAATTTAAAGTATCGTGTCTTACTGAAAAATGGATCTGCGCCGGGAACATTTTAGAGCTATGATTTTTTACGATTTCAAATGTCGCCTGAAACCGGATGAATCGTTCGATAGACTTCAAATGGCATTTATGGATGAAAGCCCCTCCAAGGCAACCGTGTATCGTTGGTATAACGAATTTAGGCACGGTCGACCAACCTTGGGGGATGAAGAAAGAAGCGGTCGCCCTTTGACGGCTATTACGGAAGAAAACGTGCTAGCAGTGAAAATTTTTATCCAAAATAATAGGCGAATTACATATCAGGAGATTCAGCACATATTAAAGATTGGATCGGGAAGCGTTCACGAGATTCTACACGGGCATCTTCGCGTGAGGAGGATAGTATCGCGCTGGGTGCCGCACTACCTCACCGACGCTCAGAAGCAGGCCCGGGTGGAATGGTGCCGTGATATGCTGAACAAATTTGAAGCAGGCTCGTCTCGGCGTGTTTACGACATCGTAACAGGTGATGAGTCCTGGATTTATCAATACGATCCAGAAACCAAGCGCCAGTCGACAGTTTGGGTGTTTCAAAATGAACCAACGCCTACCAAAGTGAAGCGATCTCGAAGCGGGGGGAAGATTTTGATCGCCAGCTTTTTTAATTTGACTGGCCACTTGGCCTCAATTCCCTTACGAGATCAACGAAGCATTAACGCCGAATGGTATACTACCAAATGTTTACCAGAAGTTTTTTTCTGTTGTGAGCAACAAGCGACCAAACACAGGGCTCCGCGGACTACTGCTCCACCACGACAATGCGCCTGCACACACCGCGCTCAAAACGAGGGACTTCCTGGACAGCATACCAGTCAAACTCCTGGGTCACCCTCCTTACAGCCCTGATCTAGCACCGTATGACTTCTTTTTATTTCCAAAAATAAAAAATCAGCTCAAGGGGATATAATTTTCGTCGCCGGAAGATGCGCTGGCTGCGTTCGAGCAGGCTGTAAACGAGGTGTCTACGGCGGACTGGAAAAAGTGTTTTGAAAACTGGTTCAGACGCATGAATCTTTGTATAGAGGCTGGTGGAGAGTACTTTGAAAAGATTTAATAAAAATATATGTACCTGTAGAACAATTTTTTTTAGTGTCGCAAATCTTTCTGAGTGTCCCACGTATTATAAACTGAAGCATGTTTTCAATTCAAACAACAAATAAAATAATACAGTGGTGAGAAAACTCGCACTAAGTAGGTACCATAGTTTACAAGAAATAGAACAACCAAAGTTTTGTACATTTCTTCCATAGTTCTCTGGTAAAGAATTTTTATTTAATCTGGAAAGCATCAGAGTTCATTGTGTTATTGTCTCGGGCTATTTGCTAGGAATTGTAACTACTCGTTCTATAAGGAACAGAGAAAATTGAACGGTAAAGACTTGGTAAAGACAAAGTCTTCCCTACTTTTGCTACCATATAACGTTTGTAAAGAGAATAAAGCGCTAGTTATATTAAGGAAAGTAGTTGGGTTTTCCTTTTTTAAAAAATTTAAAGAATGATTGAATTTAAAATATCAAAACTGCAAAAAAATTCAAGGATCCCATAATAATATTTTAATCAGTAACCTATTTCTATTTTGTATTGCTTTAGAATCATTGTTGCTGTGAATAGAGATTTTAACGGTAGGCGCTTTATTTATTGCTCTATTAATTGCAATATTTTAATCCCTAAATATGAGGAATGCTGTTGGGTTTCATGCCAATACACGATTTCAAGAATTCACCTTGAAAATTTCGAGCAACTAAACAATAGATCCCAAATTGGGCCTGCGATTCACGATGTACATTGTACAGTATCCCACTGGACTTCAGGCAACCCTATTTCTCGACAATACCGGTGATATTTGCAGTATCCTTCTATAAGTCCAGATACCTTCAAATACTGCTAACAATTCCACGGAACCTTCGTCAACGTGAGGATGCCGCAATAATGCCGACAACAGAATTTATGTCGCCCGCAGCCGCCCTTTTCCGTAACGGTCACTTGGGCTAAAGTACCTGTCGTTCTAAATAATAGCGCCTTTCGAAATAGAATTACGTAGAATACTAATCAAGGGCTTTTGTTTAAGTGCACTAGGCTTTTCCTTTGACAGTTCTAAGGCTTCGAGGGTCGCAATGTTTCGCAGCTGGTTCTCGCTGTTCTACAAATCATTCTATCAACTAATACAATTATCAGTTATTTAAGCAGGTACCTAGATATAGAACATACATTAAAAAAAACGGTTATATAACTGAAATCGGTACACCACGTTAAATAGTTTTTCAAAATGCAGGTATCGAACACTGAAAAAACAACTTGGTTAAGTGATGTGTTTATGACAATAATGTTAAACATTAAATGAATCGAGTTAACCTAACCGAACTTATACCAAGTTCTTAAAAAAATCGAGCTATAGAGTAATTGATTTTAACATTCATCAGTGTAAAGGGGTCTTCGTTAGTCATGCAACATTGTTGCCTTGCCTTAGGAGCAATATACCTATAAATCTATTTTAAATAACCTTCAAAATTTTTGTAGTGACAGCCTATCGTCTAAATTGGTCGCTGGTTTAAACAGCATGCCCGGGAGGAAATGCAACTGGCACATTCTATGTTTTTCTTTCAATCCTACACATTTGTCTGTAAATCTTCCTAATAAAATAAAATAAAATAAATCTATTCCACCATGCTGGCCTAGGATTGATAGAAAAACATAGAATGTGCCAGCTGCATTTCCTCCCGGGCATGCTGTTTTAACCAGCTTAGGGATCCGATGGTTTTAGTATATTGTAATTTAGGCGATGGGCTCACAACCTGTCACTACAAAAATTATGAAGGTTATTTAAAATAGATTTATAGGTATATTGCTGTAGTGACAGGTTGTCAGCTCATTGCCTAGATTGCAATTTATGGAAACCTTCGGATCTTTTAGCTGATTTTATAGCATGCCCGGGAGGAAATGCAGCTGTCACATTCTATGTTTTTCTCTCGCTCCCAGGCCAACATAGAAGACTGACTCAGTACAACAATGCTGGGAGTGAAAGAAAAACATAGAATGTGCCAGCAGCACTTCCTCCCGGGCATGCTGTAAAAATCAGCTAAGGGATCCGAGGGTTTTAGTACCTTGCAGTTTAGGCGATGGGCTGACAACCTGTCACTACAGCAGTATACCTACAAATCTATCTTAAATAACCCTCAAAACTTTGTCAGACGTGGCGGAACGACCGTTTTACTCTACCTCATTAGGGATAAAGGCGTGATTATATGTAAGTATGTATGATTTCCTTATCAAATGCGTGCTCTTTGATTAGATTCAGTTTTAGTTTTATGTGGTTTTATAAATTATGATTTGACATGTTTTATAAAATAAATAGCTCGAGATTCACTTCCTATTTAAAATGTTCGGTTTTTGTCATAACTATCTTTTAATGTAAATACGACGTGTCATATTTATTTGTTGATTTTACCAACATTGTTTAATAAATATTGATTAAAACATCAGTAAAATAACGTAATTTTGTAGAGTGTATTTTCTATCGAGTATACGCAGACATAATAGTTTAAATAAATATTTGTACATCAAATATATTATATATTCGCTCCGATATCTTCCTGAATTCCACATGGTGGTAAAGCAAATGAAAAGCCTATATTTTTTTTTAAATATTGTTTTCACTCAAATATTACAAAATTGATGCCGAATTTTACCGTAGTTCTAGGAATGCTACATTATTATTCGTTTAAAATTCGGTGCTCACAGTGACGTTTTATGTTTTGAAATACAATAATTTAAACGCAGCTCAGTTTGTTAGAGTATCGGCACGAATTCCTAGAGTCGTAGGCTCAAATCCATGTAGGTACACATGTAAAATGTTTCAGTTTCAATATTTTCATATGTCACAAAAATATTTAATTATATTTTAACACTAAACGATAAACAAGTGTTATTCATCTTGAAAACTGATCGGCTTTCTTGTTTGTATTGAAAAGAGGATAAGGGGATTTTTGTATAGGATCGAAACGTCGAGGGCTAACCCTCTTTTCAATACAAACAAGTAAACAGATCAGCTTTCATTATGAATAGTTAATTAGTTTGGTAAAAACTATTGCTGAATTGGTATTCTTAATTGGCCTATATTATACCATTGACCCTATAGCCTGTTCTCAATTTAATCTCCAACCTTAATTGTCTCCATATATTTGAGACCACTTATCGTCTTTCGAGAGCGGCCGCACTTACAATTTGGTCTAATGCCAAATGACGGCGCGATTGAAAATTTTTTTACGAGGATAACTGTGGCAAGTTCAGTATATAATTTGGTATATTCAACCACAATAGTATGGCTGGTATTTATAAAGCGATCTCAAGATTTCGCCCTTGCATACCTTTCTGTAAACTTCATTTCTTGTATTTTAATGCAATAAAGAATATATATAAGATTGAGAGCAATATTAAATATGGATTTGACAGTCTATTTTGTACTGAAATGACATTTCTGATACGAACTCAAACCAGCTGTCTGCCTCAAGTACTGTTTAATTATACAACTCTATTATTATGTGAAAGTATACCAATCTCTGTCTGCTTGTTACCTTTTCACACCCAAACCGCTATGAAGTATAGCTATTCACATTTTTAAAATCGTTTAAACATAGCACATATTTGTATATTGGGGAAATACCCTTTTTTATGGCTATATATCATTTTGAAGTGTAATCAATCAAGGTTTTTTTATATTGGATACAGCACTTGTAAATTAAAAAGGATGCCTGTACGTTAGGAATCTTTACATTAGAATAACAAAACTTAAGCAATATTTTTACTTGTGTGATATTTTCGATTTCATTTAGGTCCATGAAGGACGTTATTAGCGTCATCTATCACTTTAACTTAAACACTTTTTCCTTTCGGCCAAGCTCGTATGAAATTAAATTCATGTTAATAACTATCTGAAATTCAAATTTTTTTAATATTATTTTGTCAAATATATTATAAGCTGAAGCATGTTTTCAATTCAAACAACAAATAAAATAATACAGTGGTGAGAAAACTCGCACTAAGTAGGTACCATAGTTTACAAGAAATAGAACAACCAAAGTTTTGTACATTTCTTCCATAGTTCTCTGGTAAAGGATTTTTATTTAATCTAGAAAGCATCAGAGTTCATTGTGTTATTGTCTCGGGCTATTTGCTAGGAATTGTAACTACTCGTTCTATAAGGAACAGAGAAAATTGAACAGTAAAGACTTGGTAAAGACAAAGTCTTCCCTACTTTTGCTACCATATAACGTTTGTAAAGAGAATAAAGCGCTAGTTATATTAAGAAAAGTAGTTTGGTTTTCCTTTTTTTAAAGAATGATTGAATTTAAAATATCAAAACTCCAAAAAAATTCAAGGATCCCATAATAATATTTTAATCAGTAACCTATTTCTATTTTGTATTGCTTTAGTATCATTGTTGCTGTGAATAGAGATTTTAACAGTAGGCGCTTTATTTATTGCTCTATTAATTGCAATATTTTAATCCCTAAATATGAGGAATGCTGTTGGGTTTCATGCCAATACACGATTTCAAGAATTCACCTTGAAAATTTCGAGCAACTAAACAATAGATCCCAAATTGGGCCTGCGATTCACGATGTACATTGTACAGTATCCCACTGGACTTCAGGCAACCCTATTTCTCGACAATACCGGTGATATTTGCAGTATCCTTCTATAAGTCCAGATACCTTCAAATACTGCTAACAATTCCACGGAACCTTCGTCAACGTGAGGATGCCGCAATAATGCCGACAACAGAATTTATGTCGCCCGCAGCCGCCCTTTTCCGTAACGGTCACTTGGGCTAAAGTACCTGTCGTTCTAAATAATAGCGCCTTTCGAAATAGAATTACGTAGAATACTAATCAAGGGCTTTTGTTTAAGTGCACTAGGCTTTTCCTTTGACAGTTCTAAGGCTTCGAGGGTCGCAATGTTTCGCAGCTGGTTCTCGCTGTTCTACAAATCATTCTATCAACTAATACAATTATCAGTTGTTTAAGCAGGTACCTAGATATAGAACATACATTAAAAAAAACGGTTATATAACTGAAATCGGTACACCACGTTAAATAGTTTTTCAAAATGCAGGTATCGTACACTGAAAAAACAACTTGGTTAAGTAATGTGTTTATGACAATAATGTTAAACATTAAATGAATCGCGTTAACCTAACCGAACTTATACCAAGTTCTTAAAAAAATCGAGTTAAAGAGTAATTGATTTTAACATTCATTTATTGCCTCAATCATATTACTTGATGTGCTCGTATGTAATCAAGGTCCTTGATCAATTTAACCAAGTTTTTTTTTTAGTGAACGTTTAGTCTTTTTTTCTTTATTATTAGGGGCGGTGCACTGCCTTTTACCTAGCTATAACAAAATTAAGCTAAGTATTTACGCTGAAAAATTACTTACGTAGGTAACGATAATGAAAGGTTGTTAATGTAACTTGAGAATTTCTAATATCAGTTAGTATGTAAGTTTTTAATAACCTCAAGGAACCAATTTCAGCTTACTCATTTATTAAACCTTATGCACAAAAAGTAACATGGGCGGACGTAACGCCAAAGGAATTATCTACCAGTCTACCTTAGGGCATGTGGAAATGACAACTCATCTCGCCAAGCTTATTTTAGTTCTTATAAAAATAGTCGTTTGCAAATTATGCAGAAGCACGTAATAGTGCAAGCGAAGATTTAAACGTCTGCTTTGGATTTCAGACTACTAGCTCGCTTACGGTGCCTGTTACTGAAAGATGAGCTTTCAGGATAAGTCAGCTTTGTTTATTCAACTGGATTTAAGAGCAAATCCATTTCTATTCAAAAAGGTCGCCTTAATAAAATATATCCTAAATATTAATTTAAAAACACTACTACGTAAAACTAGTTGTCTAGGGATGTATGCTTTCCCATGGGTGTCGTAAAAACTGATTAACGGTGGGCACACACATCCACGTCGCACAACGTAAAAAAAACACAAAAACTTTGCCGCAACGTGACCCGTTACGATGCCGTGACGTGAGTATTTACACTGTGCAACGTCCACGTCATGGCGACGTAACGTTCAATGTTGACGAAACGTTGGACGTCACGAAGTTGTCACGTCCTTATGTGTGACCGCCCTGTTGGATACTTACCGACTTTCTTGGAAAGGGCAGCAGCATTCCCTGTGAATGTAATAATATCTTACACTGCACTCTACCGTCATTAATGTGTCCTATAGTATTTCCAACTCAGTATTAGTAAAGATGTTAATTTATTATCTTTAGGTAAACAAAGTTTTGAGTGAATGAATGAAAGCTTTATGTATTTTTATTCAAAAACACATTTCAAATATAAGTGATACGTGTCGGCAAATTAGTAATAGCTAACACTTATTATAGAAACAAGATCTTCGATTAAAAGACATGAAACTTTGTTTACCTGTATTCTAAAACTGAGTTAGAAACACTATAGGGAAGACCAAAGCGGCATATTCACTTGTTGAGGATCTTGTAGATAAACGTAATATTCTTCTTAGCAAGTGGGGTTCGTGTCGAACAACGCCCCAATGAAACCTGGTGTCAGAGTTTTTAAATCGCCTTCTAGCACAGCTATTAGGCCTTCGGCATGGTTTGTGTAACGACCACTATTAAAGACAGCCGACCGGGACCGACGGCTTATCGTGCCCTCTGAAGCATGGAATCCTTTTACTTTTCAGACAATCCGGTGATTCAGCCTGCAATATCCTAACTAAACTGCGGAAAATCTCACGAAGTGATAAATTTACCAATGTCAACTTTTTTCCCCTGGGAATTGAACCCAGGACCTCCGGATCGAGAGTCCATGGCCCAGACCACAAGACTACTGAAGCAGTTATAGAGGTAATAGTGCAGGCGAAGATTTAAAACGTCTACTTCAGATTTCAGTCTTCTAGCTTGCTTACGGTGCCTGTTACTGAAAGATGAGCCTTCAGGATAAGACAGCTTTTGTTTGTTCTATAGAAATAAAAGAACTACATATATGATATATTCCATGCTGGCCTGGGAGACATAGAATATGTCAGCTGCATTTTCTCCCGGACATGCTGTCAAAATCAGCTAAGGATCCGAGGGTTTCGATATATTGTAATTTAGGCGATGGGCTGACAACTTGTCACTACAGACGTACCTATACCTACAAATCTATCTTAAATAACCCTCAAAACTTTGTCGGATGTGGCGGTACGACCTTTGTTTAGGTCGTTTACGCTCTGCCTACCCTATTACGGATAAAGCGTAATTATAGGTATGTTAAGATATAAGTCTTGAACTCTCAGTTCGGGGACTGTGGGTTCGACTCCCACCGAATATGTGGTTCATTATTGGAATCAGCTGATTGAGCCCTTTCATCTGATACCCCACCCGGTAGGTTTCTTGAAGAATATTATATTTTTCATAAAAAAAAATTATGACGTTATGGTGATCAATCGAACATAATCTGGACCACGTGACCATTTTTTAAATACTCCTATAGGTATTTGATAAAGCCCCGCAAAGAAAATTCGAGTACATATAACGGCATACTCAAATACTATTGTCATATACCTTTGTCAAAGAAAATATAATTGCCTATTGACATAGGCACATACATACATAAAATCATGCCTTTATCCCTTACGGGTAGGCAGAGCATTCAACGCATCGTAAAAGGCGCTTCCGCCATGTCTTACAAAAATTGGGGGCAATTTTAGATTGTAATTTGTATTGCTATAGTGACAGGTTGTCAGCCCATCGCCTAAATTACAATACACTGTAACCTTCGAGTCCCTTTTGCTGACTTCTACAGCATGCCCGGGAGGAAGGGCAGCTGGAACATTATATGTTTTTCTATCTCTCCCAGTCCAGCATTAAAGAATCCCAGTCCAGCATGGAAGAAATGTCTCTATGTCAAGTCAAAGATAATAATTTGATACATAAATACATAGAGGGTAGACAAAGATCATCTGTCCACTTGCTATGATCCTTGCAAACTTCTTTCGCTTTATCTACATTAATCAATCTTTTCATGCATTTTATAAGTGATAAATAAAAGATTTTTGACGCCACCAGTTTCATGGTGCCCGAATTATTCGTACGACGTAACGATTTTGACGCAGGTCATTAATTTTGATCCTTCATCTGGGAGTTCAGGTATATCACTCAAAATTATATAAGCATAGACACTTTTTACAGAACAAAATCGTTCTCAATCGATTGTTTTATCATCATTTCCCTAGCCTTATCGCGTATCTCACAGGGCCGCTACCTAATCTAGGTGATTAAACGAGGATACTGGTTTTTACACAGAGCGAGTCATCTGACCTCCGCAACCTAGACGGGAAACCAGACCCAATCAAAAACAGCTGTCAATGTTTGGTACTGCCCTCTGACATGGCTTAACAACTAATATCTACGGTATTAAACGATATTAACCAGGACCAACGTGCCTGAGTATGGAAAAAGCACCCAATAAAAGTACATTTGAAATTTAAAATCATAAAAACATATTGAAACATGGGATTCAAACCACGACCTCCTGCAAGGGAGGCAGCGGTCCTATCCACTTCACCATCCAATTAGCTCAATCGATTGTTTTACAAACAATCAAAATGTAAAACAAATTCGAAACCAGCCAACACCGCTATTTTGTTTATACGTTTATTATTCACGAATCAAATAATTACGCGCAGAGTTTGGTTGAATTAACATTTTAGAATATTTTTGTAAAAAAAAGAAAACATGCAGAGTTCATATTTTGCCGTATTGCCGACTAATTTCGATGCGTTTGGATTTTGTGATTGGGAAAATTCTTATATTTTTTATTGAGTGAGATTGGGTAAGATTGAGGTGGTATACAAATATTAAGTATATAGTGAAATTTACATAAATACATACATATAATCACGCCTTTATCCCTAATGGGGAAGGCAGAGCGTAAACAACCTAAACAAAGGTCGTTCCGCAACGTCTGACAAAGTTTTGAGGGTTATTTAAGATAGATTTGCAGGTATAGCTGCTGTAGTGACAGGTTGTCAGCCCTTCATCTAAATTACAATATACTGAAACCCTCAGATCCCTTAGCTGGTTTTTACAGCATGCCCGGGAGGAAATGCTGCTGGCACATTCTATGTTCTTCTCTCACTCCCAGGCCAGCATGAAAGAAATATCAATTATAGATTTATACCACAAAACATAGTCAGTTTTTTTATATCTTTTATAATCGAATACTCAATACAGCGTTATAGCTACATTGCCTTTCTCTTCAAGAGCTGGTGCGATTGTGTCTTCGTCTCTTCCATTAGTCATCGCTATCAGGATGCACACGATGTTGACGAAAGCTGTCAATGACGCTCCTACTACCAACCAGAAGGAAAGTCCAAGATCCGCCATGCCATCGGAAGACCAGGTGTTGGCTAAATCTTCGTCTGACATGACATTATGTTTGAGGCGCAGGAAATATTCGCTCAGCCATATTGCTGCTGACCGCTACCGCTCTCAGTGTGAATAACACACTGAGCGAGTTAGCGGTCAGCAGCGGGCGAGGCAAGGCCCGCGCTCTAGCGGCCGAAGCGAGCGCGGCGTGAATGTAAGCGACCACATTTAATCATTAATGTCTTGGTCGACAAACCGTTTTATGTTTACATAGAAGTCATTAATATTATAACATGCAAGTTTGACTAGTTTTTCTTTTAATCTTTTTGAGTACAATTTTGCGTTAGGAGCATTTTTTACCTTACAGTCTGTACTTGAATAATCGTGAGAGAATTACCCAAAAAAGTTACGTTTCACCAGTTTCAAGAACATATACAAACATATATACATATAATCACGACTTTATCCCTAATGGGGTAGGCAGAGCGTAAACGATCTAAACGAAGGTCGTCCCGCCACGTCTGACAAATTTTTGAGGGTTATTTAAGATAGATTTGTAGGTATACTGCTGTAGTGACAGGTTGTCAGCCCATCTCCTAAATTACAATATACTGAAACCCTCAGAACCCTTGGCTGGTTTTTACAGCATGCCCGGGAGGAAAAGCAGCTGGCACATTCTAAGTTTTTCTCTGGCTCCCAGTCCAGGATGTGTGTTATAGGCAATGCAAAAACCATTGACGGCTGTGTTAAGCTTAACTTTACGCGCAGTAAGTGACGCCTGTGTGTTAAACTACAAAATAAATTTGTATCTAAAAGCTGGCAAACTGCATTGGATCGCTCGCCGGACAATAAATATCGTTTCGCAAAATAAAGTTTATGTAAAAATGAAATAAAATGTGCTGTGCCTGAACATTTGCAGACGTAATGTATTGCACCTATGTAGTTAGAATATATTGAGCACCCGTCACGCCAGTAATATTATTAAACTACAAAATATAATGCTATATAAGTTCCGACGTGCCAAATATGAAATTGATGCAGGCGTGATGTAATGTAGGTATGTAGTTAGGATATATTGAGCACCCTTCACTAACAGAGCGCAAGTAATGCAATTAAATTACAAAATAAATTTGTAGCTAAAAGTCGGCAAACTGCATCGGATCGCTCGCCGGACGATAAATATTGTTTCGGAAAATAGAGTTTATGTAAAGGTGAAATAAAATGTGCTGTGCCTGCACAAGTGCACACTTGCTAAAACGATGTATTGTACCTATGTATTTAGTACATATTGAGCACCCCTCACTCACGCCAGTAGTGTAATTAAACTACAAAGTAAATTTGTAGCTAACAAACGGCAAACTGCGTTTGATCGTAAAAAAAGTAAAAAAAACGTGCAGTAAAGTGTGCTGTGCCAATTATGCAAGTGATGCAGGCGTGATGTAATATATGTAGTTAGAACATATTGAGCACCCCTCACTCACGCTCTGCCGCCAGTAATGCAATTAAACTACAAAATAAATTTGTAGCTAAAAGCCGGCAAACTGCGTCGGATCGCTCGCCGGACGATAAATATCGTTTCGCAAATAACTATTTGGCCGCAGACCAAATTGTAAAACTATCGCGGAAATGCCTTTTGAAAGTGCCTCGCGCTAGAAGAAATAAGAAGAGAAAAAGTACTGGTTGTAAACAATTATTACTTCCTCTGAGGAATCAGGGTTAGAGGGGGTCCCTTTACTTGGACCTGCTGTACACCTGTAGAGCAACACTTGATTTATATTATGCCAAATAATAACACAATTTCAGCAGAAAACCTATAAAAAAAGCACCAGGGCTCTAACCGTGCTTTATTTAGGGAGCCCTTGGAGAAAAGAATCCCCAAAATTATTCCAAAACGGCGACTGTATTAAAAACACGATCACACTCATAGCCCCCACGAGGATTTCCTGTATTGGGGTGCCATGGACATACACAGAAACAACCACAAAGAACACCCATACCCAGAAACAGACATTTAAACTCATCATTCAAATGTCTGCCCTGGCCGAGAATCGAACCCGGGACCCTCTGCGTAGCAGGCAGGTACACTGCCAACTAGACTGCACGGGTCGTCAAAATTATGAGTATGAAAATAATGATGTGATATAAAGTAGGCAGTAAGGTAAAAAGACATGACTTTATATAAATTATGGACGTATAACAGGATTAATGAAAGCCTATATTTAGAAAACCAATTAAAACGCAATTTTTGTACACTAATCTCATTCATAACCCAACAGAATAAAAATAACGTTACGAAATGTAAAATGAATTTTACAATGTCAAAATACAAATTCAAAAATGTCTGCCTCCAAATGAATATCCCTGTTGAAAATATAGACAATAATATTCTGTGAACAGCCTCGTGTGTTTGTAATTCATTATTTTTCTGAACGTTCATCAACGCTCATAAATAACGAACATGGGAAGGCCATTGTTGTTATCTCGTTGAAAAGGGCGTCTAATATTTGGCATTGGAGGATATTCCTAGTCAATAAGGAAAGATACGAAGCTCTTCTTATGTGTTGATAATTAATTCAAGGATTTTCGGTTGATTTTAATTTTTATATTATTTTTTATTAAGTTATTGGGAGAGCATAGGCTGATAATAATAATACATACATATAATCACGCCTTTACCCTAATGGGGTAGGCAGATCGTAAACAACCCAGACAAAGGTCGTTCCGCCACATCTGACAAAGTTTTGAGGGTTATTTAAGATAGATTCAATATAATAATAATACATACATACTATCACGCCTGTATCCCTAATGGGGTAGGCAGAGCGTAAACGACAAAGACAAAGGTCGTTTCGCCACGTCTGACAAGTTTTGAGAGTTGTTTAAGATAGATCTGTATTGTATATTGCTGTAGTGACAGGTTGTCAGCCCATCGCCTAAATTACAATATACTGAAACCCTCGAATCCCTTAGCTGGTTTTTACAGCATGCCCGGGAGGAGATGCAGCTGGCACATTCTATGTTTTTCTATCGCTCCCAGTCCAACTTGGATAATAAGTTATTGTAAATACCGTATTGTATACTCATGGTATGAACCAATAATAAACAAATTCAAGGATCGGTCTTATGTCCGTTTAGTTAGAGTACTCTTATCACTTATTAATTAATGAAAATTGTTTATTAATTAAATTTTTAAGTTTTACTAACACTACCTACACTAAATAAATTTTTAGTTTTGTTGACAAGTGTGGGTGTTTTCTGAAATAAAATTATTTCGAAATTGAATTAGGTAAGTAAGTTTATAGTGGTGCGTATTCATACTCTACTTATATCTTCATTAAATCATGAATTAACTCTTCATTATTTAATAACACTTCACTAAAACCTAAATATTAATGAATCACAAAAGCGGTAATTAAACTATATAAGTTATAGAACAAGAAAAATGATAATAGTGTATTCAGTAACGATGGATTTAATGTTCCTTGAAATGAAAATTAATATTTCAAACAGCGTTCTGAAGTTGAGAAAACCTATAGCTTCAAGGAAACGCCGACTTCGTTCGGAATGACCACAATTCTTCTCAGCATCGCTTTTCTTTAGAATAATGGAAAAAGTTGGTCAATAATGACCATCCGAGAAATTGTAGATCCGCGAGGAATTCGACGAGCTGGGAAGCCTCATAACTGTCGAGTTTTTCGGTTTGTTTGTTTGTGCGAGGATTTGTAAATGGAGACGTTTCATGTTTATAAGAAGGGCACTGCAGCAGGCCGCACCCACAAAATATACACATACTGGATGTAAAGGTTAGCGTCCCGCAAAATTATAGGGGTTGCTCAGTCAACTAAACTGAACAACTTTCACCAGGAAATTCTTTCAGGAGATCAAGACAAAAATTGAATTTTCCATACAAAATTACCACCTCTATCAGACAATTGGTATGGTTTTTTTTTTCACTTCCTGAAAATGAAAACCTGCTGATAGTTGTTGACTGAGTAACCCCATCAGTTTGCGGGACGCTGTATTTTTCACACCGTAGGTAATAGGTCTATTGCGCCTTTACCGCTGTGGTGATGATGATGATCCTTCCGACCGATTTCGGCCATGGCGACTACTTCCAATCCTAGTCGGTGCGGCGCTCGTGCGCCGATTGTAGCCGATTTTCGCCTTGAACTTCGGTGCACACTTAGGGCACGTGAGTACACCTTGCTCATAATGGTATTGAATGGCAGCAGGCTGGCGGGACTTCAGGTCACCGCTGTGGTACAAGATAAATGACGTAATATTTAATCTTTGCTAGAATCGCTTCGTCCGCTCTTTCACTTGTCAAATTGTAAAGTCCAAGTTTTTTACATTCATCATCTAAAAGTCTCTCCTTAACAAGCAGAAAAAACAAACAACGAAGAAGTTTTGGCAACGAAGCCAGTCAAGGACTTCTTACTTAAAAAGGACTTTGTCATAAAATTTTCGTCCGATGAATAAATTGAGAAGTCGCGCCTTTGCAATGAAAGGATTTTCAACTTTTTGCAGACGAAGCGTGGAGACTTTGGGTGGTTCTATCCTGCTCCAAAAGTCACTGTTCTTAAAAGTTTAACAATCGTTTAATTGCCACAACTTTACCGTTCTCTTAAAGTTTCCAAAAATATCCACGTACCTACTTATATCTACCAAAAGCTCCACAGCTCCTTAAAATTAAAAAGGAATTTTACCATGCAGCAATTATTTAACATTAATGGAGCGCTGATGAAAACCAAAGTTTTTGACCAGGTACCTTATCTACTGATAATAGAGTTATATAAAAAACACTATTCGATCAATATTTGGAGCCATGTGGAATTATCATCAGCTTATAGGGCAGCGGGTTAAACAAAACGGGTCACTTACTTTGTATAAGTGATTTGGATACAAAACTGGAAACTGAATACATAAAAATAGGACAAGAAAATTCACTGAATTTGCTATCTCTATTTCTGGATAAAGCGAAACGTTTTCATTGCGAAAGGATTTCTAAAGATACATTTTCTGCATTCAATGGAAACCAATTCGATCACTTTTTTAAGTATCGAAGTCAATCTATAGGAAAGTCTTAATACCTAAATGATAATTACATTCTTCAGCTCGACCGGTTTTCAATTTAGCAAAGAGTCGCAGATTAAACCCAAGTTTTCAATTATCGGGCCCATTAGGGGGGGAGGAAAGTGGGAACGTGAGGGGGGGTTTGTGGGAGATTTGTTGAAGTGGTCTCATCAATTTTTATAGCCCCGAAACGCCGATAAGCGCTACCAGTGTTCCTTCACTCCACCGTCGCCGTGTAATGTAATGCTGCGGTTGGACTCGATTCTAACAGACACCAATTAAAAGTTATTTCTTTTAATAAAAACGCAAATAGTACTGCTGTCATCTTACATACAAACACATAATCACGCCTTTATCCCTAATGAGGTAGGCAGAGCGTAAACGACCTAAACAAAGGTTGTTTGTTCCGCCACGTCTGACAGTTTTGAGGGTTATTTAAGATAGATTTGTTATATTGCTGTAGTGACAGGTTGTTAGCCCATCGCCTAAATTGCAATATACTGAAACCCTTGGATCACTTAGCTGGTTTTTACGGCATGCCCGGGTGGAAAGGCAGCTTGCAAATTCTATTTTTCTCATTCGCTCCCAATCCAGCATGGAAGAAATGTGTTATTGTCATGTGTCAACTTGACCTTTGAAATATAGCCCACCTCGGCAGTTTTATGCTTCTATAAAGTCTTGTTGTTTCTGATGAGAGTTCCTTCCGAGTTGTTAAAAAACTCCGTTCTGGGTTCTTCCAAAAAACTTCAATGAATGGGCTTTTAAAAAAAAGACTTTTTAGACGGGTCTTTAATTTTACAGGTGCAGAAAACCTATGGTATCAACCTTCCAACAGGCGGGCGGTATGCGTGTTTGACACATTTATTGTATGATTTTGTTAAATAACTAATGAATAAAGTATCACATGAAATATTAAATGGACAGAACCAAAAAACCCTTGCTCTCCCAATTATCTTCGTGAACGTTTCAATTTCTCGCGTTCCCAGGACAAACCATGTCGTTATATTGTTAAATCACTACTGTCTATTCCTCACCACCACACAGATTTTTACTCTTATTCTTTCACTGTCAATGCGGCCAGGTTATGGAATTCGCTGCCGCACACGGTCCGTGACAGTTCTTCTGTCGCTGTCTTTAAAAAGAGAGTAAAAGACTTTACAGACATTACCTTTCACTTTCCGTATAGTATTAGTTATATATATGTTTTTATATATATTAATGTATATATAGTTTTTGATGAGATGATTTTAAGTATTTATATAATTAGTTATTTATGTAATTTATAATTTTCTGGTATTATTTTAATATTATGCTTTATTTGTGCACGCCTAATTTGCCTCTCATATTAAGTCTCACTTCCGTAGGTCAGCTGGAAGAAATTTCTTAGTAGAAATAAGCTGTACCTGTTGTGTCGGTATTCCTTGTGTATTGTCTTTCTCATGTAACTTGTGTACAATAAACAGTAAATAAATAAATAAAATGTTAAAAGTTTGGATAACAGGTACGAGTATGTGTTTGTTAGAATCCACACCAGTGTCACCGCTTTGATTGAAAATTTGTTTGGGAATCGCCCACGATAGATTAAGGTGGATCGGCGTGATCAAACATTTTAAATATTTTTCGCCATTTTACATTCTGGGCTCTTTTTGTGAACTTAATGGAAATGAGACGGAATTTATCTCGTCATTCATATCGGGGGTGGAGATTTTGATGAAAACTCTTGATGATTCAGGAGGACAAGATTTCATTAAAGTAGATAGATTGTATTTTTTTATACAAATCTACGGAAAGTGTCTAAAAAGTAGGGCAAGTAGGGGTATAATAGGTAAGTGAAGGTTTTATGATAACTGTTGGTAACTTTGTGTATTGTCTCAAAATGCAGTCTCGTTGGTAAACGGTCACTTTAGACCCCAATCAATAATGTCCTAATATTGGGTAAGGTTTACATTTTCATCATGATGAATTGAATAGTAACCAAGCAGTCTTAAGCCCGCATTTATAATTCGCACTTCAGATTGACAGCCAGTTTGAGTTCGTATCAGAAATTTTATATCAGTACAAAATGGCTTGTCAAATCCTACTTATTATTGCAGTCAATCTTGAGATATCTTTACCAATACGAGCCTTAGGCCCGTAATTATAATCAACTCTCAAGAGTGACAGCGCATTTGAGTACGTATCAGAAACGTCATTTTAAAAAAAAAACAGCCCGTCAAATCCCTTCTTTATATTGCTCTTAGTCTTGAGATCTCTTTATAATTACGAGCCTTAGATTGGATAACAACTTAATACCGTCTGTAAGTCTAAAATTTACATTTAACCGGATATTAAATTAGAAGGCTCTGAAGGTTCTGATTTAGTCCAGTCACGAAGTTGACATTAATTTGTCAGTTGTTTCTGACGAAGGCCTGGCTTTGGTTTTCGTTTTCCACCTTGACAGGCATTCAAAGGCTTATAGTATTCAAAGGCGGTATTTCCTCATTTACAAGTTAATCCGCGAAAAGAAACAATTTTTATTTTAAGAACTCAGATAATTTTCAGAATAAATTGGTAGTTAAAACTCGATTTCGCGTGTAATGTATACTAACGAGTAGTTTGAGCTTCTTGATTTCGCCGTAATCAGAGAAAAACATATGCGTAGGATATTTATTTATAATTTTTTGTTTCGGATATATTAATTCAGGATATTTTAGGTTTCTATTATATATTATAAATATGTATTTATTGTATATTAAGCATTAAATTATATATATATTTATATCTAGTATTTACGCGTCCAAATTTGAGTTGTTTAGTATATTATTTTGTCTATGTTACGTTATATAACCGTTTCAAGTACCTATCTTAGTAAGCATAATTATCTCCTCTAGATTTATCAACGGTTGACTAGAAGAGATCCGGTTGACGGGATAAGTTCGCCTTTGTGCCACTATTGTCTTATTCATTTTGTATTTTAGATTTAAGAGTTTTAAAGTACAATTAAGAGCATACATACATACATAAGTATGTTAGTATTCAGACCAATTCAACTACGGTCGTAAACGAGATGAAACTAGTATTCCGCAATGAGTATGCCATTTAGGTTAGGAGTCTTCTTAGCGAATGTATTCTCGAGTCGATTTACCCAATAAACCATGGTGTCAAAGTTTTCAAACCGCTCAGCTGTTTAAGCCCTTGGCATGGTTTTAATAACGACCACCATCAAAGACAGCGACCGGGGCCGACGGTTTTATCGTTCCCTCCGAAGCACGGAATCATCTTTCATTTAAGACAATCAGGTGATTTAGCCTGCAATTTCCTAACCAAACTGGAGAAAATAAATTGACAAATATCAACTATGTGTCCCCCGGGGAATCGAACCCAGGACCTCCGGATCGTAAGCCAATGACTTTGACCACACTGAGGCAGTTAGGTTAGGAGAAAAACCGTGCTATCTTTCCGGATAGTATTGTTATCCGACTTTCACCAGAGTTTTCCAAAGGGAATGATAATTATAATATATCTTCCATGTACAGACAATCCCTCTAAAGATTTATTATAATTTTCTTCTACAAAAAGTAGTAAACAATATTATCCAGTATTTTTATAGTTTATCCATTACATACATACATAAAATCATATACAAAAAAACACGCCTTCATCCCCTACGGGGTAGGCAGAGCGTAAAACGCCTCCTAAAGGGCGCTTTCGCCACGTCTGACATAAATTGGGGGCAATTTTAGATTGTAATGTGTATTGCTGTAGTGACAGGTTGTCAGCCCATCGCCTAAATTACAATACACTGTAACCCTCGAATCCCTTTTGCTGACTTATACAGCATGCCCGGGAGGAAGGGCAACTGGAACATTCTATGTTTTTCTTTCTCTCCCAGTCCAGTATGGAAGATAATAAGATTTATCCATTACAAATAAGCAAACGAATCTATCCTTACATCGTACACAACCAAAAGTTCTTGCACAAATCCTTCCTTTCTACAAATCGTGGCGTACTTATTTCTGATCTCTGTAAGTTTACGATATCGCCGGCGAGGGTAAAGAACAGACTTCTGCTGGATATAAACAAAATGGCTACCAGACTACAGTTGGATATAAACAAAATGTACTACAATAAGCACTTCATCCTGCTTCGTAGTGAATGAATTTATTGCAAGCCACGTGAGTAATTGATGTTTTTATTTTAGATGTAAAACTCACATCTTAAAACGATTTTTGTCATAATTGCTTTCTTATTTATTTATTTAACAGTTTATTGTACAAACATACACAGAACAAATCATAAGGAATTAAGACACAACAGGCACTGCTTATTTCTATCGAAAGAAATTGCTTACAGCAGACCTAATAAAAGTGTGATAGCATAAAATGTAATGCGGATAAGACGTGCACACTTTAAATATTTTAATAACATGAGCAGCAATACAGTCATCAATCTTACAAAAATGCAGTCAAATGTTTCTTTAAAATATTATTGTATAGGTCATAAATTATCATTAAGCAATAAGTCACCCGCCGTAACGTAACCAGCCTGGTTAACGCAATTAATTACTTCTTCTTCTGTCGAGTAGGTATCGAGTCTATCGACCCGATGAACCCTGGTGTCAGAGTTTTTTAAAACGCCTAGTAGCACACCTATCAGGTCTCTGACATGGTTTGAGTAACGACCACTATCAAAGACAGCGACCGGAACCGACGGCTTAACGTGCCCTCCGAAGCACGAAATCTTATTCTTTTCGGACAATCAGGTGATTCAGCCTGCAATGTCCTAACCAAACTGGAGAAAAATACACCAAGTGATAAATTCTCAAATATCAACTTTGTGTTTCCCCCCTGGGAATCGAACCCAGGACCTCCGGATCGGGAGTCCATGGCACTAGCCACTAGACCACGGAGGCAGTTAATTAATTACTGAGAGGTAAGCTGAAACCTACCGAAATCATTGAGTTATTTCTTCTTAAAGTAATCATTCAGTATAATTTCCTTCGTTAGAATTAAATGTCTTGATTGCTCTTGTTGAGATTTACCAAAGTATATAAGTAAGTAAACTTAACTCAAAGTATGTTTTAATCAAATGAAAATATAACCTTTCTGAAAAAATTGCAGTTTAGGTAACTAGCAATAGGATTTATTTAATAAACTTCAACCAAAAATGACGAGTTGTTTTTTCAGTTGAATCCCATTTGTTTGACTTTATGAGAAAGACGTCAAATAAGTAGAACACATTATTATTTTCTGTCCCAACTTTATTAAACGATATTGTCACATTTGGTCTTCTACATGACACCTTTATTGTCACTCTAATATTTTCGGAAAAGTTCAATAGCCGCTGTCATAAACTTACTTTTATGGTACGAACTTCCATACTGGACTGGGAGAGAAAGAAAAACATAGAATGTTCCAGTTGCCCTTCCTCCCGGGCATGCTGTATAAGTCAGCAAAAGGGATTCGAGGGTTACAGTGTATTGTAATTTAGGCGATGGGCTGACAACCTGTCACTACAGCAATACACATTACAATCTAAAATTGCCCCCAATTTATGTCAGACGTGGCGAAAGCGCCTTTTAGGAGGCGTTTTACGCTCTGCCTACCCCGTAAGGGATAAAGGGGTGATTTTATGTATCTATGTATGGTACGATACAAAATAACAAAAATATTTTATTCCCGACAGAAAAGAAAAGTGTGTACGTATAACACTAACCAAAATACAGGGGTCCTTTGAAAAGATACATTTTTACAGAAAATAGCTCTTAGGTTATCTTAACTTTTAAGTTACAACGCTTATTTAATAAAAATACAACAGAAAAGTTACAATAACATACACTCATCTAAAATAGGCCTTAGATTAAGAATTGGTCTCTGCGCGCTCCGACTAGATTCCGCCCTACCTAAGAACACTTCTAATATGTGTAAGATACTAGTGTTTGCGTCCGTGTGCGTGCGTATCTCCATACTAATTCGACTCGGATATGCCGAAGTCGGCATAGTATAAATTGCCGCATTTTCAAGTACGCCGGCGGAATCTAGTCAAAGGTCCGGAGACTAATTCTTAATCTAAGTGTAACCCACAATAAAAAACTGCTTGGCTTACTAGGGTTAGCTCTCGACGTTTCGATCCTATACGAGGATCTTCATCAGGAGAGAGGTACACTCCACCGCCCGCCAAGTGCAACCTTCGACTCAATACATACAAGTAAGCCGATCAGTTTGAATTATGAATAACACTTCCTTATCGTTCAGTGTTAACATAAGTGTAACCCGTTTGCTTGCCAGCTTGATTGTTTAGCCAACCAATTCAATTCAATTGCTCTTGCCTGTTAAGTACTTGAAATAACCACCAAACCATTACGTTGCGAAAATCAAACTAAGTCCATTTAAAATCAATTTCGATATTTTTTACAGATTTTTACAACCCACAAAATTGTATCAAAATCCCTAGAAACTCTTTGGCAGAAAATCGATCATAGGCTCCTAAAACTTGACCTGGGTAAGGGCAATTGCAATGGCAGTTGGTGGATAGTTTCAGTTTTATAGTATTACCAGCTGTGACTGGTATAACCTGATAAGTGATTCCAATAAACTATCACGTGATCGGAATTGCTGTTAAAAGGACTTTGGTATTATTGTGACCAAATAACTGACATATTTAAACTGAGGAGAGGGCAAAGCCATGGGACAAAGTAGTAGTAGTATCATATTGGATTGTTGTATTTAACTTGGAAACAAGGTGATATAGTAGATTTTACAACAAGTGCACAAAATATGTTATTTTCGTCCGAAATTTTTAGCTGCCCGAGCTCGAAGCCCTCGCGCTCATGTTAAATAGAGGACAAAGAGATTAACTCTGCTTTTCACTTTAACTGCGAAGAAAATTTAAGAAATTCTACAAAAATATTGTTAATAAACTTAAAATTAATCGCGCCATTTAACTTTTAAAATATCAGGCTTGGGCTGAGACCTATACAGCCTACTATTGAATTAATTTTGTAATAAGAAATAAAATAAACTATCGTACGAATTAAAATTTTAATATCAATTTATGTCATAAGCAGCCAAAAGCCATATAATTTAAAATACCTAAATATGATATAATAACAAGTTCTATCTATGAAATTCATATTATATTTGGCTGTAGGGCTTAATTTTCTTTGCCTTAGAAGAAATGCATTTATGCGTAGATAAATTTTTGACGTTGTGCACAAAATTTAATTTTGTGCAGCCTACCTGCGCAAAATAGCACTTTCAGAGCATGAGAAATGAATAAATATTTTAATATCTATGTGCGTGGGAATCGAAACTTCTACCTGTAGATAGAGGCTTTTATAATAAAAATCAATCTAATATTTGAAATTTGGGTTAAAAATATTAGATAAGATAAATGCTTAAAAAAAAACATTATAATCAATTGAGCAATACGTTTCTCAGATTCCTCAGATCCCTTAGCTGGTTTCTACAGCATGCCCGGGAGGAAAAGCAGTTGGCACATTCTATGTTTTTTTCTCTCGCTCCCAGGCCAGCACAGAAACTAGTAAATTGAGCAAATTAAAAAAAAATGTCATATATCTTAAGGGTCTGCCGAAGTAGTGAAATCCCATACAAATGTAGTTTCGCCTTTATTCCTAAACAGTAAAACCAAACTCAATCAAACTTCGTACACATGACCAAATGCATAATATCTATGCTTCTAATTAAGTTTGACTTGAAAATACTAAGCAGATACAAAATAAGACTGAATATACGATTTTGTATAAAAATAGCCTTAAATTAAATTTGCTTTCTAATTTTGTACTTGGTTAATATTTTAAAACCAAACCTAATTAGAAGCATAGATTATGATGCATTTGGTCATTTGTACGGAGTTTGTTTAAGTTTGGTTTTACTGTTTAGGAATAATAGCGAAACTACTACATTTGTATGGGATTTCGGTACTCCGGCAGACCCTTAATTGTATCAACTATGTAACTTTGGGCCATTATTTAGCATCTTGTATTCAATCCATCGTAGCAATCCATAGCCGTAGCCTCGAAGCATTTGCCGTAGCATGTCGTAGCAGTTCGTAGCGACAGCTGCGTAGACAGAGTGCCTCATCCGTTATCTAGCTCTGACACGCCATGTTACGTAGCAATTCGGAAATAGTGACATAAAGCCTTCCTATATGTCATTTGATATGAACCTACATTGATTTTGAGTAATTAAATATGTGCTTGTACCTTATATTTCCTAATGGGGTAGGCAGAGCGTAAACTACCGAAGCAAAGGTCGTTTCGTCACTTCTGACAAAATTTATTTTAGTAAGATGGTTATTTAAGATAGATTTGTACGTATATTGCTGTAATGATAATTGCTGAACATACATGGGGGTGATTTGGGTACCCCTTGACCTAAGGAACCATTTTTTTTCCTTTAGACGTCACTCTTTGAGCCTCCCTGTATAGCTTCTAGTTGTATGAAACACACATTTAACATACATACATACATACAATCACGCCTTTATCCCTAATGGGGTAGGCAGAGCGTAAACGACCTAAACAAAGGTCGTTCCGCCATGTCTGACAGAGTTTTTAAGATAGATTTGTAGGTATATTGCTGTAGTAACAGGTTGTCAGCCCATCGCCTAAATTGCAATATACTGAAACCCTTGAATCGCTTAGCTGGTCTTTACAGCATGCCCGGGTGGAAATGCAGTTGCCATATTCTATGTTTTTTTCTCGCTCCCAGTCCAGCATGGAAGTAAGTAAGTGGAAGTTGTCCTAACCAAACTGGAGAAAATCCCCCGACGAACCCATGTGTCAGAGTTTTTAAACAGCCTCATAGCACAGCTAATAGGACTCTGATAAGGTTTGTGTAACGATCACTATCAAATACACCAACCAGGACCGACGGCTTAAAGTGCCCTCCAAAGCACGGAATCTTTTTTCTTCCAGACAACCAGGTGATTCGGCCTGCATTGTCCTAATCAAAATGGGGAAAATCTCACAAAGTGATAAATTTACAAATATCAACTTTGTGTTCCCCCCTGGGAATCCAACCCAGGATAGTGAGTTCATGGCTCTGACTACTAGACCACGAAGGCAGTTACTCAATTTTGACCCGTTAAAGGGTGCTTGATGCTAAGATGTTCTTTCACTGTCACCTTTGAAACGTATTACCGTTTATACAAAACAGGTATATGCCCTCAGGTTTAAATTAAATGTAGATTATTTGTAGATTTCATACTATCTGACTCGATCAGTTCATTAATTTGGTGCCATAAGTTTTTTTAATACATTTTGTGCCATACATTATTTATTACGGATTAATAGCAGTCACCGTAGCCGAAATCGACCCGGGTGTAAATATATATATTTATTTACTTTTTGTTTCTTCGGAAGTTTTTTTATACATGTTTTTCTATTTCTGTTCCACGTGCCGCAGAATCCCTACTTCCAAGGAAATTTTAATTCACTGGTTGACAGACTGAGCTATACGTAACGGAGATTTCCGCGGGAATCCTAACGAATCGCTTTAGCACTGAGTTTCTACATACATATGATCACGCATTTAACCCTAAAGGGGTAGGCAGAGCGTAAACGACCTAAACATAGGTCGTTTTGCCACGTCTGACAAAGTTTGAGGGTTATTTAAGATAGATTTGTACTTAAATTGCTGTAGTGCCATGTTTGACAACCTAATCATTGCTTCAATTGCAATATAAATTGCAGCTCCTGAGTTAGCATATTTTTAATAGTACTATGTTAGTTTATTTTAAGTTCTAATTTATTTATAGTTTTGTTTATTAGATTTAATTTTATAATGTACAGTATGTTATGTTTTGACATGGGCATCAGTTGCCTGAAATTAAACAGGAAATATATTAAAATAAAAATACTGAAACCCTTGAATCTCGGATCTGGTTTTTACAGCATGCTCAGGAGGAAATGCAGCTGGTACATTCTATGTTTTTCTCTCACTCCCAGTCCAGCATGGAAGATTGATTTCTGGCTCTGTAAATTAGTTAGTGTTGTGAGATTAACATAATAATGTTGTGGTAGTGAAAGACAATGTAGTGAATGTGAGAACTAAAGTACAGAAATCATATTTATGGTTTGACTCGAGACTCCCACGTAAATCTTCATCGGGAACTGAAGGTGGTCACCACACTTGCATTCTAATGAGTTCTAAATTAAGTTACGTTAGGTTGGGGTTTGGCGCGGGGAACATGAAAAATCAGACGGACTTTGTTCATTGCTCTTTTAAATTAGTTCCTTACAGTGTATATTGTATTAATATGTTGGATTTAACATAATAATCTACTGACGAAAAAAAAAAATAACAGGAGTTAAAAGCAAAGGAAGGCGCTACTGTATAATTCGGATTGATATCCTCACTTCAAAGTCTAATGAGCATTGGACATGCATGCATGTTAAGATAACTCCTGCAAAAATACTGAAGACTAGGCTGCATGGGCTCACGCTTTGTGCCTTCCGTTATGGGAGAAGTGTAAAAAAACCGATACGTATTGTAAAGATGTCTAGACGTCTAGAATCACCTTTTCCGTAATAACCAATCTATTTCCTATCTGTCCCGTGGAAATGGGATCAATTTTTGGCGGATGTGATTTGGCACGCGTCAACTACAGCGGTATCGCGTTGTCCTAAAGGCTGGGGGGTCCGATTATGGGATGCCATTGATGTTAGAAACGAGCGGATGTGTAAATCAGATTTTTCAATCTGATGTCTGCTCTGTGATTGGCAGTTTCACGGAGGGTTGTGCGGGGTGTTAGAGGAACATGAATTGACCAATCAAAATGCAAGTTTTTTTTTTATACTTGGATTGGGTCTTTGCTATTGACTCTAGCCACAAGATCAGGGATGACAGTGACATAGTCAACGATGGAGCGAGCTCTTCTAGTAGATGCCTGTTATGGCACTGGCACTCTCTTGCACCGACGGAACACAGCTAGCTCCAGTGAATCCTCCACTTCAATTTCATAGTTAACGAAATTATTTATATAATCTGGTATGTGTATGTCAAATTGGCTGAAATTATTTTTCGTCAACTATACAAACTTTTGATGATATTGGTACCTATGAATGTTTTTAGGCCTCATAAATATTTTAATCAGTAATCGTTACCAAATTGCGTACTATTTTTCGTTTCCGTTATTTTCATTTGTTCAGACAGGTAAACAGTTTGTACCCCTATTTCATGCAAGTTTCACTCTAGTTTCTTCCATGCTGGACTGGGAGCGAAAGTAAAAAAAGAATGTGCCAGCTGTATTTTCGGGCATGCTGTAAAAACCATCTCAGGGATCCGAAGGTTTCTGTATATTGCAATTTAGGCGATGGGCTGACAACCTATCACTACAGCAATATACCTACAAATCTATCTTTAATAACCTTTAACACTTTGTCAGACGTGGCGGAACAACCTGTTTTTGGGTTGTTTACGCTCTGCCTACCCCATTAGGGATAAAGGCGTGATTATATGTATGTATGTTCACTCTAAAAATATTACCTCTATTTAGTTTCTATACTCCGTGTTTGAGACGCAATGTACCGTGAGCGTGATTTCGGTTTTCCACGCTGCTGCATCGAGTAATAGCCCGTGTCATATGTACTTTCCTATGTGAGTAAAACGATGGCCGGTTAGCCTGCGGGCTTGGTAAATTCTATAACTATGCTTGACCGGTTAGTCCATCGTGGGAAGGGTGAAAAATTACGAAATTTATGGGCTTTAACAGGTAGCCAAAATGTTTGTTGATTTTGAAAGTATTTTGCGTAGTTCAGCTATAATTAACGTTTTGTACAAAATAAACATAAAATCAAGTTCAAAAAACCCAACAGCGTAGAATACAAAGTGAGTAGTAGAGTAAAACTTTAATTCATTATAGATCTTAAACGGTTCTACAAAACGAAAAGTAATGTATCAGAGCTCGAAATGATTTTCAAATACCTATTTAATGATACCCCACTTGTCATAGTTCGCCGTCTTTCATTTATTATCATTTTCACAAAATGGCGTCTACATACAAACATATAATTACGCCTTTATCACCAATGAGGTATGCAGAGCGTAAACGACCTAAACAAAGATCGTTCCGCCACGTCTGACAAAGTTTTGAGGGTTATTTAAGATACCGATATAAATGCTGTAAGAAATTTCTTTGTAGAAATAAGCAGTGCCTGTTGTGTCTTAATTCCTTATGTAATTGTTCTGTGTATGTTTATGTGTACAATAATATGTTAAATAAAATAAATAAATACATTTGTAGGTATATTGCTGTAGTGACAGGTTGTCAGCCCATCGCCTAAATTGCAATATACTCAAACCCTCGGATCCCTTAGCTGATTTCTACAGCATGCCCGGGAGGAAATGCAGCCGGCACTTTTCATGTTCTTCTCTCTCTCCCATTCCAGCATGGAAGAAAAGAAAATGGCGTCTTATTGTCGCCATATTGTGGTTTGTCAAAATCATGTCTTTAGTGACACTTGCGTGGTTAAGACGAATCGATTCAAGTAAGAATCATTAAAATCGGTCCACATGTTTGGTCTCTAGAGCGCTACAGAGGATCAAACATATATACTTACATACGTATATAGGCTGATAAACAAAAAAAATAAAAGAGTAATTTTTAGACACCAAAGATACTACCAGGCTAGTGTATTGGATATTTCATTAAACCAATGTACGTTTATTGCTCAGTTTTGATATTTATCGGATATTTGTATTAAATAAAGTCTTTCAATAATTTCTAGACGAGTCAAAAGCCACCTCATAACCGTTTCCAATATCGGTATAATGGGGCAAATTTCAAATGAAATTCCTTTGAACTTCAATTTTATACCGAAATTATTGCAAGACAGCAGCATTTTAGAAATTTGCTATTTAAATTAATTCCTGTTCACTCTCAAGCAAAGTTTCCTGTCGTTTATGGAAAGGAGATGTTCGTATTCCTTCCAGTTTAAACACGAAATTAACAATTTGTGATTCAAATAAGATGTGGTAAATACTGAGAGGTTTAAATGTTTGGTTCTTCCATGCTGGACTGGGAGCGAGAGAAAACCATAGAATGTGCCACCTGCATTTCCACCCGGGCATGTTGTAAAAACCAGCTAAGAGATCCGAGGGTTTCTGTATATTGCAATCTCGGCAATGCGCTGAGAACATGTCACTACAGTAATATACCTACAAATCTATCTTGAAAACTTTATCAGACGTGGCGGAACGACCTTTGTTTAGGTTGTTTACGCTCTGCCTACCCCATTAGGGATAGAGGCGTAAACATATATGTGTATGTATGTTAAATATTTGTTTCATAAAACTAGAGGTTGTACAATGAAAACCTTCAGAAAAGGAATGCTATTGGGGACACTAAACGATTTAGGTTTGTTTTTGAAGTTGGACTGAAAAGGTCCTTTCTTTAATGTATTTAAAATTTCGCATATCTTTTTTTGTTTTAGATTTGAATGTAAAGAAATACTTAGTATTTTTATGATAGTTATATAGTCTCACAGTTTCTACACAACGGCTTGAATTGATAAAGCGATCTCAAGATTGAGTGCAATATTAAGTATGCATTTGACAGCTCCTTTTGTACTGAAATTATATTTCTGATACGGACTTAAACAAGCTGTCATTCTCAAGTGCTGTATATAAATACGAACTTAAGTAGTATTTTGAAACATTTGGTACTTGCTTAAAACACACGCGAGGTCAATTTTATCACTTTATTCGGTTCTTATTTTATTTAAAGTATATAATAATAGTCCCTTGAGCAATAGAACGCAATAGGCGTGTTGAATAGGTGGCAAAAAAAAAAACAAATCGTTAATACTTAAAACTGATGGCTATAATATTATGAATCTTATTCATCATTTAAAAAAAATGCACATTTAGATTTATTAATCGAGTTAAAAATATAGAAGTTATCGATTTAAGTTGTGTAGTATTTACTAACGAGTGACGTCATACCTAGCTATTTTCATACAGAAGAGTGTATATGACATTTCATAAACAGTTGCTGCTTTGACTAGTAGGAAACTAGTGGATTAAACGTGATACGCCTTTAAAAGAAAAAGGGAACTAGTCCATTAGTATACGCATCTTTCATCTCCAACGACCTTCTTGTTAGGAAGCATCGTAGAGCTCCCGAAGGATTCATAAAATATGTAATTTGATCAGGATCACATTCAGCCTTTGCTCCGTCGGGAGATCCGCGAGAGCAAACTCTTTGGTATACAGTCCTTTTGTTTTTGAAGGAAATGAAGCAAAGAGGCTTTTCCACGTTCCTGCGATCGACTAAAACATTTGTCTTAAAATTTGTTCATTTTGGAATGGGAGCGATTTAAAAACATATAATGTACTAGTTGCTTCTCCTTCCGGGCATGCTATTAAAACCAGCAAAAGGACTGCATTGTAATTTTAGGCGATGGGCTAACAACCTGTCGCTACTGCGATACACATTTACCTTAAAATTGTCCTCAATATTTGTCAAAAATGGAAACAACGCATATAATTAGGTATTTTAAACGCTCCCTATCCTGCAACGCATAAACACGTAACTTTAGTATGTATCTATTTAGTTATAATGTCTTTTTCTTATTTGTAATTTGATCCGGTTCACATCAGTCTTTGCTCCGTCAGGAGAGCTGTAAGAGGTTGCTCCTCTTTGGTATACAGTCCTTTTGTTTTTGAAGGAAATGAAGCGAAAAAGCTTTTCCGCATGCCATGTTCAATAAACATTGATCCGTTCCTATCGTTAGAATCGTTCCTAGGTTTTATTTTGATTTTTAGATGGCACTCGCAAATTCTATTATTCATTGTTTATATATAAATGATTAAATAGGTACTTATTAAAAATATTATTATGTAAAGATAAAAAATATTACGACTGAGTTCCACCACACCCCAAATATCCTCACATATGAATTTATATGAATTCATATGTGAGGGTTATATATAAACAATGATTTATTAAATTTGTGAGTGACACCTAAAAGTCTAAGCAAAACCTAGGAACGATTCTAAAAATAGTACAGTTTAAACAGGTACCAGGTACCTAAAAACGGACGTGCTTTGAAAAATATGACGTTATATATCAATCATAATCATGACTAAGGCCTTGTATTTATTATGTCATCCAAGAAAATTTACATTTAAATATTTATTTCCCGCCATATTTGATAACTGTGACTCAAAATAGAATGAAGCTTACCTATATGCAAAGCAAGTTGTTGAATATAGTTGTTCCAAAGTTTACTTAATACATATGAAATGCTCGCGAGTTCTCCAACATACAGGGTTAACATGCACAATTTGTTGGCATTCGTGTTTGATATTAGTTGCAGTATCTAAAATCACAGGCAACTTGGAATTTAATTAAGATAAAGGCAGGTTGCTGGCAGAGCAAGCTTGCGAGTTGCCGCTAATCAGAGGGGAGTGGGCTATTTAGGGGTAGCAATTCGTAGGGCTCTTGTGCGCGCACACACATGACCCAGTTATTGTAGACAGAAATAGTCACACTTTCAACTCTTGCGGAGCAGGAAGAGCTCAGCCACTGGGTAAAATATTTTACGCAAATAAGTAATAAGGGTAATATTGTAGACAATAAGTCTAACGAAATTTAGATACAGTAAACTTGAACAGTTAGCTACATTACTTCTACTGGTTTTAACAATTTTCCCTAATTTATCCAAATTAAGTATTCATTTTTAATTATATTAAAAAAAAAACCTGTCCAGCCCATGTCTATATCAGAAAGAGTGTTTACAATTATAACTCAAAATTACCAAAGGTATGGTGAAATATCTAATTACCATTTTTTGAAAGCTGACAACCCTACCGGTGACCACTGCAAAGGCCAAGTTGCCTTGTAATTTCTCCCCAACAACATCATTTTGTGAGCCGCTGGGCGCCTGCTCTGTCAAACTATCCAAATTTGTGTTACGAGTACATCTTCTGGGGTGCAACTCTAGAATATCAAATGTTCTATTCTAAACTAATGCAGTCTTGGAGTTTTAGGTCTACTGATCTACATAGTATAAGACGACCTGCGCAGTCTAGTTTGCAGTGTGCCGGCCTGCTACGCAGAGGGTCCCGGGTTCGATTATCGGCCAGAGCGTTTCTGAGAGGGTTTCTGGGTCTGGGTGTTCTTAGTGGTTGTTTCTGTGTATGTCCATGACATCCCGATACAAGGAATCCTAGTGGGGGCTATGAGTGTGATCGTGTGTTTTTATTAAGCTCAGCTAACTGAAACAAGTTTTGATATATTATAAGTGTGTGCGTAGTTCTCATTGTAGTTTGCATTATCTTCCCTTAGTTTATGTATCAGTTTCTTATATATGTGTTACAGCCATAGTGATTAATTAGCTATTATACATAATGACTGGTCATTATATATAATAACCAAATTGACCAGACAATGTGATAAATTAATCACTTTATCCGGATATTATTCATAATAGCTGGTCGAAGTTAGTCAAAGTAATAAATACGGTTTAACTGACTGAGCGACGCGTTGGAAGCATGGTCCGTAATGTGTCCTGAGGTCCAACTAAGACCAGTACCAGATAAACTTGAGTCTCAAAGAGCATGGGATGACCTAGTTCCAAGTTTTTTCTGTCGGAGTTGACAGCATCAGTTACAGGAGTGAACAATGGCAAGAATTATGGCTGGAACTTGCACGGAGTCAGGCGCTTGGCTCCACGCTTTGCCCTCGCCTCAGCTCGGCACTTACCTAGAGGATAACCTTTTACGGGTAGCAGTGGCGCTGAGGTTAGGTTGTAAGAAGTGTGAGACGCATTGCTGCCCTTCCGGAGTTTTGGTGGATGAGAGCGGACGCCATGAGCTCAGTTGCGCTAGGAGTGCGGGACGGTTTCCCAGACACCACGCTCTTAACGAAATCATTCGCAGTTAGTGTCGGCAAACGTACCCTGCGTTCTGAAGCCTCCAGGGCTGAGTCAGACTGACGGGAAGCGCCCCGATGGCCTTACTTTAGTCCCGTAGGAGAAAGGCCGTTGCCTCATATGGGACGCCACTTGCGTCAGTTCGTTCGCTGCGTTCACATCCCGCACACAATGCGCCAAGCGCTATGGCAATGTTATTTATTTTTTTACTTATGACACAATTAATTGATATCAGTTCATTTGAAAAAAAATATTATTGTAGTCTTTAAGAGAGGTAACAAATACTTGTATTGATCTCAGTTTTTTTATTTTTTTTAATGACTAGTGAGCATTAACTTTACTTTATAAAAGTTTAATAACTTTATAACAATGTTAATTAACGTAGTAATATTATCTACGGCAATGTCATTTTAATTCTTAATTAAACTTTAACCTATACCCACTTGTTTTATTACATTATCCAAGTCTTCAAAGATATTATATATAGAATAGCTGGTTAAAGTGATTAATTCTGTGTCATTTATTACTTTATCTAAATTGAGCAGACATTATAAATAATGACCAGATATTATATATAATATCTAGATTAATCACTTTGGCTGTAACATATATATATATATATATAATTTCTATGTAGTAGCTTGTACTTAGTTCATGTATTATATGTAATATAATGTATGAAGGATACTTATTTGACTAGGTTTGCACTATCCCGCTTACCGCTATGCATATTTCTTTCAATCAAAGATTGCCTGGAAGAAATTGCTACCACAGCAATAAGGCCGCCTATGTTTTGCTTGTCTTTTGTTGTTATCGGTTGTGTTGTATGATTTGTTTTCTTGCGTGCAATTAAGTATTTTTTATCTTTTCTTATCTTAAGTGTGGACGAGAATCCTAATCATTTAAATTCTGGTTATATTCAAATTATGATTCCAGTTATTATTTTTAGTTAGTTATAATTGTCACAGCTAGTAAGTATACATTTCCACCGAAGAGCACGGGCCTACCCTGAATCAAGGCGATTAGAGTCTTAGTGAATCACGAGGCCACAGATCGGTCGATACGTATTTCATAGATACATAAATACATATAGTCACGCCTTTATCCTAATGGGGAAACAGAGCGTAAACGACCTAAACATAGGTCGTTCCACCACGTCTGACAAAGTTTTGAGGGTTATTGAAGATATATTTGTAGGTATATTCTTGAAGGGACAGGCTGTCAGCCCATCGCCTAAATTGAAATAGGCAAAAACCCTCGGATCTCTTAGCTGGTTTTTGCAGCATGCAAGGAAGGAAATGCAGCTGGCACAATCTATGTTTTTCTCTCGCTCCCAGTCCAGCATGGAAGAAACGTATCATCATCTCCCTAGCCTTATCCCGTATCTTACGGGGTCGGCTACCTAATCCAGGGGATTGAACGTATTATGGAAGAAACGTATATCATTAGCATTTATAATGAAAGAATTTGCCTAATGATGCTGTGGGCATTACATGAAATCTAATCAAACCGCGACTGAAGCAGCAAGAACTGTAAGGAAAAGCTAGTCTTGATTTTTTAGATAGGTAAACAATACAGCAGTAAATAAATGGTAAATACACCTCACGCTATTATTTCGTACAATCGACCGATAAGAATCCCATTTAGTCCGGCCCATGAAGGACTCAGTAACAGCCTAATTAAGATAGGCGGCAAAAGGCGACTGAACAAGAAGATTCTAATCTGCCCATTCTTCACTTTACTTATCTGCTCGAAAGAGATTTTGGGCTTCTTATTTTATCCAACGACAATTGCCGGGGTAATCTCACAAAACTCGCTATGACAATGAAATTGTATTACTGAGGCTACGAAAGCACTCGCAGCATAATTCTTGATTTTGTGTAGTAGGGCTCGTAGAGCTCGTGGAGTTAATTTGTTATTTCTAGCAATAAGCTTTCAAGATTATTTAAACGCAGCTCTAAGGAGACCGTTCTAGGCTATGAGCGTCACAACTTGTTTAACATTTTCGTTCTAACCAGAGATGTTATTATTCGATAAAATAGAGTACAGTTTTTTTTTTATTTGGTACCCTGATAATAAAAGTGGAGAATTTCATTATAATTTATTATATGTTTACCCATTTTAGCGTTACTGATAAACCTATACGGAGTATAAGGGGTAGTGTAACGATCGTTTATCATTACATATAGGATAATTAGTTTATAAAATCAACCCAACACTTAAAAAAATAGCATGTAGATTGTTCATTCAAAAAATTGAGACATCTTTACCTGACATGACCCAGCATTTAAACAAGAGTAACAAATTTTACACTTGTTTCTTGAAAAAAGGGTTAAATTATGAATGTTACAACAGATAGATCTTAAATAACCCTCAAAACATTGTCAGACGTGGCGGAACGATCTTTGTTGCGGTCGTTTGCGCTCTGCCTACCCCATTAGGGATAAAGGCGTGATTATATGTATGTATGTATATGTAGCAATACACTTTTCAATCTAAAATTGCCCTCAATTTTTGTCAGACGTGGCGAAACCGCCTTTTACGAGGCGTTTATCGCTCTGCCTATCCCGTAAGAGATAAAGGCGTGATTTTATGTATGTATGTATGTATATGTATGCAAAAGATAGTTTACTTTGTCTTAATATCTCACTATCACTCACTGATAGAATTTTCTGATGAAAGTTGTTCAGTGTCGTTGGCGGATACTGATAGGCAGTTTGCGGGACGCTGTCCCTTACACCCCGTCTATTGATGATTATTTTAATAAATTGACTGTTGACTGAATCAGTCTTCACTTCAGAAAAAACAGTTTAACATTACTGCTAAAGTAGCAATACTTGTACAAAATCAAGATATTAAATATCAATTTCGAAAGCAGCCAAGGGTAGCTCACCTCAAAGTTTTGAATATTTTAGAATATTCCTTTGACGGTTAAAGCCTGTCGAGTCCACAAAAGGATTTCGTGGTTGTTGTGGATTAATTTGCCTACTTTTAGGAAAACTATTAGGTACGAAAATTGGGAAATATTTATTCTAAAAGTACTATTTTGTGCAGGATGTAGGCTGCAGTTAGAGTTTTGTGTACAAGGGCAAAAACGTATCTACTCATAACGTATCTACTCATAAATGCAAGCATTTACTTCAAATTATTGGCCTTAGTGTTTTTTATGACGTAAAATGATAAATTTTAGTTCAAGTACGATAGCGTATTTGATTTATTATTACGAAATTAATTTAATAGTAGGCTTTATAGGTCTTAGCCCAAGCCTAATATTTCATATCGAAATATTTAAAAAGTTATAATGCAGGAAGGAATTGTTTAGTTTACAAAATTTTTGCAGTTTTTTTTCGATTTTCCTCGCAATCGAAGTGGAAAGCAGAGTTTATATCTCGGGCACAAAATCATTTTTGTCCTCGACTTATATCAGCCCACGCCCTGCGGGTTCGGGCAGCTAAAGATCTCGGACAAAAGTGACTTGTTTTGTGCTTTTGTCGTAAAATTTTCTGTACCCAAAACTAAACGATACAATGTGAATAGGTAAAAATATTTATTTATTATCCTATATGGGAATGGTCCAATCAGTCTATTAGAATTGTAATGACGGGTAGTTAAAAATAAATATTTAATAATTGATGTTATCCGCAATCAGGCAATCAGTCACCTCACCCACGTCTACTGACTGAAGTACCTATACGGGGTACATACATATAATCACGCCTTTATCCCTAATGGGGTAGGCAGAGCGTAAACGACCTAAACAAAGGTCTTTTCGCCACGTCTGACAAAGTTTTGAGGGTTATTTAAGATATATTTGTAGGTATATTGCTATAGTGACAGGTTGTCATTCTATCGCCTAAAACGCAATATACTGAAAAACTGTTTTTTACAGCATGCCCGGGAGGAAATGCAGCTGGCACATTCAATGTTCTTCTCTCCTTCCCAGTTCAGCATGGAAGACGATACGGGGTGTGACAGCTTAACGCAAACTGATGGGGATGCTCAGTCTAAGAAACTGATCACACTAGTAACTTATTTCAGGAAATGAAAATAAGTTTTGACTTTCCCATACAACATGATCACGACGTTGACACTATTTGTATCGGAAATATATTTTTTTCTTTTCCTGAAAGTCGTTAATTTTCGTTGATTGAGCAACCACTTTCCGTTTGCCCATACACTACATACATACATACTATCACGCCTGTATCCCTAATGGGGTAGGCAGAGCGTAAACCACCCAGACAAAGGTCGTTTTGCCACGTCTGACAAGTTTTGAGGGTTGTTTAAGATAGATCTGTATTGTATATTGCTGCAGTGACAGGTTGTCAGCCCATCGCCTAAACTACAATATACTGAAACCCTTGAATCCCTTAGCTGGTTTTTACATCATGCCCGGGAGGAGATGCAGCTGCAACATTCTATGTTTTTCTATCGCTCCCAGTCCAGCATGGAAGAAACCTTACACTACACCCGCTATATAAAACAATAATAATATGCATAATTTTACCTTTTCAAATAAGACAAACAAAACAATATAAAAAAATCACCTACCCAGACTAGACTTAAATCAAGGCTTACGCTGTCATATTATCTCCTGTGACATGGAAATAACAAGGCGTGTTTTTTATAAAAATCGCATTATGTCAAGTTGTAGTCTCCGTTGAAAAGGGTCGTAGGGCCGACCTGTATAAGCCAGGACATGGAATACTAGGAAAATATGGCCGTCCCACAGGGATACTTACGGTGCTATTCCACCCGATGGGAAGAAAATAAGCCGTGTAGAAAAATATCGGCCAAAGAAAGTCTTCTTTTGTAGCTTTGTGAGTGCGTCCTTTCTTTTTTCTGCTGAAAGTTTATAAATGCTCGCAAAGTTTCTTAAAATCAACATCGGTGCATAAGATTACAAGTAAAGTCATTCGGTATGTGTGTAGTGTAATTGATTGTATGTCAGTTCATCGCCTAAATGACAAAATTCAAAAACCCTAGAGATCTTAACTGTCTTTTAGAGATTTCCCGGGAATATAGGTACCTACCTGGTACCCACATATTAATTTTATTATCCTTAGTTCAGTCCTCGTAGCATGCCGCCGCGTAATAACATAAATGCGCATCTACTTATATGTCTGTCAAAATTCTACTGGGTGTAAGGGACAGCGTCTCGCAAATTGATAAGGGTTGCTCAGGCAACGAAACTGAGCAATTATCACCAAGAAATTCTTTCAGGAGACGAAAATAATTGACCTTCCCATACAAGATGACGATTTCGATCAGATAATTTGTATTAAAAATCACTTCCTGAAATAAAATCCTGCTGATAGTTGTTCAGATTTGTTGACTGAGCAACCCCTATCAGTTTGTGGGATGCTTTCCCTTACACCCGGTATAAAATTTGTGATAAAACGGCTATCGCGGCTTTATCAGGGCTGCATACTGGGGGAAAGCATAGAATAACATTTATAATAAAGTAGTGGGCGAGCACCTTTAAACCGTAACAAAATGTAATCATATTATACTTGCCATTGGTTTCATACCTGTCTGCCTTCGTCATCTGCGAGGCCACCGCGGTCCTCGCGGTGTCTAAACCTGACGTTTAATTCTATCTGTTTTTCGTTCCAAGTTAGACATGTTAAATTTAATATCACGGAGTTTTAAATAATACAAAACGCTCCTTGGAAATTGGCGACGTAATTTTATTTTTAAATAAACTACAGACATTTAGAAAAAATATGTACCGTGCAATGTAATGTAACATGAATTGGATGAAATATGATTTCAAAAATAAAAGTATACCGGGTGTTAAGTACAGCGTCCCCAAAAACTGACAGGGGCTGCTCAGTCAACGACACTGAACAACTACAACCAGGAAATTCTTTCAGGAAATGAAAATAAAAATTAGCTTTTCCATACAAATTTTCTGATCGAGGTGATCATTTTGTTTGGTAAAGGTTTATTTTTTCGTTTCCTGAAAATAAATCCTGGTGAATGTAGTTCAGTTTCGTTGACTGAGCAAGTCCTATCAGTTTGCGAGACGCTGTACCTTACACCCGGTATACTTTTATTTTTGAAACTATATTATATACAATTCCATTTAGGTATATTGCATTGCAAATAAGATATTTCTTTAAAATGTCAGTAGTTTATTTGAAATAATATTACGTCGTCAATTTCCAAGGAGTGTATTGTTACGCCCCGTAGAGAGTGCAAATCATTTTAGAAAAAAATGAACTCGCAAAAAACGTTTGGGACGGGACGGGACGGTTGTAGTTCTAATATCGTAAGAACCAAATCCTACACAGAAAACTACATTAGCACTCAGCAAATAAAATATCCATAACAATCCCTCGAGCATACATACTATCATGCCTGTATCACTAATCGGGTAGGCAAAGTGTAAACGACCCAAACAAAGGTCATTCTGCTACGTCTGACGAGTTTTGAGGATTGTTGAAGATAAATCTGTATATTGCCGTAGTGACAGGTTGTCAGCCCATCGCCTACTTACAATATACAGCAACCCTCAAATCCTTTAGCTGGTTTTTACAGCATGCCCGGGAGGAGATGCAGCTGGCACATTCTATGGTTTTCTATCGCTTCCAGTCCAGAATGGAAGAAGTCCCTTGAAGCTATATCAAAATGAAACTTCTAGAAATCATACCCAGCCTTTGACTACTCGAACAGTTTTGCTGAATACGAAACGAATAAACATGCAAATATTTGCCGGTACTCGGATCAACTTTGAGCAATATTTTACTGTAATGTATTTCAGAAGTCGAAACTTTGCTTCGTTTGTCGCGGGACCCGCCGACAACGATTGTTTTCTAGAAGTTTCCCTTTATAATGATACTCTGTCAACCGATTTGTCGAAAGATCGCTCGTGGAGAGTGATGGCGGTATAGATAACTATACCGGGTGTAAGGGACAGCGTCCCGCTAACTAATAAGGGTTGCTTAGTCAATGACTTAAGATGAAAATAATATTTGACAATTCCATACAAAATTAACAACACGTTCAGACAATTTTTATGGAAAACCAAATTTTATTTTTTCACTCCCTGAAATAAAATCTTGCTGTTAGTTGTTCAGTTTCTTTGACTGAGCAACCCCTATCAGTTTGCGCAACGCTGTCCCTTACACCCAGTGTAGAACAAATAAATTAATAAATAAAGCAAGGAATCTTCATAAAAAAGAGGAATTAATTACCGCACGTACTGATCCGAGGAAAATTTGGTAAGTTATGAATAAATGGCTCAGGAAAGATAAATTAAGCTTAGATTAATTATATTGAGAAATATGGGGACACAGTCAAATTGTCGGGATATATGTGATATATTCGCCTTCTTATCTAGATGAAATAAAGAACGTAAAACATGTTTGTAACTATTGTTTATTACCACGTAACAGCTACACCGTAGAACAGGATGGAACTATCTTTTTTAATCAGATTAGTGTAGTAGAAAAAATCATTAACTCATTAAATAGTCGACAGGGTTTGACGGAATTAGAATGAGTGACATAAAAGTAATTAAAACTAAGATAAGTAAAAGCGAAATTTATAAATCTATCGGTTAAATTAGGAAAGTACCCAGACTGTCTCAAGATATCAGTTATTCGTCCAATTCTTAAGAGCGGTAAAGTAAATGAGCCTGGTAATTATAGACCTATTTCTATTCTTCCGTCCATCAATAAGATTGTGGAACGAGCTATCGTAGGCCAGGTGACTAACTACCTAGAGAATTACTGCATTATCAACAAAGCGCAGTGTGGATTTCAGAGGGGTAAGGGTACGGACACACTGTTATCGAAAATTTGTGACGATATTAAAAATAGTTTAAATAATAAAAAAATCATGTAATTGTACTATTTATTGATTTTCGGAAGGATTTCGATACTTTGGACCACTATACTCTTCTGGAATCCATTAGAAACTCGGGAATACGCGGGTTTTGTTCCACTGGTTTGAGAACTGTCTTAAAAATAGGACCTTTGTTATCAAATATCGTACAGCGCTACTAAAAACGTGCAATATGGCTCGGTAACAGGTCCATTGTGCTACATATTGCACGTTAACAGTATGCTTAATGTAATAAAAAAAAATTGTTACATGTTCGCAGATGACACATGTACAATAAAGTGCAGGAATGGACATAAACACGCTAGTGAAAGACATCCAGAGCGACTTTGATGACTTAAGTAGATGGGCTCATGATAATGGCATTTTATTAAATGTTATTAAAACCAAGTTCATGCATATATGCTCGAGCTATTACAGTAATGATGTAACAGAACCTTTAGTTATCAAAGGTCACTCGCTCGATTATCTACACGATCCCACTGCGGCGAGCTGCTGCACTACCTGCCCCGCCATATAACAGGTACACAGCTATAGGTACGTAGGTTTAACTGTTGACGAACGTTTCAACTGGGCTACACACGTTGACCTCTTATGTAACAAACAGACTCAGGCAAATATTAGGTATTTTTAAACTGTTATCCTATCGAACACCAAGAGGCATTTTGCTCTCTGTGTACCACGTATTAGAAGAATCCATTGTAAACTACGGGGTAGGTACGTATGTTACAACATATATTTCTTACCTAAACAACATTAAAAACTTACAGATAAGGTTTCTTAAAATATTATGCGATAAAAAAAAGAGAAGAGAATGTAAGCTCATAAATAACTACGAGGCATTATATGAACATTTTAAAATTATTCCCATCGATAAGAAATATATGTTTTACCATATTATGCAAGAATATTATAGTGACGAATTCAAAGTAATAAAACAGTATGGTCACTTCACTAGATCGGCAGCATTTAATCTTATAAAAGTACCTCGAACATATAATGTTTACGGAAACAAAACCAAAGAACATATAGCGCCTACTATCTTTAATAAGTTACTAACCGAATTAAAAAGCTTGGAATGTTCTAAAAACTTACTGGACTGGACTACAGAAAATCAAAGGCCATTTATTATGTACAACAATAGAGTAAGTAATTCGTATATATTCGAATTATTATTCTGAACGGAATTAATATTACTTCAGTATTACTTTAAACTAATTCGATAAACTTATTTAAGTGTCTGAAATCATAATTTAAACGTAATGAAAAACTTAAAATTAGCTGATATTATTAGTTTTTTTTGTAATTTTGCAATTAACATTTTTTTTTTTTGGTTTATTGCGCGCAGTAACTGTGGACCTCCCGATAAACTTCTCTGAAGTTTGGGAGATTTTTAAATAATTTGTGCCATGTCATTTTGTGTAGCATTCAATAAATATAAAATAAAGAAACAGAGTTATTGACATCGATACGGCGTTGCACGCGACAGTTTGCAATCCGAATCAACATCGCTATCATAATTTATTGCGTTTTAGTTTTAGTTAATGGTTTAAAGAATATGTTAGCGGATCACGCTATCTCTATCATGTCTTTTACAGTTTCACTTGGTAGCTTGTGTAGAATAATCTATGCTAGCAATAACTTGAACGTAAATATATTACTTCCATGCTGGACTGGGAGCGAGAGAAAAACATAAAATGTGCCAGCTGCATTTCGCTCCGGGCATGCTGTTAAAACCAGCTAAGGGATCCGAGGGTTTCGGTATATTACATTTTAGGCTATGGGCTAACAACCTGTCGCTACAGTAATATACCTACAAATGGAACTTAAATAAAACTCAATACTTTGTCAGACGTGGCGGAACGACCTTTGTTTAGGTCGTTTACGCTCTGCCTACCTCATTGGGGATAAAGACGTGATTACATGTATGTATGTATGTAAATATAATAATAAGGCAAACTTTTCCTCTTAAAGTAGATATTATGTTTTTGTACAAGTCCGTCCGAAAAAGGTATTAACTGGAATCTATTGTCTTAACAAACAACTTAGTGGACACAAACTTCCGGTCTCCAGACGTTGTTGTTTCGTCGCCTTTGTTTTGTATACTCAGAAATATACACGATGAAGAATCGATTACTTTGTTTATTTTGATAAAGATCTTTAATTATCTCAACTGATGCTTCGAAATTGAAAATCGATTAGGGAAAACACAGTTCAGAACTAAAAAAAGCCCTGGAATAGAAATATTTTTAAATGTGATCGCCTGAATCGTCACAAAGTCCTAAGTTAAGACTTTTTGTAGTAGCTTTTGTATTCGTTTTAAATAACTTATTTGCTGAAAACAGTAGTACCTACTCAAATTGGTAGGAATTTCTATGCTTTAAAAAATATTTTAGATGACATTTACTGTCCTTCATTGTATTTGCTACACAGTCATACACACAGCACCTACATATTGGGAGCTCATTAAAATTTATTCGCGAAGAATATCGCACATACATACATACATACATGTATTCACGCCTTTATCCCTAATGGGGGAGGCAGAGCGTAAACGACCTAAACAAAGGTCGTTCCGCCACGTCTGACAAAGTTTTGAAGGTTAATTAAGATAGATTTGTAGGTATATTGCTGTAGTGACAGGTTGTCAGCCCATCGCCTAAATTGCAATATACTGAAACCCTCAGATCCCTTAGCTGGTTTTGACAGCATGCGCGGGTGGAAATGCAGCTGGCACATTCTATGTTTTTCTCTCGCTCCCAGTCCAGCATGTAGTAATATCGCACACATAAAGAAAATACTAAGTTAGAGCCCGATAGTGTAGTGGATCGGACCGCTGCCTCCACCACGTACCAATGTGTTTTTCGGTTTTCAAATTTCATATGCAGGTACGTTTATTCGGCGCTTTTTCCGTGTTTCGGAAGGCACGTTAAACCGTTAGTCCCGGGTAATATCGTTTAATACCGTAGATAATAGTCGTTAAGCCATGTCGGAGGCCAGTGATTAGCATTGGCGGTTGATAAAACTCTGTCCTAAACTAGGATTGGGTCTGGTCCCTTCTGGGTTGCGGAGGTCAGATGGCATTCGCTCTGTGTAAACCAGTGCCCTCGTTCAATCTCCTAGATTAGGTAGCTGACCCTGTGAGATACGGGATAAGGTTAAGGAGATGATGAAGTAAAATACTAAGTACAGAATAAAATGATTCACTAAGAATATTTATTTTCCGAAATGGTTTAAAAATAATCCAACATCGTAAATAAGTACACGTTTTTTGGGAACAAAAAATTTGTAAGAAACGTTTTTTTCTTAAAGTTCATTTGACGCCCGGGGATATTCGTCTTGTAGTCCACGAGTTTATTTTCACAACGCAAAAACGGGAAATAGAAATAAAAAGCTATTAAACGTGTTTGTTTATTGAACAGCCTAAGGCCATCTAGGCAGATATTTAGACAAACCATAAACGGTTTTCTGTTTTAACAAAATGTTTATAATAAGTAATTCGCTTTGTTTTCAAACTAGAACACTAAAAATATAATAGTATCAAACTAAGGCTAAATATACCCACAGCTGTTAATATAACCTCGCAAATGTGATGCCCCAGTGTTGCCTCAGTGCTATCAGGGTGAGTCATCACCCTAGCCTTATCCGTATATCTCGAGGTCGGCTACCTAATCTAGGTAATTGAACGAGGATACTGGTTTTCACACAGAGCGACTGCCATCTGACCTCCGCAACCCAGAAGGGAAACCAGACCCAATCCTAGATTAGGTCAGAGTTTTCAAGCCGCCAATGCTTAGCACTGGCCTCCGATATGGCTTAACGACTAATATCTACGGTATTAAACGATAATAACCGGGACCAACAGCGGAACGTGCCTTCCGAAGCACAGAAAAAGCGCCGAATAAACGTACATATGAAATTCGAAACCGAAAAACACATTGGAATGTGGTGGGATTCGAACCACGACCTCCCGAGCTCAGGAGGCAGTGGCCCTATCCACTGCACTATAGGGCTTGTATATCAGGTATAGTTAGTTTATGAAATACGGTACTACTTACATTCAAACTAACCAACCGTCTTTACAATTCAGAAGTAACTTCATTATACTTAAATTTCTGCCGCAAATAATATTTGATACTTAGTTATAATTATTATAAATTTTAATTTCATTACTTTATGGTACATAGCTTGTTTATGCAAAGACGTACTATTTGCCCATGTTGTACTTGTCTTTTGTTATTATCTGTTGTGTTGTATGATTCGTTTTCTAATGTGCAAAAAGTATTTTTATTTTATCTTATCTTAAAGTACACAAATTCAGCAGTCAATACTCAAGTTTCATCTGTTGAATCGTACGAGTACGTTGCTGCCCGAAGACCGTAGATAGTTTATTAGGGCATTTCTAAGTTCTAAAGGCTCTTTGCGCTGCTAATTATGTGGCTGCAAAGCTTTGAGTAAAGCTAACTTGAGGCGAACCTCGTATTTGAATATTTATTTACGTATAAATTTTAGTCGTATGTACTAGTAAACCACTTTATGCCGAACTAACGATTTGTGGATTATTAAACTTCACTAAAAGCTTCTCAGTTTACAGTTTGTGTTCGTAGGTTAGGTATGTAAGTAGGTAACTGCCTCCGTGGTCTAGAGGTCTGAGCTATGGGCTCTCGATCCGATGGTCTCGGGTTCGATCCCCGACAATGACTTTGTGTTGTTGTTTCTAGTTTAGTTAGGACATTGCAGGCTGATCACCTGATTGTTCGAAAAGTAAGATGATCCATGCTGTCGGATGGGCATGTAAATAGTCGATTCTACGTCTGACTTCTCTCTGGTCGTGTCAGTCAATCTGTCCCATCAGAATAAGAGATTGATGGAATATAGAGTGCACCTGTGAGTAGCGCAAACACTTGGGCAATAAAAACTAGTCCTGCGCAGTTGGCCGATCTCGGGGAGATTGGCCGCCGTAACCGAAAATCGGTGGGAGGACTATTATTATTATGTAAGTAAATATTACATAATTTTTGTTTCTTGTTCTTCAAATTGCCTTTCCGTACTGCTAGAACAATTTCCCCCGAAATACATTTTATGGGTCGGAATATGAAAAAGAAATATTTCACTCTATTTCATTCATGCGAACGGTACTATTTGAGTTTTTTTAAAATACATATTTAGGACCATGGTTCTGGCGGCCATTTTGATACCTATCACCAGCTCAAGTCTAGTGTTGGGTATATCTAGTCACCAATAAAATTACGACATATCATGTACTAGGTATACTTCAAAGTCAAATCATTTATTTCCAAATAGATTCCTAAGAACACTTTTAGAAAGTCAACAAGAGAGTCTATTACAAAGAAAATTATAAATCTGTCACAAAATAAAATAAAAATATACCACAATGAAGAAGAAGCATGAGAAACTTGCCGTTTGAGACTGCCCCTTTGTTTTGTCTTACTCCTACATTTGTCCTTCATTTTGCTCTCACTAGGTATTATTATATTTAGGTATTATTTTCGATCACTTTATGAAAATAATTGGTAATAAATAAAACACTAAAACAAATTTCCATATCATGTATTCAATTTCATTTAGTACCGTACAACGATAACACTAACATTAACATTTTAGTATCACAGTTCCAAAACTTTATTCAAGTAATGGCATCGATTCTCACACACACGCATCGAAACTAAATTTAATATAGTCTGTCACTTTTATACGTTTATTGGGCTCAATTCTAGAGGGCCACCAAATTAAGCGTAACTGTCAAAATTAAAATATCAAACATGGTTAAATTGAGTTTGACGTCTCTAAATTTTAATTTTACTCTTTTTAAGTAAGTAAGTAAAAACACTTTATTGTACACAAAAAACAAGAAATACAAAAATAAACTTAAATTAATGTGCACAAAGGCGGTCTTATCGCTGGAAGCGATCTCTTCCAGACAACCTTTGGGTAGAGGAGAATGTAAAGAGAAGAGAGTAGTGCTGAAATATAGGAAATATTTAAATACTTTAAATACAACAAAAATAGAATAGTGAAAATAAGAATAACTAAAAACTAAAATAAATATATGCATATCTTTAGAGGTATATGCGTTAATGCAATACAAAATTACTATAATAGTGTTCATAAAATACATACACAATAATATGGAAATATAAATGCAAGTAACAATACAAATAAATATATATAAATACATATCAATATATATATATACATAATATATAACTTGAAAGGACAAAAATTACTAGCAAACTAATTTAGACTTTAACAGATAAAATCGGTGTACCTTTTTTTTAAAGGTATCCAGCGAAGTGCAGTGACGAATTTCCGACGGTAAACCATTCCATATGTGAGTGGATTTTATCGTGAAGGATTCCCTATAATAACCCGAAGCCGAAAAAGGAGCTTGAAGAGTGTTATCAGACCTTGAACGAAGCACTCTATCATGGTCAGAACCAAGGAATTTAAACCGCTCTGAAAGATAGGTAGGAGACAGAGGATTGTTTAGAATATTATACACCATCGCAGCTGCATGGGCGTCTCTACGCAGTCTGATCGGCAACCATCCCAGTTGAACACGGAAAGCAGAAATGTGATCAAACTTCAAACTTCACTTCTTTTAAGCTACGTGCTGTGCACCCAGAATTGAGTCCATTAATTGAAAAAGGATAAATATGTACTTTTACTAGCTAATTTAAAGACTTCTGCAATATGTTCATCATTTCATTCATTTTTGTTTTGATAATCGAGTTTCGCTTGAAATATTTTGGTACTAGTCTTTTGTGATTTTATTCAGCTCACATAAAGTTTTAATTTTCATTCAACAAATTAACATCCTGATGTGTGTTTGCTAGAATTGATACCAGTATACACCTATAGTTTCTTACTTTTTACTCTAAAATCTAATTTACATTTTATATTTTTGGTTAGTACGAATCTTTTCATAAATTAAGGTATTACTTTGTAAACAAGTTTTTTATACATTTGATTATTTAATTGAAACTGATGGTCTATGTACACAGTACCTAACTACTCGAAGCGTTTTTTTTACCGTTACAGGGAAGTTAATAATATGGTAAATTGGTGTAGTAATTTTGAAACACGTAAGATACTTAAATATTATGTTGTTGTGTTTGTGTAGAATCCGTCTTATCGGAGATAGACCGTCCAAGTGCTCACAGCTTTACAGAGAAATTCACTATTGGATTGGCTGATCATATGTTTTAAAATAATACATTTGTCAATATACCATATTAATCACCCATCTATACGATGCCTTACTTCTGGTAGTATTACCACCTTTGCATTATAAAATTGATATTTTTATACAGTACCATTTATTTCACTAACTACTGTTCAGTTCCCATTGTATGGTCGGTTTCACAGCCAGGCCACTGTTATCTGCAACAATAAAAATATATTTAAGGTTCGAATCACATGAAATATAAAATTTATCTTCAAATATGGAATATGCTGCACCAATAGGCACCAATCAAGTAATTCGTTTTTTTTTACCCAAAGTGTTTATTTTTAGTGAAAATTGTTCTGTTTCATTGACTGACCAATTCTTTTAGATTATGGGACACCGTTTTGGGTCTAGGATTTCAACTTTCGTAGAATTCAACATCCGATACTAAGGCTCGTAAAGCGGTCTCAACATTAAGAGCAATATCAAGTATGGATTTGACAGGCCATTTTGTACTGAAAAGACATTTCTGATACGAACTCAAACAAGCTGTCAATCTCAAGTACTGTTTACAATTAGTGGTCTAAATAACTCGATGTGTTCACTTAGCGTGATAAAATAGTCCAGTAATTTTAAGATTTCTGTTACCTCGATCATTGTCTAAATTAGAATAAAAAGCTATGCCATCCCATAAATAATGCCTTCTTTTTTAAAACTTCTAAAAGAACATCGAAAGATTTATCTCCAAAGATTTATCTTATTAAGAAGTTTCTATTAGCAAGAGCAATTAAAGTCCACCAGTTCCCTTGTTTAATTGAAAACGTAAAGTTTGTACAAAACGAAACTTTACCGAAAAGGATTTGCGTAGCAAATAATGTGCCTAAATATTTAATGAAAGTTCATTAAAAGTTACAAATTGTTTTTGGATGGATGGCCAACGATAAACAACAAATTCATTGTTACAAAAAACCTGAAAAGGTGTATTATTTGCTTAAGCTTAATAGTTTTCGATTGTTTATATTGCAGTCTTCAATGAAATAATACTAATTTAAAGGATTAAGGTTATGTTGTATTTTTGTTAAATTATACGAATAGAGTAAGTAACTTATAAGATAGACAAAGTTCTGAAGCGAGTTGTTACTCAAAACCATAACATAATATAGCAAATCCGTACTTCATATCTTCATATTACTCATGCTCATAAACTATCATAGCACTAATATTAAGACGTCTCCCAAGCAGAACTTTGACAAGAGTCTAAACCTAAACACATGCTTGCCGATCCTCGCCTGTAATTAATAATAGTTAATGAGTTAGGAAACTCGGCGCGTCGCAACATCTCCGAACTTGGCATATTGTTGTACCTACTACATTATGTCATGCAAAGGCTATTATTGTGCAAGCATGTTGTTATTAATTAAATCGACTAGACGAGACTAGGGTTATGTCTTGGATACAATGTTATTGGTCGATTCGAAAACGTGCTAGGCAAAATCGATTTCGGTGTAACGCGTTTATATTTCTCTTTTATGATTTTGGTCGTATAAATAATAAAGTTACAGGAGTGAAAATGGCGTATATTGGTACCAATTTGAAGTTCCAAAACTGACGATTTAACTTATATAAGCCTATACCTGTAATTCTCTGTCATGAGAGAACAGAAAGGGGCGCTAATAATTATAGTCAAGATTTAGTTAGGTAAGTTGTCATCTCCCTACCCTTATCCCGTATCTCACAGGGTCGGCTACCTAAGCGAGGGTACTGGTTTTTACACAGAGCGACTGACAGATCTGACCTCCGCAATCCAGAAGGGAAACCAGACCCAATCCTAGATTAGGTCAGAGTTTTCAAGCCGCCAATGCTTAGAACTGGCCTCTGATATGGCTTAACGACTAATATCTACGGTATTAAACGATATTAACCTGGACCAACGGCTTAACGTGCGTTCCGAAGCACGAAAAAAGCGCTGAATAAACGTACATATGAAATTCGAAAACCGAAAAACACATAGGTACGTGGTGGGATTCGAACCACGACTTCCCGCTCAGGAGGCAGCGGCCCTATCCACTACACCATCGGGCTCTACCTAAAAGTATACCTAAGCATGTTTTACAATATTTTTTAATTTAACTCTTTTTAAATAAATAAAAGTTTTTTGATTTGCTCTACTCTTTACTTTACCTCCACAAACCGCAAATTACAGTGAGTAATCATTGTAAAGGTCAACAAAGTTCAATATTAATTTCCGAAACTATAGCCAACTTTCCTTTTCTGGTCCCTTTACGAAATGTTTGTCAGGAAAGAGAAATAAACAGTTGGAGCACTGTTCCAGGTGTTTGGCTTATGACGACAATATGAAACATGAAACTTATAATAATTATGTTTGGGCATAGAAGTTTTTGTTGGTTACCTTGGATACACGACATGGAGGTCCGGATGCATAGCCGAATGTGCTTCGGTAGGCACGACGACAGACGTTTGGCAGACCGCCGCCGCGTTTATTGCTCGTATGCGCGCGCGCAACCTCTCGTACTGCTCGGGCTGGTATTGCGCAGCAATCGTCACTACACCACCGCTGTATTGCTTTAGAGAGAAAAGAGTTCGTTCAAAAATTGTACACCACCGCTGTATTGCTTTAGAGAGAAAGAGTTCGTTCAAAAATTGGTTCAAGAGAAAAATACATAAGATAAGATAAGAATATACTTTATTGCACAGAAAAGACACAAGAGATAGTAGTACAAATAGGCGGCCTTATTGCTAAGCAGCAATTTCTTCCAGGCAACCTTAGGGTACAGGAAAATAAAAAGTTGAACTAGTGGGCTGGTATACATTTTAGGCAATATATTGTATAGGAAAGTAAATAAGCTACTTAGGTGTATTTATATAATTTCATACATACATACATATAATCACGCCTTTATCCCTAATGGGGTAGGCAGAGCGTCAACGACTCAAACAAAGATCGTTCCGCCACGTCTGACAAAGTGTAGTTATATAATTAATAACAATAAATAGTCATACATATAAATTACTTATACCTATATTTAATATTATAAATATATATAATATTAATGAAAGAAAATGTTACAACCAAATTATTCCGGGTTATACATGTTGAAGCCATGTAGCACAAATTATAACCCGTCCATCATAACATGAAAGGTTTCACGTGGTTCTTTTTTGGCTGTACGCTAAACACGATGTAACCTTCTGCTAACATGCTATGACCTCGGTTACTTACATTGAGAGCATATTTACTTAAACAACCAAGAAATAATATCTTGAAATTTTAATATCAATGACTATCTATTTCATCCCGGACTACTATGTGTAGCAATTTATAGTAAACAAAATAAGAAAAAATATTATGTCATCGAGAATTTACGTTAAAGATATTAGCTTAATACCTTCAAAGCCGCCGCAGCTTGCTCATGCGTAGCTCTCGTCAGGTCCCTCCCATCCACGCTGAGTATCCGATCCCCTCGATGCAACAGCCCGTGAGCCGCGCCAGCTCTCGCTACTCCAGACACGAAGACCCCACAAGCATCTTCCTCTGCTTCATCTTCCCCCCCGTTTTCCCCGCCCAGACCCCCGACGATGTCCATGCCGAGACGAGAACCGGTTCGGACTAGACGCACCATGCGGACACATCTGTGGGGAAAAGAGAAGTTTCAGTATTTTTAATAATATGAACTAATAATTCTACATACATACATATAGTCACGCCTTCAGCCCTAATGGGGTAGGCAGAGTGTAAATGACCTTGTAGCGCACATAGGTGGCGCCACATCCAAATGCTCCTAAAAACTTAACAAAGGTCGTTCCGCCACGTCTGACAAAGTTTTGATTTAAGATCGATTTGTAGGTATGTTGCTGTAGTGAAAGGTTGTCAGCCCATCTCCTAAATTGCAATATACTGAAACTCTCGGATCCCTTAGCTGATTTTTACAGCATGCCCGGGAGAATGTGCGAACATTCTATGTTTTTTTCTCGCTCCCAGTCCAGCATGGAAGAAATAATATATAATTCTAATACGTGCATAATGTTGCTTTTAGAGGTCAAGGTATCTACGGCAAAAAGCCGAGCTCTCTGTGTCTGGTAATCTAAAGTATCTAGACAATTCTAGTCACAAAGAAAAACTAAATATCACAGCTACTTTGTTTTCTTCCATGCTGGTCTGGAAGCGAGAGAAAAACATAGAATATGCCAGGTGCATTTCCTTTCGGGCATGCTGTAAAAACCAGCTAAGGGATCCGAGGGTTTAAGTATATTGTAATTTAGGAGATGGGCTGACAACCTGTCACTACAGCAATGTACCTACAAATCTACCTTAAATGACCCTCAAAACTTTGCCAGAGGTGGCGGAGCTTTGTTTAGGTAGATTACGCTCTGCCTACCCCATTAGGGATAGAGGCATGATTGCATGTACTTTGCCAAAATTAGCGTTATGTAGGCCTTGTTCTATAAAACATTCACGATATTCAAATATTACAGATTCCACAAGATCCCACAGGCCAGCCCCTTTATAAAAATTATTTGCCTTTCCGCCTCATAAAAAATAACGAATCGTTTCGGAATCCAACAAAAATATCGCTAAAAGAGCCTTGGTCCGCGAACACTGGCCGGACTTTCAGCAATAAACATTCAGTCCACTAGAACAAAATAAACCGCAAACCGTCCTGCCTAGTCCATACAAGTTTTAAAAAATCTCGGCAAAATAAACCTTACAGCACGATACTGTAGGAAACTGGCCATAAAAGAAGAGATTAATGTGTTGTAGCTGAAATATATTTAATTTAAACAACAATGAGTGTCGGAATAGCGCCCAGCACATGTGATATAAGCACACTCATGGCAAAATGGCTGACTGAAAAAGCCTGCGTTTCTTGAATTAGTGCCAGTTGGGACTAGAGATGTGAAGCGGTAAAATTACCTCGGTAAAATACGTTAAAAAACGTAAGTTACCGTACAAGAATATATTTTACCGTAAAATTCGGTAAGATTCAGTGAAAAACGTATTACACGTCTACTTTAAAAATGCGGTAACAGCATTGTGTTTACACACATATAAAAATCCCCTGTCTCGTCTTTATCTCTAATGGGGTAGGCAGCGTGTAAAATGCCAAGTAATAGCTATTTATACAACTGCTGCTTAATAAAGGGTATTATAACACGAGTGTGAGTTTAAAACGAGCAAAGATAGTTTCATAATAGCATCACACGAGTGTTTTAATGCCTTTTATGTACAGTTGCATACAACACTTATCTACACAAATATAGTACGGCCATAAATATTACACATTTGCCCTTTGAAAGAGGAGGTTGTCAATCTTTGTAAATGTATTAACAAAGTACGTTCGTTCTACACTACTACAACTACGTTAAAATGGAAAACTTTTCTCAATCTAAGAAAACTTTTCTCCACAACAACTTTTATCTATCCGAACAACTTGACTCAAAAGTAAACAACTTCTTTCAAAACAGTATGAAAAACTTTTTCTCAAACTGAACAACATTTCTAAACACTTTACAACTTCTATCAAAACTAAATATCTTTTCACAAAACTGAACAACTTATCTCAAAACTGATCAATTTTTCTGTTAATAATAGAGTTTTCTCTTCATAAAAGTTACTCTTAAAACGTCATAAATAAGCCGGTAATCCGTAATCTTTATAATTGATCGCAAAATTCCCGGTTTTAACCGGCGTATTCGGTAAAAATACGTAATTTTGCATCCCTAGTTGGGACACGTTAGTACAGTACTCACATTCTATTTGCGAATAAGGTTGAAAATCCTTTAAAGTCTCGCTCGCAGCATTTTAATAAATTGTTTTGAGAACGACAGGGGAACGAATTGAATTAGCAAAACAGGAACACTGAAAGTATTGAGTCTTCATTTTGCTGTGCTGTTGTTTTTCGCTGAACAAATATGAAACAGTTTACTTTATCGCTTAGTTTCTGAAAGCTTATAGAAAATCTATAATTAACTTTATTTTACCTTAAAGAGTGAGTTCAGCTTTCATGCTGGACTGGGAGCGATAAAATAACGTAGAATGCATGAAATGTAAAAACCAGCTAAGGGATTCTTCTTCTGTCGAGTGGGTATCGAGTCTATCGACCCGATGAACCCTGGTGTCAGAGTTTTAAAACCGCCTAGTAGCACAACTATCAGGCCTCTGACATGGTTTGAGTAACGACCACTATCAAAGACAGCGACCGGGACCGACGGCTTAACGTGCCCTCCGAATCACGAAATCTTTTTATTTTCGGACAATCAGGTGATTCAGTTCTATTAACCCTCAAAACTTGTCAGATGTGGCGGAACGACCTTTGTTTGGGTCGTTGACGCTCTGCCTACCCCATTAGGAATACAGGTGTGATAGTATGTATGTGTATGTATGTAAAACTTGTTTTTCTTTCGATTGATATAGTTAGGTATATAGCTTTAGGATGTGTTTCGAAACATAAGAGTCAAGTTTTTATTTATGAAGCGATCTCAAAGCTGACAGCGATATTAAATATGGGTTTGACTGGCCGTTTTGTACTGAAATTACTTTTTTTAACTCAAACTTGCTGTCAGTTTCAAGAGCTGATAATTAATACGGGCCACTCTTATTTCAGTACGTTTGGTTAAAAACTATGACTGCTACTTTGTAAGCTGACGTGGTTTCAATTAAGTAATAGGTATTCTCTGTATATTTGCTGGTAGTAAAACATAGTTTCATTATCCACAAGTCCAAAAGGACTACATACCGGGTGTAAGGGATAGCGTCCCGCAAACTGATAGAGGTTGCTCAGTCAACGACACTGAACAACTTCCACCAGTATACTATTTCAGGAAGTGAATAAAAAAAATTTGCTTTTCCATACAAATTGTCTGATCACGGTGGACTTTTTTTTTTTATTCACTTCTTGAAAGAATTTCTTGGTGGAAGTTGTTCAGTGTCGTTGACTGAACAACCTCTATCAGTTTGCGGGACGCTGTCCCTTACACCCGGTATGTGGGCCTTATGGACTTGTGGATAAGTGACACTATTATTAGGTTGCCTATAGTAGTAGACGCTGTCCCTTACACCCTGTTGAATTTGAACAGCATGTCCGGTGGTACACAAAGTGACAATGAAACACGTCGGAGCGCGACTTGTGTCCACACCACACAAAGCACCTCAAAGCCCAAAATGGGTTACCCTGTCATGCTGGATGCATTATTAAGGGGGTTCGAGAGTGCGACAGTGGCGCCATCAGTTTTAAATTAATTGTGCCTAAAATACAAACAAACTCACAAAATAATTCACACTAAGCATAAAAGCTATTAATGCAAATTGCAAATTTGTTAAAAAAATGTCATTTTTGGCGTATGTGCAATACGTAACTTTAATTCTTAGTGTGAATTATTATAAAATGGGGCATTAGTAGCGATTGTCTTAAATGTTTATATTTTAGACACAAATAATTTACTTAATATACTTCCATGCTGGTCTGGGAGCGAGAGAAAAACATAGAATGTGCCAGCTGCATTTCCTCCCGGGCATGCTGTAAAATCCAGCTGAGGGATCCGAGGGTTTCAGTATATTGTAATTTAGGCGATGGGCTGACAACCTGTCACTACAGCAATATACCTAGAATTCTATCTTAAATAACCTTCAAAACTTTGTCAGACGTGGCGGGACGACCTTTGTTTGGGTCGTTTGCGCTCTGCCTACCCCAGTAGGGATAAAGGCGTGATTATATGTATGTATGTACAAATAATTTATTACTATTGAGTGCGCCACCCATGCTCTGCAAACACCTTAAGTGCAGGTACTGTTACAGAACTGTTACTCAAAAACTGTCGTATTCATACAAAATAAAACAATTTCTTCCATGCTGGACTGGGAGCGAGAGAAAAACGTAGAACGTGCCAGCTGCATTTCCTCCCGGGCATGCTGTAAAAGTCAGCTAAGGGATCCGAGGGTTTCAGTATATTGTAATTTAGGCGATGGGCTGACAACCTGTCACTACAGCAATATACCTACAAACATATCTTAAATAACCCTCAAAACCTTGTCAGACGTGGCGGAACGACCTTTGTTTAGGTTGTTTACGCTCTGCCTACCCCATTAGGGATAAAGGCGTGATTATATGTATGTATGTATGTATAAAACAAATTAATTAATGCGAATCTGTACACAACTAATAAAAGATAAAAAAGCTTCGCAACTACTGTCGGGTGGGCTTTAAGGGCCGTATTTAAAAACAGCTCTCATGAGTGACAGCGAGTTTGAGTTCGTATCAGAAATGTTATTTCAGTACAAACTGGCCTGTCAAATCCATATTTAATATTGCTCTCAAGTTTGAGATCGCTTCATAAATACGAACCTAAGTCGACCAATAACCATAGTCTCAGATATTTTTAACCGTTTCTGTAGCTCAGTTGGCAGAGTGATGGACCGGCACAACAGAGATATTTTGAAACTGCCTAATAGGTTGCTAATTATCTGTATTCCGAAAATCAGGTGATTCATCAAGTTTTGCCTCTAACTTTGCTCTAACGTGACCACAACTCAAATCCCAAAGCGAACGCAAAATGGGCTATACAGTGAATAAGAAAACTGCTGGCCATATTTTAGGGTGTGATTCTACCCCATGAAACTGAAAAACTTGCCCCAAAGGAACTTTCCCCGAACATAACATAACATAAAAATACTTTATTGCACGTAATAATACAACATACAACACAAAGGATAACAAAAAACAAGTACAACATAGGCGGCCTTATTGCTAAGGTAGCAATTTCTTCCAGGCAACCTTTGGGTGAAAGAAAAAATAAAGTGTAGCGGTCAGCGGGATAGTGCAAACCTAGTCAAATAGGTTGAAATACGAAAAAAGGCTTTTCCATACAAAGGGTGCCAGCGGCTCGAGTCATTTTGCATGGGCAGACCAAATTATTTAAAAAAAACGACCTATGTTCCTAGAGGAAAGTTGTTCAGTTTCATGGGTAGAATCAGACCCTAAAATATGGTCAGCATTTTTTTTTACTTCTTATATACGATACGTTTCCATGTATTTTATTTAATTTATTTATCACATTTAAAAAATTGTTGGATGTATTATTAGTTTACCTCGGTATGTCGGTTGGTTCCTCTTCCAATAGTTCATGAAGAGTTGAACACGAGGTAGCTTGGCTCCTGGCTGTGAAAAAGAAGGTATTTTAGTATCTCATAAGGATATATTAATTATAACATTACCATATTCCATCCATGCTGGACTGGGAGTGAGAGAAAAACATAGAATGTGCCAGCTGCATTTCCTCCCGAGCATGCTGTAAAAACAGTTTCAGTATATTGTATATATATTGTAATTTAGGCGATGGGCTGAAAACCTGTCACTACAGTAATATACGTCCAAATCTATCTTAAATAACCCCTTAACACTTTGTCAGATGTGGTGGAACGACCTTTGTTTAGGTCATTTACGCCCTGCCTACCCCATTAGGGATAAAGGCGTGATTATTTGTATGTATGGATTACCATATTCCTGACGTCACTATTTTTACCGCCACTAGAATAATGTTTGACATTTGAATACACAATTTGTTTTAGCGACAGGCTTGCCCGCCCACTTCGTCTGGATTGGATACGGGACAATTTTCTACATGGAGTGCGGCGCATACTTACTTCCATGCTGGACTGGGAGCGAGAGAAAAACATAGAATGTGCCAGCTGCATTTCCTCCCGAGCATGCTGTAAAAACCAGCTAAGGGATTCGAGGGTTTTCGTATATTATTATTTAGGCGATGGGCTGACAACCTGTCACTACAGCAATATACGTACAAATCCATCTTAAATAACCCTCAAAAGTTAAAGTCAGACGTGGCGGAACGACTTTTGTTTAGGTCGTTTACGCTCTGCCTACCCCATTAGGGATAAAGGCGTGATTATATGTATGTATGTATGTATGAGTGCGGCGCATTTATCAATAGATGAGACAAAAGACAAACTCTAGTTGTTCTCTTTTAAAAGAACCTGTTTCCTAATTATCAACAAAATGGTCGCACTCATTGCTAGGAATTGGCGCAGATAAAGGATTCGCTGTCTGCAAAATAACACATCATTCCATGAACTAATGTCCCGATAATCAGAGTAATACATTACGAGTGATGACGGCAGAGCTTCGAACACAATTTCAGTTAACACCCGCGATAGATCTCCTCTGACACCTCTATGGCCGAGAAAATGTATCATAACGGGTGTTAATCTGTAATAACTCACGAAGCTCACGCTTGCACTCAGCAATATCACCCATACACGGTGCTTTATGTGCTTTTATTAGAGATGCCAGCTTAATTAAGACTAATACATCATTGTCACTGGCTATTAGTTAGTAAAGGTGCGCTTACTGGAGTAGAGCGGAGCGGTTTTGGCCACAGGCGGTAGCGAGCCAGCGGGTAGCACGACTAATGTGACGTGCTCGCCCGTTCTTCGTAACGCGGCGACTGCTTGTGCGTGTGTTGCTCCTATTAATGAGGTTTCTATACCCTGTAATAAAATATTTGCTTAATCGTTTTGCTTCGTTAGAACTAAAATTTAAGTATAACTGAAAACCTTAAGTAAAAACATGCCAGTCAGCCGCCATTTTGGGAAATAGAGCTTCAATATAGTGGGCTTAACTATAGACTTAACTTTTAGGATCTTGCAGTTAGGATAGCTATTTGTAAGTTCTAAAATGTTTAAATGTTTTTGTAATACTAATGAAAATGTTTTATTAGTTTAGAAAGATACTAGATTTACTTACATCTTCATCTCTGACAGCTAATATCTTGTCTCCCAACCGCAGTTTTCCGTCCAGATGCGCAGCGCCTCCTACAGCAATATGCGAGACGAACACTCCTCCCCCGCCCGCCGCGTCGTCGACACCCCCCGCTACCCCTAGGCCTAACCCCCGCGCCCCTCGACACAGTGTCACCACCCGCGGCCGCCTCGCTCGACGCACTCTCTAAAAAAAAGTAAGCAAATCTACGTGATCGATCACCTAGACTGTTTGTACGAGACAGAATACTCGTATAGTTTGAAAATACACGAACATTGGTGCCGATTCTGTTGTAGTCACGACTGAACTAACTTTAGTTTATTGTGTCACGTTCTATATTTTGAATAAAATAGAGACAGAAACACAACAGCTGATTATAATCTTGTTAAAGTGACGTTTAACGCCTAGAATCAAATGACATGCTAGATGGTGCAATATACTTAACTTTGACAAAATTGTAATCCTCTGTTTTGCTGCTGTCTCGATTTTATTAAAATTATTGAATGTGACAGGACCAAACTAAAAAGTTAAGGTCTGTCTACAATAGAATCGGCACCATTGCTGAATAAAATGTTATTCAGGTTGCCGTGACGTCACATCTAGAGAATTTTAGGGACACGAATACCGAGTTAGGGGATGGCTGGTTTTGTACGAAAATGTTTATGTATGTTCCGCTTTTTCGGGTGAAAAATGCAGGAAAAATGTTACATTAACATTGTACACGTTACTGCTTTACCGGGTGTAAGGGACAGCGTTCCGCAAACTGATAGGGGTTGCTGAGTCAACAAAACTGAACAACTTTCACCGGGAAATTCTTTCAGGAGATGAAATAAAATATTTACTTTCCCATACAAAGTTAACAACTCGATTCCGAGTTCCTGAAACAATATCCTGCTGGTAGTTGTTCGGTATCGTTGACTGAGCAACCCCTATCAGTTTGTTGGACGCTGTCCTGTATAATAAGTGGTGAACACGGGTTGACTAAACTATCGCGAAAATGACTGATTCCGTGTTTAGAGCATGTAGACCACTTATGAGCATCGGATGGTGTTAATCTGCCGCCATGGTGTTGGTTCGTCACGTGCGAGAGGTCGGCCGTGCGCTAGATGGGTTGATGAAATAGTGACAGTCGCAGGAAAAAAATGGCTTAACACAGCAAAGGAGAGAGAAGAATGGAATTCCTTGGAGGAGGCTTTTACCCGAAGGGGGTCCATAGAACATTAGTGAATAATTAATTAATCTTATGCTAAAATCAATATTATAATTTATTAAAAATTGTTACTTAATTATTATGCATGCTTAAAATTAAAATGTTATTTGATACTATGGAATTAAATAAAGGTTTATTATTATTATTATTACATGGTGTAGGTTCGTCTGGTACCTACCTTTAAAGCACGTGGTTATAATCCAGTGACTAGATTCTAGGATAAATATTCATTTTGCTATTTTGGCAAAGTTAGATGATACCAGGTAGCCGAGGGTTTCAGTAAATTGTAATTTAAACAATGGGCTGACAACCTGTAACTACAGCAATATACCTGCAAATATATCTTAAAAAACCCTCAATACTTTGTCGGACGTGGCAAAACGACCTATGTTTTGGCTTTGCCTACCCCATTAGGGATAAATGCGTGATTCCACGAACTGTACTCAAACAAAGTGGGTAAATCTCTTTGATGGATTACCCCAGCGTACTCAGGATAAGACAAGACTGTTTTAAAAATTTTGAGTAGAGGATAATCTTGATAATTTAAACTTTTCAAGAAAGGAAAAAAGACGATTCTGTCCTAAGTGCGCGTAGCCTAACTACGCTTGCGTACTTTTGAACTCTACGTCTGCGCATTCCTAGGCTAGTTAGCGCGTGTAGCGCGTAAGGTGACGCATGTGTGTTGTACATACATACATACATATAGTCACGCCTGTATCCCTGATGGGGTAGGCAGAGCGCAAACGACCCAAACAAAGGTCGCTCCGCCACGTCTGACAAAGTTTTGAGGGTTATTCAAGATAGATTTGTAGGTATATTGCTGTAGTGACAGGTTGTCAGCCCATCGCCTAAATTGCAATACACTGTAACCCTCAGATCCCTTAGCTGATTTTTACAGCATGCCCGGGAGGAAAAGCAGCTGGCACATTCTAAGTTTTTCTCTGGCTCCCAGTCCAGGATGTGTGTTATAGGCAATGCTAAAACCATTGACAGCGTGTTAAGCTTAACTTTACGCGCAGTAAGTGACGCCTGTGTGTTGCTGCACTAAAGACACATCCGCATCTCTATCATTTTTTTTTTCCATGTCATCTTAGCAAAAATCTACACGAAGCCGCTGTGGGTTGCAGGACCATAAAAGGTATTAAAAAGTAAAGGAAAACTGGCGATAGTTATATGCCTCGAGCTTTAGAAAGTTCATCGTTGAAAACTTTTCAATCTCAATTTTTTATTCGGCTTAACTTTTTCAATCTGCTTGTATGAATATTGAACTCGTATCAGTTTTAAAAGCTTCTATTTTACTTGAAGTGTATGTCAGTTAATAATAGCATTTATATTGCGTTTATATTTTAAAAACCGTACGCATTTTTGTTATACGTGGGACACTCAGAAAGTTTTGCGACACAAAAAAAAATTGTTCTACAGGTACATATATTTTTATTAAATCTTTTCAAAGTACTCTCCACCAGCCTCTATACAAAGATTCATGCGTCTGAACCAGTTTTCAAAACACTTTTTCCAGTCCGCCGTAGACACCTCGTTTACAGCCTGCTCGAACGCAGCCAGCGCATCTTCCGGCGACGAAAATTGTATCCCCTTGAGCTGATTTTTTATTTTTGGAAATAAAAAGAAGTCACACGGTGCTAGATCAAGGCTGTAAGGAGGGTGACCCAGGAGTTTAACTGGTGTGCTGTCCAGGAAGTCCCTCGTTTTGAGCGCGGTGTGTGCAGGCGCATTGTCGTGGTGGAGCAGTAGTCCGCGGAGCCCTGTGTTTGGTCGCTTGTTGCTCACAACAGAAAAAACTTCTGGTAAACATTTGGTAGTATACCATTCGGCGTTAATGCTTCTTTGATCTCGTAAGGGAATTGAGGCCAAGTGGCCAGTCAAATTAAAAAAGCTGGCGATCAAAATCTTCCCCCCGCTTCGAGATCGCTTCACTTTGGTAGGCGTTGGTTCATTTTGAAACACCCAAACTGTCGACTGGCGCTTGGTTTCTGGATCGTATTGATAAATCCAGGACTCATCACCTGTTACGATGTCGTAAACACGCCGAGACGAGCCTGCTTCAAATTTGTTCAGCATATCACGGCACCATTCCAACCGGGCCTGCTTCTGAGCGTCGGTGAGGTAGTGCGGCACCCAGCGCGATACTATCCTCGTCACGCGATGATGCCCATGTAGAATCTCGTGAACGCTTCCCGATCCAATCTTTAATATGTGCTGAATCTCCTGATATATAATTCGCCTATTATCTTGGATTCAATTTTTCACTGCTAGCACGTTTTCTTCCGTAATAGCCGTCAAAGGGCGACCGCTTCTTTCTTCATCCCCCAAGGTTGGTCGACCGCGCTTAAATTCGTTATACCAACGATACACGGTTGCCTTGGAGGGGCTTTCATCCATAAATGCCATTTGAAGTCTATCGAACGATTCATCCGGTTTCAGGCGACACTTGAAATCGTAAAAAATCATAGCTCTAAAATGTTCCCGGCGCAGATCCATTTTTCAGTAAGACACGATACTTTGAATTGGCTCGCAAAAAAATGTGGAGGGAAATTTTGAAAATGGAACACACATATTTTTACTTACAAGTAATCATATTTTCAAAAAAGATTCTAACCGGCCAGTCTGCCATATATAAAAACTATTTATCGCAATACTTTCTGAGTGGCCTGGTATTCTACATATGACGCCAATTGAAATATTCTCGTTGTAAAACAAATTTATGAATAGGTATATTTATTAATAGAAATATGTTTTCATTATATATTTGACTTACAAGTAGTAAGTCTTACGTCAACGTATTTGACCATAAACAAGATTTTACAATTATTTACTTTTAATATAGCTACGATAACATTTATTTTAACAGTGCCACTACAAGAATAATTTTAATATTTTTTTTACAACTTTGTACTCTCTGTGTATTAACAATGTGACAACAGTAGCGGATAAATAACTTAATTTTAAAAGGAATATACTTAAACACATTACAGTACATAAACTAAGCGAAATATAATTAGCAGAGTTGAGCAACGTAGTACAATACGCGAGCCAGTTGTAATTTATTAAGTAGGTCGCCGTGAGAGGTAGAACGTTTATTTATCTTTCTACCGTCGTTCACAAAGCGACCCATGTTAGTGTGTGATATGAACTTTCGCGTGCATTTCTGTTCGTCATTTTTGCTATGCCGTTTTACAAAGGTTTTGTTGGACTGTTTGACAAGCCTTTTTGATGGACATGAATGACTTTTTGTGATTTTTATAAAGTGTTGAAATAACTGAAAACTTTGATTGTGATTTTTGCATACCTACGTACCTACGTAATTTAATATGGTGACGTTATCTGCCGATTTATTATTTAATTAAGTCAAAAAAAAAAAACAAAAATTCAACTGTTGTGCAATAATATTTATAATTTAATTAGCAGTTATAAGAAGATAAGTGGGAATCTACAAACTCTCGCGCAAAATTGGTGCAAGAGCAATTAGGTTACCTAAATACGTCCCATCAACAGGATAATACTTGTAAATAGCTGTGTACTTCAACACTTTAATTAGAAACCGATGTCTATAGTACGGGCTATTGTGCCTATTTTACGTATCGGCTGAAATTATGTATTTGTCCTCATTAGCCTAAACGTTTATTCTGTATCAAACTTTAAAAAAACAGTAAAATAGCTTTCAGTTAATAAACTTTATCTAATCTTATACTAGCGACCCACCCCGGCTTCGCACGGAAATTATCAGTGTTTCTGTACTATATTATGAATGCATTATACATATAAACCTTCCTCTGGAATCACTCTATCCATTAAAAGAAACCGCATCAAAATCCGTTACGTAGTTTTAAAGATTTATGCATACATAATAATACTTCCATGCTGGACTGGGAGAGATAGAAAAACATAGAATGTTCCAGCTGCCCTTCCTTCCGGGCATGCTGTAGAAGACAGCAAAAGGGACTCGAGGGTTACAGTGTATTGTAATTTAGGCGATGGGCTGACAACCTGTCACTATGGCAATACACATTACATTAAAATTACCCTCAATTTTTGTCAGACGCGGCGAAAGCGCCTTTTACGAGGCGTTTAACGCTCTGCCTACCCCGTAAGGGATAAAGGCGTGATTTTATGTATGTATGTATAATGATAGGGACAGAGAAAGCGACTTTGTTTTATACTATGTAGTGATGTGCAAGTGGCAATGTCAGTTCCTACATTTGTCCGTTTTTGCCGCGCCGCGCCGCGCCGCGCCGCGCCGTGAATATGACACGCCGGTGCAGTGCGGTACATCTCATACATTTTCATACAAAAAACATTTATCGCGCAGTGCCGCTGTAGCTACGTTCTAGTGCAGTCCGACCTTTATGCTTGCATAGTTTTTTCACTGCATAAAAAATAAGTCTACATTTATTTGTGCACCAATTTTGCGTTATTTCAAAGAAAATCTTGGTGAGAGTTTGTAAATCTATTCCATTCTATTCTATTTTACGTCCTAGTGCGGTCTGACCTAAAGAGATTTTTTTCGAAGCCATCAAACAAATTTGACTTAAGAATTTATAAGTACGGTCAGCGTCATAGAAAAGTATTCCCCTTATTCAATGCTTTGTGTACATTTCTTGTTTATACAGGGGATCTATGAAGGTGAACCATATTTTGACATTTCCCCTAATCAAAAATCTGCGATATACCGGATGTAAAGGACAGCGTCCCGCAAACTGATAGTGATTGCTCAGGCAACGAAACTGAACCACTCTCACTAGAAATTCTTTTAGAAGATGAAAACAAAAACCTTTCCATACAAAATGAACACCTCGATCGGACAATTTGTGTGGAAAAGCAATTTTTTGTTTCACTTCCTGAAAAAAGTTCCTTCTGATAGTTGTTCAGTTTCGTTGACTGGGCAACCCCTATCAGTTTGCGGGACGCCGTATTGACCTTGTGTCACTAGAGTCACAACCAGAGCACCAGTATCTAGTGTACAAAAACCAAAAACTTCGGTATCGATTTCAATTTTACAATTTTTTTACATACATACATATAATCACGCCTTTATCCCTAATGGGGTAGGCAGAGCGTAAACGACCCAAACAAAGGTCGTTCCGCCACGTCTGACAAAGTTTTGAGGGTTATTTAAGATAGATTTGTAAGTATATTGCTATAGTGACAGGTTGTCAGCCCATCGCCTAAATAACAATATACTGAAACCCTCGTATCCCGTAGCTGGTTTTTACAGCATGCCCGGGAGGAAATGCAGCTAGCATATTCTATGTTTTTCTCTCGCTCCCAGGCCAGCATGGAATTACAAATTTTTTGCTTGCTTTGACGTGAAGTACTTAGTAATCTAATGACCTTTCCGGCCTTTTGAAGAGCTTTCACTACCACATTGCTTGTTTATATACAAGGGGTACGTGGTAACATTTTTTGCCATTTCTCTTAACCGCTTATCTGCGATATATCGACCAAATTTCACTAGAGTATTAAAGTAGTCACTACTGTACAAGAACCATAAATTGCGGTCACATAGCTCCGAATGCTTGCTTTGACGTGAAGTACTTACTAATCTAATGACCTTTCCGGCTTTTTGGAGAGCTGTACCTAAGGAGGACTATTCTATTCTACTCTGGGTAAAATATTTTGACATTGAATCTTACTGAAAACCGATCAACTGTCACTAGAGTACTAGTCACTAGTGTAGAAGAACCACAAATTGTGGTCACAAAGCTCCGAATGCTTGCTTTGACGTGAAGTACTTACTAATCTAATGACCTTTCCGGCTTTTTGAAGAGCTGTACCTAAGGAGGACTATTCTATTCTACTCTGGGTAACATATTTTGACATTGAATCTTACTGAAAACCGATCAACTGTCACTAGAGTACTAGTCACTAGTGTAGAAGAACCACAAATTGTGGTCACAAAGCTCCGAATGCTTGCTTTGACGTGAAGTACTTAGTAATCTAATGACCTTTCCGGCCTTTTGAAGAGCTTTCACTACCACATTGCTTGTTTATATACAAGGGGTACTTGGTAATTTTTTTGCCATTTCTCTTAACCGCTTATCTGCGATATATCGACCAAATGTCACTAGAGTATTATAGTAGTCACTACTGTACAAGAACCACAAATTGCGGTCACATAGCTCCGAATGCTTGCTTTGACGTGAAGTACTTACTAATCTAACGACGTTTCCGGCCTTTTGAAGAGCTTCCACAGCCACAGAGTGCGGGGCGCCCTCTACCGATACCTCGTTAACCTGAGGATAGAAGGATCTGTATTAGTAAAAGTAGGAAAATATAAAAAAAATGTCCTGCCACCGATTTCCGGTGATAGCGGCCAGAGATCGGCCAACTGCACAGGACTAGTTTTAAGTGTTTGCGCTATACACAGGTGCACATTCTAATCCCTGAATCTCTTATTCAGATGGGACAGACTGACTTACAGACTGACTAACACGACCATAGAGAAATCAGGCGCAGGACCGACTATTTACATGCCCATCCGACAGCACTGATCATCTTACTTTTTAGACAATCAGGTGATCAGCCTACAAGTCCTAACCAAACTAGAAACAACAACACAAAGTCATAGTCTCCCACCGGCAATCGAACCCAGAACCTCAGGTCGAGAGGCCATAGCTCAGTCCGCTAGACCACGGAGGCAGTTAAAGAAAAATATTCTAAAATTAGGTTTTTTTTATTTTGTTTATTATATTCTGTATTACGGTACTGACAGAATATCAGTGTTACTGGTAATAGATATAACTTGTAACAAATGCTAAGTCAGCTCCATTTTTGGTGCAATACAGATTACAACGTTCAATAGGAATAATGATTATGTTTTCATGTATAGTTTATTTAACATAAGTCCACTTTCAGTATGTAGATAGCTCGATGGTGTAGTGGATAGGGCCACTGCCTCCTGAGCGGGGAGGTCGTGGTTTGAATCCCACCACGTACCAATGTGTTTTTCGGTTTTCGAATTTCCTATGTACATTTATTCGGCGCTTTTTCCGTGCTTCGGAAGGCACGTTAAGCCGTTGGTCCCGGTTAATATCGTTTAGTACCGTAGATATTAGTCGTTAAGCCATATCAGAGGCCAGTGCTTAGCATTGGCGGCTTGAAAACTCTGACCTAATCTAGGATTGGTCCTGGTATCCCTTCTGGGAAGGTCAGATGGCAGTCGCTCTGTGTAAAAACCAGTAACCCTCGTTCAATCACCTAGATTAGGTAGCCGACCCCGAGAGATACGCGATAAGTCTAGGGAGATGATGACTTACAGTATGTACAGTTTTGTATTGTTTCATGAATAAAAAAAATCTATTCTATTAAAAAAAATACGTATTTAGTATGTATTGGGAGCGTTAAAAAAAATATGAAAAATAGAAAATAGGATGTATGATTCTCTTCACGGGTGAACTGTAAGATCAGTGCAGGGACAGCATCAGTCTAGCATCAGTGTGTTGCTCTTTATGGCTTCTGAGTAAGGGCGTTTTTGCATTGCTCCGTATTCGGTCCATATCCTTGAAAAATCCATATAAAATCACTTCACTAGGAAGGTCAATTTGGATACAAACCGTATACGGCAAAGCAATGACATCCTAAGCTCACGTATCGTTGACTCTATCATGGTTTCATCTTACCTAACTAGATAAACCTAAATAGTTACTCTTGATTTAAGAATAAACCTTACTAATAGTGTCACCAACGGATTTTTAAAGCGCGAATTAAATGTTCTTTCTTACTGGACTGGGAGCGAAAGAATAACATGTGCCAGCTGCATTTCCTCCCGGGCATGCTGTAAAAACAAGCTAAAGTATCCGAGGGTTTCAGTATATTGCAATTTAGGCGATGGGCTGACAACCTGTCACTACAGCAATATACCTACAAATTTATCTTAAATAACCCTCAAAACTTTGTCAGACGTGGTGGAACATTCTTTGATTAGGTTGTTTACACTATAAAAAATACTTTATTTTCAGACAATACTGTCTATAGGTTTTTAGTAAGAGCTTATACACTATGTTAGACTATGCGTACCCGATTAGGGATAAAGACGTGATTATATGTATGTACGTATGTATAAAATATTTGTCACATAAATCGCGAATGAAAGAATCGTGATTAAACAATACAGTTCGTATTCCTAGAACATTCTACGTCAACGAAAAAAACATGTATTCATAATTTGATAACAAAAGTTCATTTTGGCTGCACTTCATTACGGATAAAAATTAATACTCAATTTACCATCATCAGAACGCTAGATTTCTTTTTTAATTGTGAATAGTTGTGTAAGACCGGGAAAACACATTTGTTAACCAATTTTTAGTTAGATCTGTCTATTTCTCAAATAACCTAGACATTATTAAGGTGTTCTTTATTGTATGAGTGAGGATGTCCGTCTTCATTTTAGAGCATGCAGGCGTTATATTGTCAAAAAAGCCTTTCTCTCCACTTTCGTTTTAAATTAGTTGAGAAATGTTTTTCTGTGTGTAGCTCTTGAAGTTCGGTTGATTATAGAGAAAATACGATATATGTTCACAAACTGAATTTATTGGAGATCACACACATGACACCATTGAGGGACAAATTTGTAGAGAAAGAAAATCGATAAAAAAGTAATAATAAACATTCACTCTAATGAGTTTACATTTATACGTATTTATGTTGGTAATAAGATGCCAAAATTCTGTAATATGATTCTGTTATTATTATTATGAACCTATGGTGTCCCACTGCAGGGCAAAGGCCTCTCTCCGTCCCTTCAATTCATCACGGTTCAGCGCAAGCTCTCGCCATTCTTTTATATGTGCGTCTAACTCGTCCCGCCACCTTTTTCGGGGTCGTCCACGTCGTCTTCTGGCATTGGCAGGTTCCCATTCAGTGGCTTTATTAGCCCACAGGTCTTCCGGCGTTCGAGTGACGTGGCCGGCCCAATCCCACTTCAAGTAGGCAGGCTTCTGAGCTACATCTATGATTTTTGTCTGGGAACGCAGCACTGAGTTCCGAACTCGGTCGATCAGTTTGACTCCAAGTATGCTGCGTTCCATGTTTCTTTGGCAAACCCCGAGACTGGACTTTTGAATGTCAGTCAAAGACCAGGTCTGAGCTCCGTAGGTAAGGATGGGAAGAATGCACATATCCATGAGCTTGCCTTTTAGACTCAGAGGTAACTCACCTTTCATGAGGTCTTTCATTGCCCAATAGGTCTTCCAGGCGTTTTCAGTCCGTCTTTCGACTTCCTTGTCTTGTCTTGCCTGATGATTCTGTTATGCTTTATTAATAAAATGACCCAAGTTAAGATAATATCCTCCTTTAGAAATATGTTTTCCTCGAATCGACAAATCAGCGTTTATAAAATACTTCAAAATTTATAACAATTTTAAATTTTCAATTTTCCTTTATGACGGAAAACGAAGACTAACTTTTAATGCAGGATACTTACTGGAATGGGTTAAAGTTCAAAACAGATTTATGTTGATGTGATGAAAAAGTTACTCAAGGTTTTATTTTGAAAGTAAGGCCCGTATTGATAAACAGCACTCGAGATTGACAGCTAGTTTGAGTTCGTATCAGAAATGTCATATCAGTACAAAATGACATGTCAAATTCATACTTAATATTGCTCTCAATATTGAGTTCGCTTTATATATATACGAGCCTAAGAATTTCAGCAATACTTAGGAAGGTACATAAGTCCAATAGAAATATAATTACGTGTTATCCAAATATTCGAATGTTTTTTAGGGACACTTGATTTGAGTACTAACTAAAATAATGCACGATTTAACTGCAATAAGTTTGCTATAATTTTTTGGCAAGATATTAATGAAAGGGATGTCAGTTAGGCAACCAACAGCAATCAACTTATTTTAGTGCTTGTAGTTATAAAAGAAGGGAACAAAATTTGATTATTATAATTCCGGTTAGGTTTACCTTCAGTTTTACAGATAAACTTACAATGGGCTCGATTCTAGATTTTCCGGCTAAAACTAAAATTAAAATCAATTTGTCACTTTTAGACTAAACCTACATTGGTATTATCTGCGACATGTACCACAACTCCGAATCCATAGTCCTTTCTCTATCACGGTAGGTGTTCAAGAAGGCTCGGCCCTGAGTCCTTTTCTGTTTAGTGTGGTGCTAGACGTTGTTTCAGCGAAGGTCCATGAACCATCTCTATGACTTATGATGTACGCCGATGACATCGCACTTACAGATAAGGACAAACAGAAAATGGAGCGCAAGGTGAACCAATGTAAGGGTGCGCTTGAGAACGGTGGTTTAAAACTCAATGTCGGGAAGATCGAGTACATAGCATGTGGCATTAAGGGACTTGTGTACAAGTGTATCATCCGACCAGTCCTACTATACGGTAGCGGGACCTGGCCTGTCCTTGGAAGACATGTCCAGCAGATTCACGTCGCGGAGATGAAGATGTTGCGATGGGTGCGGCGTTACGAGATTAGATCGCATTCGTAACGAGCACATACGTGGCAGCCTTGGAGTCCGCGTGTAGCAGATAAGCTGCAAGAAAGTCATCTTCGATGGTATGGGCATTTAAGTTGCAGACCGCCAGACTACGTCGGAAAGAGATGCCTCGATCTCACTGTCCGAGGCCCTAGATCACGCGGCAGACCAAAGAAGTGCTGGCTTGATGTCGTAAAATCGGATATGGAAGAGAACGACCTCACTCCAGTGGATGCTGAAGACCGGGCAAAGTGGAGTAGAAACAGGCTGGGAAAACGCTAGGCAGAAAAAGACACTAAAAACATTGGAAAAGAGCAGGAGATCTATTTTCTCCGGTTTCTTATTTATAGTCGGTGATGCGTTATTTGTAATTTTTATCTGTCGTCATATAATATGGCGGATAAATTGACAGAAATACTGGAGAAACGTGCAAAAGCGCATCAAAATCTAGCCAACAAAGTGTAAAACTATCGAGTATCAATCGCCCGTCCTTTTTTTTATTTGATTACTTTTAAAGTGGCAGATAGATTTTAATTTTAGTTTTATCTGGTGGTATCTAGAATCGAGCCCAATAAATAATTTATACAGAGTTATCTCAAGCAACCGTACGCGGAACTCAATAAAAATAAACGTCTAAGCTTTATTTTATCTCACACCAGATTATACCTGAATTCAAAACACGCTCGCGAACATCTTTGAATAGGAAGAGAAAAGGTAACTTAATTATAAACCCTTTGCGCTTACTACCTTCCCCCCTCGCCCCTTCTTCACCCCCCCCCCCCCCGGACTCGCACAAAGGGGATCTTAATGTTATGATTATAACCGTATTAAATTTAAACGCTGAAATAAGACTCCTTATGAATTCTGACGTGATATAAGTTATTCATATCACGATCTTGGGTGTTTTATGTGTTTACCTGATTTCGAGGAGATTGTACTCTTTCCATGCTGGACTAAGAAAGATAGAAAAACATAAAATGTGCCAGCTGCATTTCCTCCCGGGAATGCTGCAAAAACCAGCTAAGGGATTGGAGGGTTTTAGTGTATTGCAATTTAGGCGATAGGCTGACAACCTGTCACTAAAGCGATAAACATTTCAGTCTAAAATTGCCCTCGTAACTTGTCAGACGTGGCGTAACGACCTTTTCTTTTGGTCGTTGTAGCTCTGACTACCCCATTCGGGATAAAGGCGTGATTATTTATATGTATGTATGTTTTTGATATACGTAAAGTGATAAAGTTGTTTTAGGAGATGATTTTTTATTGATATTGAAAGTGTGAAAGAACATTTGTTTGTTATTTTGAAATAAGGAAATGGAGCAACGATTGATTAAATATCTTCGAGAAAGTGTAGGGCAGGGAAACGAAAAATTTCACATTACCGTTCGATTTGTGATTCGCGAATTTATTATTTATCGTATGGCATTATTTGCTGCGAGGTCCAGAGGACAGTGCAATTGGGTTTAGGTAGTTTTTACGGACGTGGAGCAAAATTGTGACCAGGACCGACGGCTTAACGTGCCCTCCGAAGCACGGAATCCGTTTTCTCCAGACAATCAGGTGGATTCAGCCTGCATTGTTCTAACCAAACTGGGAAAAATCTCACAAAGTGATAAATTGACAAACATCAACTTTGTCCCCCCCCCCCCTACAATCGAATCCAAGACCTCCGGATCGTCCTTGGCTCTGACCACTAGACCACGGAGGCATTTAAATCATCAATCGAATGAAATCATAGGAAGGAACGCCAATTTTGAACAACATTAATTTGAATATCTTTACATTATTTAATCTTTATATTAAGAGAAAGGATGAATTTCTGTCTAATGTGGGTGGAACAAGAGAATGAAAATGAAACCTTTAAATGCAAAGAAAAAAAAGAAAGATAACCTATTTAAAATTCTGATTATGCTAAAAGTATTCCAAAAATAGAATAGGATCCATTTCAGTTTTTAAATTGAATAAAAACATTAGAAAATAACAAATTAAAAATCTACCGCTGACGGGATTTGAACCCGCGACTTTAAACGATTGAGCTACAACGTTCCAAGCGACGAATTAGTGATCTGCTATCTACTACTCGTTATAAATGGATGCTAATATTTTCAGAAATAAATAGTACTTTAAGTGCAAAAAACTATTAGGAAATAAATAAAACCACAACTGAAATCCGCAGAAAATTTAAAAGGAGGACAAAAAAAATTAAAACAGTATTTATCGTTAAGTATTTTTCTTCCATGCTGGATTGGAAGCGAGAGAAGAACATTGAATGTGCCAGCTACATTTCCTCCCGGGTATGCTGTAAAAATCAGCTAAGGGATTCGAGGGTTTCAGTATATTGCAATTTCGGCGATGGGCTCACAACCTGTCAATACAGCTTATATCCCTACAAATTTATCAAAATTAGCCCTCAAAACTTTGTCAGACGCAGCGAAACGACCTATCTTTAGGTCGTTTACGCTCTGTCTACTTAATTAGGGATAAAGGCGTGACTATATGTACGTATGTATGTATGTTACAGAAAAGTATCTTAAAATCTTCATTTATTTTCCAAATCTTCTACCTGTTTTGGAGCGCATCTTCACTGACTCAACTACTATTATAACTGTACTATTTGTTTTCGCAGTTGCCTGCAGATACTCAATGGAAAAGTTCCTGGAGTACGTGGAGTTTAGACATCTTTGGAGTGGGAGTTATCTTTGTGCCAAACTTTGTACGACATGACGGCGCAAACAAATCTTTGATACTCGTATTTTACTGTTGCTTTCTTCCATGCTAGACTGAGAGTGATAGAAAAACAGTAAAATATGTTCCTGCTGCTTCTTTTACCGGACATAATGTAGGAATATGTAGAGAAAGACAAGGGTGCCATTGTAATGCAATTTAGGTAAAAGTCTGAAATCCTATAATCCTAGCAATACTTCCATGCTGGACTGGGAGTAAAAGAAAAACATATAATGTGCCAGCTGTATTTCCTCTCGTGCGTGCTGTAAAAACTAGCTGAGGGATACGAGGGTTTCTGTATATTGCAGGCGATAGGCTGACAACCTGTCACTACGGCAGTATACCGACAAATCTATCATAAATAACCCTCAAACCTTGTCAGACGTGGCGAATACGTCCAGTATCGTTGACGTTTTTCTACCCCCTAAGGAGTACAGTCGTGACTCTGAATTGGGGGTTATCTTTGTGCTAAACTTAGTACGACATGACAGGGAGACGACACAAGCAACTCTTTGATACTCGTATTTTACTACGCTTAATCATTGATTTTTCGTTAGGCGTCTGCCTGACAAAATTAAATTTCAGAACTTAAGGAGAATGCTCTAGCTATGTTTTTTTTTTATGTTGTTCTTCTCTGTTTGTCTCGCACGTTGATAATTTGCGAGTTTGAGCACAGAATTTAAATAATAGTAAGATAAAGTTTGAGTTATATCTTAAAGATTAGCATACATGATATTTTTTTGGGGATTTTTGCACTTTCGTGCTATTTAATTTCATAAATATGGCGTCCACATACATACTTATAATTACGCCTTTATACCTAATGGGGTAGACAGAGCGTAGACGACCGAAGATTGCAGGTTCAAACCCTGTAATTTTTTGGACGATTTTGTAATTTTTCTTCTTATCACTACATAGTATAAAACGAGTCGCTTTCTCTGTCCCTATATCCCTATGTATGCTTAGATCTTTAATACTACGCAACGGATTTTGATGCGGTTTCTTTTAATGGATAGAATAATTTAAGAGAAAAGATTATATGTATAATACATGCATAATATAGTAGAGAAACACTGATATTTCCATGCGAAAACGGGGCGGGACGCTAGTATTTAGGATATACAGAACATTGACCAGAAATAATATGTCTAGGCTTTTTTATTTTTTGCATAACTCATTACTCAGAGAACAATTGTTTTATGTTATAATTGTATTATATCCTTTCTTCCATGCTGGACTGGGAGAGATAGAAAAACATAGAATGTTCCAGCTGCCCTTTCTCCCGGGCATGCTGTTGAAGTCAGCAAAAGGGACTCGAGGGTTACAGTGTATTGTAATTTAGGCGATGGGCATACAACCTGTCACTATAGCAATACATATTACAATCTAAAATTGCCCTCAATTTTTGTCAGACGTGGCGAAAGCGCCTTTTACGAGGCGTTAAACGCTCTGCCTACCCCGTAAGGGATAAAGGCGTGATTTATGTATGTGTATGTATGTATGTTATAATTGTAGTTAATGGGCATATGAAACGAAATCTTATAAAAGGCTTCGGATACTCGTAGGAGTTAAAGAATTTTCATTAAGCAAAATCGAACTTTTAGAAAAATGCTTCCTAAGAACTGCCAAGGGGAGTTTTTAACTACGCGATAAAAAAGTTTGAATCATTACTTTTGTTGCCAGCCCCATTTCTCCTGAGCCCCGAGCAATAAATTGAAAATGGTGTATGAAAAAACCGTTAAAGATACATTTCACATTCGCCTGGATGAGCATGTGGGTCGTAACATTATTTCCGTTTTATTTTTAGTTTCGTAATTTGGCGGATTTCTGATGAGAGCACTTTATTGTTTTCTTTTGAAATAGCTTAGTGTATTCCATCGATATGGGAATAAGCCTTTTAGACTCGTATTTATGAAGCGATATCAAACTTGAGAGCAATATTAATTGTGGATTTGACAGGCCACTTTGTACTGAAATGATATTTCTGATACGAACTCAAACTCGCTGTCACTCATGAGAGCTAATTATAAATACGGCCCTCAGTCTCGCTCCGTTGTTTGTTAGTTTGGCTGTGCCAAGGGAAAATAAGAAGTAATAAAGCCTTGCAATATTTATTTATTTATACAATTTGTAACATAACAGTAACAACAAATAAAAAATTGTGTGTCTAAAGTATTTAGATAGAGAGAGAGATATATTTATACATATAATCACGCCTTTATCCATCATGGGGTAGGCAGAGCGCAAACGACCCAAACAAAGATCGTTCCGCCACTTCTGACAAAGTTTTGAGGGCTATCTAAGACAGATTTGCAGGTACATTGCTTTAGTGACAGGTTGTCAGCCCATCGCCTAAATTGCAATATACTGAAACCCTCGGATCCCTTAGTTGGTTTTTAGAGCATGCCCGGTTGGAAATGCAGCTGGCACCTTCTATGTTTTTCACTCGCTCCCAGGCCAGCATGGAAGAATGGTAGTTATTAACTTACAAGATTTTTAAATTCAAAGTAAATAAAAACATTTATTATTTTCAAATCTTGCAGGATCTTACCACAATTACACTTACTTACTTCCATGCTGGACTGGGAGAGATAGAAAAACATAGAATGTTCCAGCTGCCCCTCCTCCCGGGCATGCTGTTGAAGTCAGCAAAAGGGACTCAAGGGTTACAGTGTATTGTAATTTAGGCGATAGGCTGACAACCTGTCACTACAGCAATACACATTACAATTTAAAAGTGCCCTCAATTTATGTCAGACGTGGCGAAAGCGCCTTTTAGGAGGCGTTTTACGCTCTGCCTACCCCGTAGGGGATAAAGGCGTGATTTTATGTATGTATTACACTTATGCGACCATGTATCTTAGAACGCCAAACCGTGACAATAAAGGATAGTTTTTTTTTGTTTACGACAGGTTTGCCGTTGTCTGTCTGAGCCATAAACCCAAGACAGATTCAATATTCAAGTAAGCTCACTTAGACACCGTAAAAGCTGTAGGATTTCCACACATCAATAAGACACAACACAACAACTTAATGGTTTTTATTGTACCTAGCAAGTTAAAAATATTTCTACCAAAGATCTTAATTTTCTAATTCACTCATCTATGCCGCTATTTCTTAATAGTAATGATTCCCTTAGCTTAAGTTTAGGTCTGAGCCCTTCATTTAACTCAGCTCTTGTATTGTTCAAGTTCCAATTGGATTTCGTCGCTTTGTTTGTTTACACTGAAATATGATAAGTACTCTTAAGTCAGTTAGGTTAACTGGTGATAGTGTTCGTAGTTTGAACAGACATCTTGGGAGGTACTTCAATTACTTCAACTACAGTTTTAGGAACTGCGCATTTTATGGTCAGACGATGTTTACGGTCTGACAGTTATGTAACTGCACAAAATGAGGTAACTGTGTCTCGTAGCTCGTAGCTGTTTAAAGACTGAAGATACATCTAAGGTGTAGCCAGATTACAAAATTCTTCTTTTTCTGTCGAGTGGGTATCGAGTCTATCGACCCGATGAACCCTGGTGTCAGAGTTTTTAAACCACCTAGTAGCACAACTATCAGGCCTCTGACATAGTTTGAGTAACGACCACTATTAAAGACAGCGACCGGGACCGACGGCTTAGAAGCACGAAATCTTTTTCTTTTTCATACAATCAGGTGATTGAGCCTGTAATGTCCTAACCAAACCGGGGAAAAATTCACAAAGTGATAAATTCTCAAATATCAACTTTGTGTTTCCCCCCTGGGAATCGAACCCAGGACCTCCGGATCAGGAGTCCATGGCACTAGCCACTAGACCACAGAGGCAGATATCCACAATCCGTATATACGGGGTGTAAGGGACAGCGTGCCACAAACTGATAGGGGTTGCTCAGTCAACGAACAACTTTCATCGGAAAATGCTTTCAGGAAGTGACAATAAAAAAATATTTTCCATACAAATTGTCTGATCGCCGAAGCCAATTTTATATTTTTGACTGAGCATCCCTTATCAGTTTGCGGGTCGCTGTCCCTTACACCCGTTAATGTAGTAAATCGAATTTTTTTTTACCAAAGATTCCTTTTCTAGTTTATTAGACTATGACGTAATTCTCTTAAAATTTATGATTCGAGGGTTTATAGTTTGAACGACTGCTATCTTGGGAGGTACTTGAATTTCTTTAATTTCGGAGTGTTTTGGAAATTGTGCATTTATGGTCAGACGATGTTTGCAGTCTAAAATGTGACTACTGTTCCACGTTACTTCCATGCTGGCCTGGGAGCGAGAGAAAAACATAGAATGTGCCAGCTGCATTTCCTCCCGAGCATGCTATATAAACCAGCTAAGGGAATCGAGGGTTTCAGTTTATTGTAATTTAGGCGATGGGCTGACAACATGTCACTAGCAATATACCTATAAATCTATCTTAAATAACCCTCAAAACTTTGTCAGACGTGGCGGAACGACCTTTGTTTAGGTCGTTTACGCTCTGCCTAAGGGCGTGATTATATGTATGTATGTATGTAAAATGTGACTACTGTTCAGGGAACATAAAGTGGAGTCAAACCAAGTAACCACTAACCACGTCTCTAAGAGGGTTAATGTCTGCGCCACCTCTACGCCGCAACAAGATAATAAAAATGTAATAGTAAGAAGAAGTATTATGGTAAGTTCATTATCAGAATACTATCTTTACGTAGGTATGTAGTCAGCAAAAGAGACGATGGAAACGGATTGATAAGATTATTTCTAGAAGATATTATGGATTCTCATAAGATTTCGTATAACTCAATTACACCAATAAAGAGTACTTCTTATCTGTACAACTTTGATGTATGTATTTGTGTAGTTTATTTGTACATGTATCAATATGATTATTTATTATATAATGTATGTTTATTTACCATAGTAATGTATGGTATGTATTTATTCAATGTGTAGGTATATTGGTATTTATTTTGTTAATGTTACATCTCTCTGTTAATGTTGCATTTTCTTGTCCCTCTCAAAATTATTAAGTTTTTCTTACTACCATTGGGTTGGCTGGAAGAGATTCTTAGAGATTAGTTCGCCCTTGCACATCATGTTTGTAAATGTCATTATTATTGTGTTTCTGCATAAATATATGAAGTTTCTTGAAATTCCATAAATTATTTTCTGAATTAATCACATCCGTTTCGATAGGCCCTGCTCAGCAATCGTATTTGCTGTACAGTCAGGCCTAGGTACAGCGAAATTTACAAACATAAAATCTTTAAAGGTAGGCAGAGTATCAACTAATTGATAAAAATTGTTCTTGCTACATCTGGTCATAATATGCAAAATATTTCAGATTATGTGGTTGATTTACTGACAGGTTGTCAGCTGCCAGCACGTCGTTAATCGCTTACATTGCTTCTTCTTCTTCTTATTTTGAGTCGACGAAAACCCTTGGCTCAAACAGTGAAACACTGTAATCCTCAGTCATAGAATGCTCAGCTCCCAGTTCGATGCCCTCATTCTGCTAATTTGATGTTGCCTGGAAGAAATTGCTTCTCAGATATAAGGCTGTTCCAGCATACCTATAGTAGGATATCTCCGATCGGCCGTCCTTAGCGGCGGAGCCGGTTGGAGCCAGTCTGGTCAGCGTGACGTCACCGTCGCTCTCTCCCCCGTGATGCTCAACCCCAACCCCGCCGAGCCCCTCTCTATCACAGCTTCCACTGTCTTCCATACTAAGTCGTCTCTTCTCTTTTCTAACCCAAACATTGTACTATGCAAAGCAACTAAGAATAAGACTGACCTCCAAACTTCAGTATGAAGATGGCACCCCATGATGATGATGCTGCAATTTTGTATTGCGAATTAGATGCAAAATAAGACGGCGGAAAGACGGTCCTATTGGATGCTCCTATTTTGATGGCATTGTATTTTTATAGTGGCCAAAGAAACATAATTATGTTAGGTTTGTCCAGCTTACTTGTAGTAGGATGTCTCCGACTTGCAGTCTTCCGTCTTTTGCCGCGGCGCCGGCTGGAGCCAGCCTGGTCAGCGTGACGTCTCCGCCACTCTCCCCCCCCGCGATGCTCAGCCCCAACCCCGCTGAGCCTCGCTCTATCACCGCCTCCACTGTCTCCCATACTGAGTCGTCGTTCTCCCAACCCTGTGAAAGAATATTCATGTTAATGTCACCGTATATATTATGGCATTATCAGATATATCAATCAAGGAGTACTGTAGAGCGGTATTTTTAAAACTGAGCTGTTTTCACAATTGTTTATGGGACTAAGTAACGTGGGCGTTTGGATGAAAAATTATTTACGATCTGTCCTCGGAGGCATGTAATCACATGAGATAAATGTAGGTGCCCCTTTATTCTTGGGGGAAACTTAGCGCAGAACATTCAGTTGAATATTCTCTCAGTGTATTTAAATTAAGACAGATGAAGCATCCGCTAGAACTATAATGCCGAACTTTCCACAAGTGTGTCGCAGACTAAAATAGTAACATCAGTTAGTACAGAAGAAGAAGTATTCTATTATTACACGGATTAATTGGTACAACAATGGTCTTCAGTGCTGGACTGGAAGAACATAGAATGTGTCAGCTGCGTTTCCTCCCGGGCATGCTGTAAAAACCAGCTAAGGGAGCCGAGCGAGGGTTTCTGTATATTGCAATATACCTAAAAATCTATCTTAAATATCCCTCCAAACTTTGTCAGGCTTGGCGGCGGAACGACCTTTATTTAGGTCGTTTACACTCTGTCTACCCCATCAGGGATAAACGCGTGATTATGTGTATGTATGTATGTAATAGGTACAACGTGTTCTCAGGCAATAATAATTTGATAATAGTACCTATGTATTGTTTCTCTTTCTCTTGTTCTCGTTTTAATCTTGTGGGATAATACCCTAGTCTTATTATATCTAAATGATTACTTTATCTACTTTACTCGGATAATATTTCGTGAGAAAACGTATGGTATCTAATATTTTCCTCTAGAATAATATTATAACAGTAATTTGGTTGGAATTTTTTAGACATATTACGAGCACGTTAGTATTTAATTCTTTTATAAAAGGCATGTTGGAAAAAATTAAATCTGTCCTAATTATTCAAAGATCTCATATTCATAAGATCGGATACTCTTCCGAGTATTTGACTGCTCTGTCTGTCGCTGGAAAGGTCTTTCTTTTTCTTACGTTACAAGCTCTTACATTCGCTTTGTGGTTGTTCCGAAGTGGCATACCTCTAAAATACATCTAACTCTGTTGTAAAGATAAAAAAAGATAAAAGACATTTATTTCCACATTAACACAAACAACATTAATACAAAAGAATCATTCAAAATTTCATTTAAAACTAAAATGTATTATAATTTTAAGTGGTTAAGTGTAATTAATAACTAAACATTAATTAAGTATCTTAGCGGAAAAAGGTGAGGGCACAGCATGATGGCTGATTTAACGCCCTCCCTGCGTCAGAAGTCTTAGGAAGAAAAGTATAAAAAAAATAATTATAGTTTTAATTAATTTTGTTTAAAGAAAATCTGAAAAATTATACATTCAAATGTTGTCATATTCCATCTACAATAATTGTTAGAACAATCACTACCCAACATATTGATACTTAAGATTCTTTATTCTAAAGATACTTCTAACTCTGTTTTCATATTAAATCTAAGGAATTGTTAGAAGAATCACTAACCAACATATTGGATATAAAAGAAAATCTGTCCCAATTATCTCGTATTCAAAAGATCGGTTACTTTTCTGCTTATTTGACCGCTCTGTTTGCCGCTCAACACGTCTTTCTTTTACGTAATAGGCTATATTCGCTTTATGGTTGTTCCGATGTGGCACATCACTAAAGATACTTCTAACTCTGTTTTCATATTGCATCTTTAACGATTGTAAGAATTACCTAACATATTGGATAAAAGAAAACCTGTACCAATTTTTCAAAGATCTCGTATTCAAAAGATCGGATACTCTTCCGCTTATTTGACCGCTCTGTCCGCCGCTCGAACGGTCTCTTTCACGTAATAGGATCTCACACTCGCATTGTGGTTATTTCGAAATGGCACGTCTCTAAAGATACTTCTAACTCTGTTTTCATATTGAATCTACATCAATTGTTAGACCAATCACTACCCAACATATTGGAAATGAAAGAAAATCTGTCCTAATTATTCAAAATCTTGTATTCAAAAGAACGGATACTCTTCCGCTTTTTTGACCGCTCTGTCCTTCGCTCGAACGGTCTTTCTTTCACGTAATAGGCTCTTACACTCGCTTTGTGGTTGTTCCGAAGTGGCATTAACAAGTTTTTGTGGGCGTTTAAACGTCAGTAGGGTGGAAGTGGAATAGCTTATCTCCTGTCATCGGCAAGGACAAAGTTGGCCGAGAAGTTTTATCCAGTTGCTTATTTTGTGCCGGTACTTTTATTTTCATATACGAGTAGATCAGTCCAGTTGTTTGATGTTAAACGTGTTTACGTATAAAAAAAAACAACAGTTGTGTTGAACTTGAAATGGATTCAGATTTAATTAATTCTGGTAGAGATTACGATCAATATTATACTGGAATCATGGCTCATACGCTTATATACGAAGTTCAGTATTTTTAGACGTGATTGGTTATTTTAAACCAAAAAAATCAGCCTTAATTTTATTGCATTATATTATGCTTCATATTTCTGCGTCATATCTTTGTCATCCTAAAAATACCACATCCATAGCACACACAAAAAAGAAAAAAGTTTGCACTTGACATCTTCAAGCATCTTTTTAATATGGTATTTAATATTTGCGTCCAAGTAAAAGAGATAAAGAGGGGGGGACACAAAGCGCAAAAGGCCGGGTCTGGCAGAGAGGACAAAAGTGTCGCGATAGCATTGTGTGCCACCTGGCAAGAGGAATTATGCATCGGCATGGAGAGAGATGCTTCATGTGTATTTCAATAGCGTTTTCAATGACAATACCTACTCGTAGTATAAATAGTGGTCTATTTAACGAGACAGCTTCACTATTATAAAGTGGTTGAATATAAATAAAAAAGATGTTGGTAAAAGCGGATTTTCTCTAGAAATGTTCTATTTTATTAATCTGCCATGCTGGCCTGGGAGCGAGAAAAAAACATAGAATGTGCCAGCTGCATTTCCTTCCGGGCATGCTGTAAAAAACAGCTAAGGGATCCGAGGGTTTCTGTATATTGCAATTTAGGCGATGTACTGACATGGTTGTCATGTTTACTGGTGTCACTACAGCAATATACCGAAAACTCTACCTTAAATAACCTACAAAACAGAATGACCTTTGTTTAGGTTGTTTACGCTCTGCCTTCCCCTTTAGGGACAAAGGCGTGAATGATATTTATGTATGTCAAACCACGAAACAACATAAAAAAAATAGTCGTTTAGCTTACTAGAAGTGGTGCGATCTTACCTACTGTACGTACCTTTATCTAATATAGGTCCTATTTATCTCCTATCTAATTACTCAACAGGAACCCCTATAGACTAAAAAAACTGGACCGATTAGACAAAAATAAAGATAAGATAAGATTTCAATAACTGAGGGCCGTATTTATAAAGCTATCTCAAGATTGAGAGCAATATTAAGTTTGGATTTGACAGGTAATTTTGTACTGAAATGACATTTCTGATACGAACTCAAACTGATTATAAATACGGGCCTTAATCACCAATAAAAATGCATTCACCCTGAGTAACATAGGCAAAATTTTACCGAGCGCGGTAAATTAGCCGATACCTACGGGAAAAGTCACGTGGTAGGCCGCGGGTGTAACTGCAGCCATTACAAAAAACAAATACAAAATATTTTGACTGGGAAACTGTGTTCAGTTTCATGAGTAAAATATTCTCCTAAATAAATAGCAACGCTAGAAGTGCACAAGTGAGGACGATGCAATTAGCTCCTATTCTGTTGCACTCACTTTTACAATGAAAATCTGCATCTAATTTAGAAAAGGCAAAAGTATGCAAATTTATCTTAAATTACCTACGCTTTTTGAAACGTTAAGTATTGTTGGCTCTGCAACTTGTGGTAACTGAAAATGCATTTATGCAGTATATTATATCTGTGAAATTAATAAAAAGTATTTATTTCATTTTATTTGTGTATCGTGTTGTATATCATGAATACATTACGTGGTTTAAAGGAACGCAGTACTTTCTTTTAAACCCTGTAAAGTGAATTGCAATGCGTAGGCAGAGCGTAAATGACCTAAACATAGGTCGTTCCGCCACGTCTGACAAAGTTTTGAGGGTTATTTAACATTGCTTTGTAGGTATATTGCTGCAGTGATAGGTTGTCAGCCCATCGCCTAAAATGCAATATACTTCTTCTTCTGTCGAGTGGGTATCGAGTCTATGGACCCGATGAACCCTGGTGTCAGAGTTTTTAAACCGCCTAGTAGCACAACTATCAGGCCTCTGACATGGTTTTGTGTAACGACCACTATCAAAGACAGCGACCGGGACCGAGGGCTTAACGTGCCCTCCGAAGCAATATACTAAAACCCTTGGATCCCTTAACTGGATTTTACAGCATGCTCAGGAGCAAAATCAGGTGGCACATTTTATGTTTTTCTCTCACTACGAGTCCAGAATGGATGTCGAACAGTTTCAATGTAATTACAAGAAAGTAAGGCTCGTATTTATAAAGCGATCTCACGATTGAGAGCGATATTAAGTATGGATTTGGCAGGCCATTTTTTACTAAAATGACATTTCTGTTACGAATTCAAACTCGTCCATACTGGACTGGGAGAGAAAGAAAAACATAGAATGTTCCAGTTGCCCTTCCTCCCGGGCATGCTGTATAAGTCAGCAAAAGGGATTCGAGGGTTACAGTGTATTGTAATTTAGGCGATGGGCTGACAACCTGTCACTACAGCAATACACATTACAATCTAAAATTGCCCCCAATTTATGTCAGACGTGGCGAAAGCGCCTTTTAGGAGGCGTTTTACGCTCTGCCTACCCCGTAAGGGATAAAGGCCTGATTTTATGTATGTATGTAATTCAAACTCGCTGTCACTCTCAAGTGCTGTTTATATATACGGGCTTTAGTACTGACCTGGCTAGAGCTTCTGGCGCCACTCGGACTCTGTCGACCACCCTCGTAGTTGCTGACATTAGCTGAAACAAAAGAGATCAATTTATTATTTCTACATACAAACATACATATAATCACGTCTTTATCCCTAATGGGGTAGGCAGAGCGTAAACGACCTAAACAAAGATCGTTCCGCCACGTCTGACAAAGTTTTGAGGGTTATTTAAGATAGAATTCTAGGTATATTGCTGTAGTGACAGGTTGTCAGCCCATCGCCTAAATTACAATATACTGAAACCCTCGGATCCCTTAGCTGGATTTTACAGCATGCCCGGGAGTAAATGCAGCTGGCACATTCTATGTTTTTCTCTCGCTCCCAGACCAGCATGGAAGTTAATAATTAAGGTAAGTCTAATAGATAGAAAAATAGATACAAACAATATTTGATCACAAAAGACACACAACATTAATAATTGGAAGGATATCATAATCAGCTATCATACATACATACATACTTACATAAATCAGGCCTTTATCCCTTACGGGGTAGGCAGAGCGTTTAACGCCTCGTAAAAGGCGCTTTCGCCACGTCTGACAAAAAATGAGGGCAATTTTAGATTGTAAAATGTATTGCTATAGTGACAGGTTGTCAACCCATCGCCTAAATTACAATACACTGTAACCCTCGAGTCCCTTTTGCTGACTTCAACAGCATGCCCGGGAGGAAGGGCAGCTGGAACATTCTATGTTTTTCTATCTCTCCCAGTCCAGCATGGAAGTAATCAGCTATCACTTAGAATAATAGCGGAAACCGACATTAAGGTGACAACAGAACAGACGTGGTGCCACTTTCAGAAATACATATTTACTTTATTTTTTCTGTTAAGGTTTATTTATTACGATATTGTAAAAGATAGCATGTAATTAGAATAAGAATGAGAAAGAGTTGTCTGCCGATAAACTGAAGACGCAGTTTTGGGCTAATTAAATCCTCTATAAAGAATATAGAAATAAATTGCAATTATTGTAACCAATAGAACATTACCATAATCATATTGTTCACCTAACCAAGTAGCTGTAATGTACCTATTATTTAACTATTCCACCTTGTGAATCTTATGGCTAAGCAAAAAAATATTTGAATTTGATATACTTAAAAAAAAAGTGGATCGTGGAAGTGTGTTTCGCATTGTCTCATCATCTCCTTAGCCTTATCCCGTATCTCACGGGGTCGGCTTCCTAATCTAGGGGATTGAACGAGGGTACTGATTTTTACACAGAGCGACTGCCATCTGACCTCCGCAACCCAGAAGGGAAACCAGACATTGGGTCTGGTTTCCCTTCTGGGTTGCGATTAGGTCAGATCAATGCTTAGCACTGGCCTCTGATATGGCTTAACGACTAATATCTACGGTATTAAACGATATTAACCGGGACCAACGGCTTAACGTGCCTTCCGAAGCACGGAAAAAGCGCCGAATAAACGTACATATGAAATTCGAAAACCGAAAAACACATTGGTACGTGGTGGGATTCGAACCACGACCTCCCGCTCAGGAGGCAGCGGCCCTATCCACTACACCATCGGGCTCGCATTGTCTGATCTTTGTTTTTGTACGGAAAACACGCTTCCGCGCGCGAGCTAGCAGGTCCCGCTCCTACACGTGGAGAAGTGTTTTCAGTACGTTCGACACTGCGTGTATTCCACACAAACAGGGGCACTTACTCAATATAAGAATGGTTTGCGTGATTATTTCTAACCTAGGCTGGACACCAGGTAATTCAAAAACTCGGTCAAATAATAAGTCCCTTTAAGATCGGTTAAAAACGATCAGAAATCAATTTCCTGCCTACCCCTTAAGTCAGGTGGCGTGATTATTTGTATCGTAACTTTAAGTTTAAGTAATGCTCATTCAAATAAAAACGCATAAAAATGTACCTCCTAAATCATGAGGCGTGATTATTTGTATCGTAACTTTGATTTTAAATAAAGTTCAGTCGAATTAAAAAAGTTCCATAAAATCGGTTAAGAAACAGACAAAATTCAATTTCCTACCAACTCCCTAAGTCGGGTAGCGTGATTTTAGGTATCCTAAGTTGCAACCCGTATAACACACAGTTGAATAATAAAAGTCCCATCGATATCGGTTTAGCAGTTTTGGCGTGATGTGGTAACATACAGACAGACAGACAGACAAAAATTAAAAAAAAAATGTTTTGATCTTTACATCGTTAATAACGCCTGCTGCATTTTTTTTTTGTAAAAATATTAAATGTACAGATACGACCCTTCTAGAGATTTATTGTATGTACTAGCTGTGCCCGCGACTCCGTACGCGTGGTGGTTATGATTTTAAACAGCGATGTATTTTTTTAACTGTAATGTATAAAATATCAATTCAGATAACAATGTTTTCTTGTTTCATACTTTTCCGTAGTCTTAGGTTTTAGGTGTTTTAGGAGTTTTAGGTTTTAAACTATTTTTTTATGAAGGTAGTACTTCCAATTTTGTTTTTGAGCTAAAGATTAAAAAATTATAAAAGTTTCACAACTTTTGTATTTTTCATACCTACGGGGAAAAATCTTTCACTATTAGAAAGCCAAATTACTGTTCGTGCTTAGTACGTTTACGTATGTACTTTTTCCTATGAAAAAATATGACACTCACACAGAAATTAAATATTCATTTTAGATGTGGTCAATTGGTCATAATAACAGTAACAAGGCAATAACCTGATCAAAAATTAGTTTTCCCCTGGGAATGAGGTATTTCCCGCGGTAAAAACTAGCCTACGTCTGTTTTCAGGTTACCATCTATCGTCCTGCCAAATTTTATCTCGGTAAAGCGGTTGAGGCATAAAAAGGTAACTTAGTGCCGCTCCTTATTTCGATATAGTATGGAGGTATGGTCCTATCCGACGGCATAAAAATTAGCTAGTTTATTTTTATAAGCATAATAAAGTTGTAATACGTCGAAAAAATTTCTCCCTCCCACCCCACACCCTAATTTTGTAGGTTCATTTTGAGATTATTAATAATTTTCATGTTTTCTTGAAAACTAATAAAGTTACAATTAAAAAGTCTATGAGACATACATTCTTCATTAAATTCCCTACAATACTGTCTTTGAAAGTTAGGACTTATAGATTTTAAAATAAACCTACATTTACAGGTTACCATACAAATAAATAAAATAGGTTTAGCGGCTTTATCAGCAGATAAATGAGTTTTCCTAAGAAATGAGGCATTTTTCTGCTGTAAAAAATAGCCTATGTCAGTCTCCAGGTACTATCTATCATCCGGCCAAATTATTAATATAAGTGCAGCCGTTCAGGCGTAAAAAGGTAACTTATTTCGGCTGTACTTATATTGAATCATATATGTATAAGCTACATGCATACCAAATTTCAAGCTTGCTTCAGGATGGGACCATATCGCCATACAAAATCAGATTTTTTAAATAGGACCGACTATGTAACTAAATCACAATTATCAATGCGTTATAAAAAGGCATCACCTCCTGACATTATCAAAATAATAGATAAATTAAGCTGTGATAAGTCACCTGGTCAGGATGGAATCCGTGTTCGAGACATAAAATTTATTAAGACAAAAATGAGTCCTATTATTGCTCTGTTCATTAATTTGAGCATAGAAAAAGGTATGTATCCAACTGATTTAAAGTCAGCATTAATAAGACCCATTTTTAAACAGGGTTCGCACCTAAATTACACAAATTATCGGCCCATAGCCATCTTATCGGTTATAAATAAAATTGTTGAAAAATATGTAGTAGAACAAATAAGCAGCTTCCTGGAAAAAAATTGTATATTATCAGATGTACAGCATGGGTTCCGACGGGGCCGTAGCACGGCGACAGCGCTGGCAAAGTTTACCGACGACGTGAACGACAGTCTTAACGGCAGGCAGCAGGTGGTGGTGGTCTACATTGACTTCAAAAAAGCTTTTGATACTTTGGACCACTGCCGGCTGCTGCAAGCCATGGAAGAGTGTGGTGTAAGTGGCCCGGTCAATAAGTGGTTACAGGCCTACTTATCGCAACGGACGCTGAGGACTGCCGTTTGCGGCGTCACGGGTGATAGTGCACAAGTAACATGCGGGGTGCCGACTGGCTCCGTGTACGGTCCCGTCGGATACATCATGCACGTTAACAGTATGTGTAATGTAGTCAAACACTCGCGGATATATATGTATGCGGACGATACCTGTTTAGTATATTCAAGCAAAGATATAAAAGAGATTGAATTTTGTATTCAAGAAGACCTAAATAATATCATTAAGTGGGCCCATGACAATGGGATTATAATCAATATTGCAAAAACAAAATGTATGCATATTTTCTCCCCCTACAACAAATGTATAACAGACATACCTAAAATAGTTGGTCACAACTACGATTGTTTGCATCGTGGTTTTTCCCCCTGTCACTGTGGGCAGCTTGAGGTGGTGGAAAGTTACAGGTACCTGGGGCTAATTATTGACTCCCGTTTCACGTGGAGTGCACATGTGGAATTAGTGTGTGACAAGTTGAGGGCGGTGCTTGTGAAATTTCACCACCTGAAGTTCTTCACTGACAGGGCTACCTTATATACGGTTTACTATGCACTTACTGAATCGATACTTTCTTATGGACTGAGCACATACGGACGAACGTTTAAAACTTACCTCGATAAAATAAAAACCCTTCAAATCAGATTCATAAAAGTTTTAGTAGACAAGAAAACAAAACAACTTTGTAGTATGGATTATAATAAACTGTTTCTAAAATGTAACATCTTGCCGGTCGATGAGAAAGTATCGTTTCAGATTGCTCTAGAGCAATTTGGATGTGACGACTTTAAAGTGCACGTCAATAATCCAATGTTGCATAGGAAGGTAGCTAATGAAGCGCTAATTGTACCTAGAGTTGTGAACTATTACGGTGAGAGGGCTAGAACGTATCTCGTTCCCAAAATATATAATGATATACCGTTAACTATAAGAAAGAGCACAACTAAAAATGTTTTTAAAGCTAGTCTAAAAAAATACATACTAAAAAATCTTAAAGTAAAACTGAACTCGAACTGATAAATAATAACAATCATTTGTTTTTATAATATTTGCAAAGCTGTAACTCATTTAAACTTTTCTTGCTAAACTTACAATATTAACTTAGATAACATAAAGCAGTAATGTAAATGTTTAATACAGGGGAGTCTATTTCTGCCAACAAACTGTTGTACAGTTTGGCGGAATTTGTTGTACAAATATAAACATGCTGTCTTATGTGAATAAACGATTTTATTATTATTTTATTATTATTACTTAGGAGCCGCACTAATTACGATTTGCGATTTATTAATCACTATATAGTATAAAACATAGTCGCTTTCTCTGTCCCCATATCCATATGTATGCATAAATCTTTAAAGCTACGGAACGAATGTTAATGCGGTTTCTTTTAATGGATAGAGTTATTCAAGAGGAAGGTTTATATGTATAATACATGCATAATATAGTAGAGAAACACTGATAATTTCCGTGCCAAGCCGGGGCGGGTCGCTGGTGTTTATATAACTTTTTACGGTCCGCGGACAAATATATTTTCGGGAAATCTCACTAGCGTAGATAAAATCACAGTCTATACGTAAAACCTTCCATGCTGGCCTGGGAGCAAGAGAAAAACATAGAATGTGCCAGCTGCATTTCCTCCCGGGCATGCTGTAAAATCCAGCTAAGGGATGCGAGGATTTCAGTATGTTGTATTATAGGCGATGGGCTGACAACCTGTCACTACAGCAATATACCTACAATTATATCTTAAACAACCCTCAAAACTTTGTCAGACGTGTCGGAAGACCGTTGTTTAGGTCGTTTACGCTCTGCCTACCCCATTAGGGATAAGGGCGTGATTATATGTATGTATGTATGTCTATACGTAAAACTAGTGTCCTATATAAATATGTGAGTAAGTATCCGTATAAAAAAAGCATTGTGTAAACATTCAATTAGCGTCCCTTTTCACACATTTCCATTTCATGCCCCGAGCAGAGTAATTTGTCAGGTATAATCAAGTATAATGAAGTCTGACCACTCAACGGCCTGTGTCATTAAAAACACCGTTCACGGGTAGTTTCGTAGCGCTCCAAAAAATATTATACATCTCTGTACTTTTTATTTGCCATGGGTTAGCTTTGGACTCTAATTTATGCGAATGGTGACTGAGACAGAGTCGAAACAGGCGAATTCAGGCAAAAGTCTCAAAGTCAATAATATTGTGCTCCCTTACCACCCGATCCGGGAGAGCCCGATGGTGAAGTGGATAGGGCCGCAGCCTCCTGAGCGGGAGGTCGTGGTTCAAATCCCTCCACGTACCAATGTGTTTTTCGGTTTTTGAATTTTAAATGTACGTTTATTCGGCGCTTTTTCCGTGCTTCGGAAGGCACTAACGTGCCGTTGGTCCCGGTTAATATCGTTTAATACCGTAGATATTAGTCGTTAAGCCATTTCAGAGCCCAGTGCTAAGCATTGGCGGTTTGAAAACTCTGACCTAATCTATGATTGGGTCTGGTTTCCCTTCTTGGTTGCGGAGGTCAGATGGCAGTCACTCTGTGTAAAAACCAGTACCCTCGTTCAATCCCCTAGATTAGGTAGCCAACCCCGTAAGATACGGGATAATGCAAGGGAGATGATGACTCTTTACCGATAGAATAACAATATTATGTAACAAAATATAGTGGTAAACAAGCAAAGGACCGCTCAAATGTAAGCGATACCACTTTAACGTTTTCTATTATTTTTTTTAGTTAGAAAGTGTGTTGGTAAGCCAAAACTTTAAGGTAAATTGACTCAAGAGACTGAAATGTGTTTACTTCCATTCTTCTCCCCTTAATATCAAACCGGAACAAAGAATTAGTGAGTAATAAACTGAGTAACAAATAGGACCTCGTATTTACTATCGAAATTTCCGACAAAAACGGGTGTGACGGTTATTCTGCGGCGGTACACATTATGTCTGTGGTAATAGATATAGCCGAAGTTTGATGCCAGCTGTCTGCAAAAACCAGATTCACACTACTTGACGCCTGTGTGATGCTGCCCTAACCGAAGATAAATTAAACAAAACATTCACAAAAGGTATGTTGTTGTTTTGAAACAGAGAAAGAGGATTTGGTTCACCGTAGAACAACCCCATTCAGGATCCGCCAATTTCATTTACTCAGCTAATTAGTATCGTGCTTTTATCACCGGTTATACGAAGGTACTAGCTTTGAACTGTTAATACCCCACACAATTAAGAGCATTTATTTTTAAGGTAGAGCTGCGTAGTATGAACGAACCTTTGGCCACCTCGTTACGTTCCCTAAATGCTTAAGTTTAATGATACATTAAAAACGTCAAATACATACATATAATCGCGCCTTTATCCCTAATTATTTTACTTCTATGCTGGTCTGGGAGCGAGAAAAAAACATAGAATGTGCCAGCTGAATTTCCTCCCGGGCATGCTGTAAGATCCACCTAAGGGAACCGAGGGTTTCAGTGTATTGTAATTTAGGCGATGGGCTGACAACCTGTTAATACAGCAATATACCTAGAATTCTATCTTAAATAACCCTCGAAACTTTTTCAGACGTGGTGGGACGACCGATTTCTACAGCATGCCCGGGAGAAAATGCAGCTACGTCAAATATTCAATAAACAGTCTAAAAATCAAGTAGTCTGATGATAGTTTCAATTTAAATGAACATAATTAAGAACCTAAATTTAAACTGAGTCTTGTCTCTTTATCAAAGCTCTTCTATCCAAATGTCTCTGCGTGGTTTTAGGCATCTTTAATTCAATTTAATTCCCGTATTTCACACTAGTTTAATTTGAGATTCGTAATATGTTTTCATGAATTAACCCATTATTTTAATAGAGTAATCTTGTTCAAAAATTAATAAACTAAAGTCTAAATAATCAGACACCTATAAACTTTAATAGTATGTCAAATTTGATACTAGACTCTGCACCTTCGTGATAAATAAGATGAAAAAGACTGAGCTTACAAAGCAATTGCGAATTCTCTGTAAAAGTCTCAGTTTTCAGTGAAGGGGTTGAAATATTACACTCCAAAATACTGGTGTAAGGGTTTGTTCTCAAGAATCACATTTTAAGAGCGAACCATGGGTGAGAAAAAAATCCTCTTATCTTTGTATATCTTTACGCTCTACCTACTAACTTACCTGACACACAGTATTTTCTTGCCAATTGGATATTGTTTGCATAGTAACAACAGGTGCCCTAATACTTCAAATTACGACTTACGTTAGCTTCCTGCTTCACTCTGGTTTCGAGAAACTGTGTGTGCACAACGTTATTGACTGCGCAACGTTATACCACTCTACAATACTATAGTAAAGGTTAACATACCTACAGTTTTAAATAAAACACTTACATTACACACCAGTTAAGGTATACTTTTATAAACATTTTCGTCAACAAAATAAAAATACAAGAAGTCCGATCATATCAAGAAGGAGTCCATATAGGAGTACATACATACATAAACTCATGCGTTTATCCCTAATGGGGTAGGCAGAGCGTTAACAACTTAAACAAAGGTCGTTCCGCCACGTCTAACAAAGTTTTCAGGTTTAATTAAGATAGATTTGTAGGTATATTGCATGAGTGACAGGTTGTCAGCCCATCGCCTAAATTACAGTATACTTAAACCGTCAGATCCTTTAGCTGGTTTTTACAGCATACCCGGGAGGAAATGCAGCTGGCAAGGTTACTTTGTAAATATGTTGCCTAATCATTAAAGTCTTAGAATAACTAAAGTTAATATTATCAAACTTAATTTTTTACTTAATTATAGTCGCTTCAGTAAAAAAATGCGTGATCTTATACCACCCTACCCTATACGTGGTGCACATTTCTTCACTTCATACCATGCCTTTACTCTTCCATAGGACATGTGTACGTTTTTTTATTGTTAGAGATAAGCGACGTTTGTTGTTCTCTATGTGCTTGTACTCAGTTCTGTATGAAGTAAATCGATATCCAGTAATATATTGAATATTCAGTCAGTAGCACTACTATTTTTTTTTTGCTTGGTAGGAATTATTATTATATTATATTAATTACTTCCATGCTGGTCTGGGAGCGAAAGAAAAACATAGAATGTGCCAGCTGCATTTCCTCCCGGGCATGCTGTAAGATCCAGCTAAGGGATCCGAGGGTTACAGTGTATTGTAATTTAGGCGATGGGCTGACAACCTGTCACTAAAGCAATACATATTACAATCTAAAATTGCCCTCAATTTTTGTCAGACGTGGCGAAAGCGCCTTTTACGAGTCGTTAAACGCTCTGCCTACCCCGTAAGGGATAAAGGCGTGATTTTATGTATGTATGTAGGAATTACTACCACGATTCCGCTAGTTTTCTATATTCTTTGTATTTTTTTATTGGTATTCTTTAAGTATGTCACTACGCGTTGAACTTGTAATATATTTCTAGCCTGAGGACTGTATAAAGTACATAATACCGAAATTCAACGTGAAAAGGTGTAGCCGGTTTTCACTCACGGGTTACTCACTCACAATCTCCAAGTAACGTGGTGTAATTTCCCTTACCCTATCTCCCTTAATTTACTTAACTGCCCGACGCCGAGATGAAATGAGCGCTCGCTCACTAAACCAGAGATTCTCAAAGTTTTGGTCAACCGGGGGTTCAGGTCGGACTTTTATATTTGATAGTAACATCAGAGATACTGTTCTTGACTATTTTAAATTCACTCTACAAGAAGAAGACGATCAGACACACGCCACACATCAACTGATGCGGTATCGTTGTGTTCACGACGACTGTATAAGGTGAAGAGAAACCTGACCGGGATTGTTCTGCGCTTACTGTCTCAGTGCTCGTAGCTTTACGCCTGTCGGTGGAAGTGTACGGGCCTAGTCATGTATAGTATAATCTGTATGGCCAGCTAGTGTGCTTTGGGCTGCCCTGAACACCTGGTTCGTGCCTATTTTGCTTAACGCGCCGCTGTTTGTTCCCTGGCGTTTCAACCCTTCCTGGCTTTGTACTTGCTTGCTGTTTGAATAAAGTATTGTTACCCAGCTACTGCGGACTTTGTTTTCTCAAACAACGACTACGGAGTCTCATCACCTACAGTTGTAGATTATGTAATAAATATAAATTCAGTAGACCAATTCGAGGACTTTGATATACATTTAGGGACTAAGGCTCGTATTTGTAAAGATATCTCAAGATTAGGAGCAATATTAAGTATGGATTTAAAAGCCATTTTGTACTGAAATAACATTGCTGATGCGAACTTGAACTGGCTGTCAATCTCAAGTACGGATTACAATATTACGGGCCAAAATTTTAGACAATTGACAACTACAACCATTAAAACTACAACTATTGACATTATTATCACTAGCTTTATACGCCGTAGTTACCCGCGGCTTACTTAATGAGTTTTCCCGTGGAAATCAGATTTTAATCCGCGGTAAAAAGTAGCCATTACTTAAAGTGAATGTAACTTTCTAATGATGGAAGAATTTTTAAAATCACTCTAGTAGTTTTTGAGTTTATTCGTTATAAACATTCATACATACACACACAAAAAATACAAATACAAATCATACGTATAAATCATATAATTATAGTCATCATCATCATTAGGCCTTTTTCATCTTGACAGATGATTCAAGCAGCGCCTATGCGAGAAGAGCATCGTCGCTCGTGGCTAAAAAGACCGTGCAATAAGTGCGTACGAAAGTGTCGTTCAAGGATCGGTATTTTATTATAGTTTAATAGTCCTCCCACCGATTTTAGGTGATGGCGGCCAATCTCACGGAGATGGGCCAACTGCGCAGGACTTGCTTTTTAGTGCCCAAGTGTTTGAGCTACACACAGGTGCACTCTCTGTTTCCTCAATCTCTTATTCTGTCCCAGATTGACTGACACGACCAGAGAGAATTCAGGCGCAGGACCGACTATTTACATGCCCATCCGACAGCATGGATCAGCTTACTTTTTGGACAATCAGGTGTTCAGCCTGCAATATCCTAACCAAACTAGAAACAACAACACAATGTCATTGTCCCCCGCCGGGAATCGAACCCGGGATCTCCGGGTCGAGAGCCCAGTCCCCGTCTTTATTATAGTAGTATTAGTAGAATGGATATAGATGTATGTAAAATACAAGTTTGGCAACCACTGCTACTAAACAGAGAAAGCTGCGAATGCTGAAGCATTTCTTGATATCGTATAAGAACGAGCATGAAAATGTATATTGAAATTGTAAGATGAAACGTTTATTTGGACTGGAGGGTATAAAAATTAAAGTCTTAAAAAGTAATGAAATTCGTTGTATTTAGTGGTTTACAAAAAAAGGACATACCACATACATAATAATCACGCCTTTATCCCTAATGGGGTAGGCAGAATGTAAATGACCTAAAGAAAACTTTGCAAAGTTTTGAGGGTTCCATCGCGGGTGTTAACTGAAATAGTGTACGAAGCTCTGCCGTCATCGCTCGTTATGTATTACTCTGATAATCGGAACATTAGTTCATGAAATGATGTGTTATTTTGCAGACAGCGAATCCTTTATCTGCGCCAATTCCTAGCAATGATTGCGATCATTTTGTTGCTTATTATGAAACATTATGCAACAAATAGTTTTTTTTCAAGAGAACAACTTGTATATCTTTTGTATCAACTTTTGATAAATGGTGAGGTGTTTTAATAATTGCACCGCACTCCATGTAAAAAAATGACCCATAGCCAACCAAACCAGGCGAAGTAAGTGGGCGGACAATTCTGTCACTACAACAAATTCCGCAGCAACAGCTCAAGTCCGATCGTGTATGGAGTACTGCTGCCACCTTTGGGACGGTTCAGCAAAATACCAGCTGGCTGCCTTAGACTCAATCGAGAAACGTGCTAAGGAGCTCATTGGAGACTCAGCACTGGTTGAGGCAAAACTACAGAACCTTGAGCATCGTCGCAGAGTGGCGTGCATGTCGGTATTTTACAGGATACATTTCGGGGAGTGCGCGTTAGCACTTCATGACCTTATACCCCCCTCCCCTTTCCATCTCCGGAGCACGAGGCGTGGACAGGGGTTCCACCCTTATGTCGTGGATATACCACAAATTCGCACGAAGCGGTTCGCTTCCACATTCTTAATGCGAACGGCTAAGGAGTGGAACTCCCTGCCGGCGGATCTGTTTCCGGAACAATATAACCTGGGCCTTTTCAAGGCGAGAGTGAATAGGCACTACATAGGTGAGTATGCTTCAACATAGTCCGCATCGTCACTTTCCACCAGGTGAGATGGCGGACAAATGCTCGCCTATATATATTAAAAAAAAAAAAAAAAATTGTATTCAAATCTCAAACATAATTCTAGTGGCGGTAAAAATGGTGACGTCAGCAATATGGTAATACATACATATCACGCCTTTATTCATAATGGGGTAGGCAGAGCGTAAACGACCTAAACAAAGGTCGTTCCGCCACATCTGACAAAGTGTTAAGGGTTATTTAAGATAGATTCGTAGGTATATTGCTGTAGGGACAGGTTATCAGACAATCGCCTAAATTGCAGTATACAGAGACCCTCGGATCCCTTAGCTGGGTTTTACAGCATGCTCGGGAGAAAATGCAGCTGGCATATTTTTTCTCTAGCTCCCAGGCCAGCATGAAAGTATTTCCAGTTTCCAGTTAGCCAGTTGATATTTCATCTTGAATAAAATGTTTTGCATCTCAAAATGGAAATTAACTCTCCACCAAAAATATGGAGTGGTGAAACTTAGAGCAGCAACATGCAGGCGTCATTTACTGTGCGGCAAGGTTCTGCTCATCACGCTGTCTGTAGCGATGAACTCTACGTCGGCGCATCCCTCTGCCAGTACGCTCGAGTAGAGCGTAAGGTGACGCACGTGTGTTGTAGGCAATACAAAAAGCATTGACAGCGTGTTGAGCGCAACCTTGCGCGCAGTAACGCCTGTGTGTTGCTGCACTTAGGTATACTTACCTATTTTAAAAAAAAGCTGGTACTGTACTGTAATATATGAAAGAAGAAAGGTGAAGAATATTATTAGGCTCTAGCTAGGTATAACTACTTACACACCTACAACTAAACTTAAGTTATATCCCAACAGCAGATGAGCAAGTAGATTTCAAGATATGCAACTTTGGCTTGTAATGCCTTAGAATATCGTTCAAATCAGCGCGAGCTACGACGTGGCGGTTACGTCCGTGGCCGCGTCAAAAGTGAGCGAAAAACGCACAAAAAGCTAATTCCATAAAAAGTACGAGTCTGATAATGAAAAGGTATGTTGCGATGTTAGATAATCATAATATGGATATTTTCCCGAAGGAACCGTGAAAGCGCTCTTAATAGTTTAGAAGGAATATCAAATTTACTGATAAAAACAGTTTTACTTCCAGTTTTTTTTTGCATACCTATTTATGAACTAGAATACTTATAAATGTTGCAATTACAGGCCATGAACAAATTTTTTTTTATGTATTTTTTCATAGAATTTTCCAATGGTTCACTTAAGAGAAATAAGCTCTTAAAAACAACCATTTGCCGTTAGGAATCACCTTAAACACCAAGTAAAAAAATAAATATTCAGTTGTTCACGAGACTATATTGTCAACTAACAGTTTGCGACCGCTAGTTAGACCTAAGCTAACATGGCGGTTTGTATTAGGCTTGAATTATGCTTAAACATACATTTCCGCTAAAGCAAATTGCATTGTTTTATGTACACTGTGATAACAAACTGAAATTGTACCTTAGTACTTATCTAATAAATAAAAACTGGCTCCGAGGTCTAGCGGACTGAGCAATGGGCTCAAATATAAAAATATTTATTTATTTCATAACAATGTACATAATGTTACAAATTTAAAACTATAAACTTAAAATATGATACATTGGTATCCAATTTTGAATGCAGGTAGACGTTTATTTGTGCACCTCACACTAGGCTAGGCCTGTCACGTGGGTGCCGTCGTAAGATTGCCTGCGGAGAATACTGCGACACAAGAACAAAACGGGCATGCAATTTAAATAAAAAAAAAAACTTATAAATAATGAAATTAATATATGCATGCAAAAATAAGTCTGTTAAAAAGAAACATTGTGAAATTGGTGGAAATAGTTTTTCGTAACTATTCAAATTCAATCATATTATACAGTTATTTTAAGAAATTCTTCGGTTTTATCGAAGGTCCAGGTGGGCTTTTGATCCGGAGGTCCCAGGTTTGATTCCCGGCGAGCAATAATGATATTGTATTGTTGTTTGTAGTTTGGTCAGGACATTGGAGACTGATTTCCTGATTGTCCGAAAAGTAAGATGATCCATGCCATCGGATGGGCATGTAAAAAGTCGATTCTGCGCCTGATTTCTCTCTGGTCTTGTCAATCAATCTCTCCCATCAGAATAAGAGATTGAGAAGGAATAGAGAGTGCACCTGTGTGTAGCGCAAGCACTTGGGCGGTAGAAAATAGTCCTGCGCAGTTATCCGATCACTGGGAGATTGGCTGCTATCACCAAAAATCGGTGGGAGGACTTAGTATTAATGAATAAAAAATATTATGTTAGAGTTAAATGTTGCGGATACATCTTTTCTCTAGCCGTTGACAGACTGCTTAACCCCCAAGGATAAGGGCGTGGCGTTAAAAATCTGCCTATTTAATCGAGCGCTAAATTGTTAAATTAAAATAATAATTACAGAGTTTATTATATGTACATAGCAATTGCAATACCAATAAAAATAATTATTTAATGTTTTGCCCACCGGGAATGAAATTGTCACAGAACGGAGCTGAACAGGAATATCAAAAAACTAACCATAGATTCCATTACAAAAGCAGTAAACTCAATGCATGAAATTTTGTATTAAATCTTTCTGCTATTTAAACGCTTTAACTGCTTAAATTATCTGCCCGGCCAGGGCGTGGTTTCCACGTCATAAAGTATAGTTGGAACTATAAATCGCTACGCGCTACGCCGTGTGCTACGACGTAGCGCAAATTCAGTAGTTAACACAGGGTGTCCCTCAATTTCATAGGGGTTGTACAGTCAACGACACTGAACAACTTTCACTAAGAATTTATTTCAGGAAGTGTTTTTACTTTGGCTGTTCCATTGAAAATGTTTACCCAATTTGTATGGAATAGCCAAGAAAAAATAACGATTCCTAAAAGTATTTTCTGGTGAATAACCCCTATCAGTTTGTGGGGCGCTGTCCTTTGCACCTCGTTTAATATTTTACATTGTCAGCACAGAAATTCATTTTTGTGATTTGATATATCATACATACATAGTCACGCCTTTATCCCCTAAGGGCTACCCCTTAGGGTATAAAGGCGTACCCGTTTAAGTAGAGCGTAAAACGTCAATTAAAAGGCGTTTTAGCCACGTCTCACAAAATATTGAGGGTAATTTTAGATGGATGTATATAGTCTGGCTGAAATGTCTGAAAATGGACATACCGGGTGTAAGGGACAGCGTCCCGCAAACTGATAGGGGTTGCTCAATCAACGACACTCAGCAAGTTTCACCAGGAAATTCTTTCAGGAAGTGAAACTATAATTTGGCTTTTCCATACAAATTGTTCACCTCAATCAGACAATTTGTATAGAAAAGCCAAATTTATTTTTCTCTTCCTGAAAGAATTACCTGGTGGAAGTTGTTCAGTGTCGCTGTCCCTTATACCTGGTGTCAAACCTAGTCTTAAAACTCCATACAACATTATGATATTGCTACTGGTATAAATAAAACAGTGATAATATTACTCAAAATTTGCAGCGCACTGGATAAAATATTCTATATATAATATTTTATTTTTTAATTAGCTTTGTTTTACATTAATTGAGTCGGTTGCAATAAGGAATTAAATTTAGATTGTGAACAGGGATATATAAACTAAGTTTAAATAGTTTTGTTAAAAGCGAATGAGAGCTCTTTTTAATAGCCTATTGATCATAAAATATGAAAGAAATAAAATGATAAATTCGTTTCTGGAAAGCCCGTCCATCACTCTACCAACTGAGCTACAGAAACGGTAGCGGGAGTAACGAATTTATCATAATGTTTCTTATGTACACGTCATAGTGACGTTAGTGACATCTAGCCATGTTGTTTTCTACGTAGGCTCGAGTCCTGCCAGAAACGAATTTAATAATTTTCTTTCTTTCATATTATATGAAATAAAAATAGCATTGTGAGTGTTAAAAAATCTCAAAATAGCCTATACTTTGCCCAGCAGTGAAAGCTTTTATCTCTTAATATTATTTTCGTACCCTACAAGGGGAAATTCTAGAAAATGGGAGGCAGGATTTCTTGTAAACAGATTATCTTACTTTCAGCTCGCCCACTCTCTTATCAAGCATGGGAATTATTGTGATAAGACACCTTCTATTTGAGGAAAACTCTTGGCTCGTATTTGCAGAGGAGGGCCGAAATTGATATTAAACATGCTAGGTTGTATTACTTTCAAATTCTGCTAAAATAATGAAGTGAAGAAAAGACCTCCAGAGTACATCGAATCTAATTTAAACGTCCAGGGGGTCCGAACGATCGAATACCAGATGGTTAGATGTGGTCCGAAAAGATCTTGGTTCCTGCGGAGTTACGGAGTCAGACACGTCAAATAGAGCGAAGTAGAAAGAGAAAACAAAGAAGGGAGACCCCACCTTTAGATGGGAATAATAATTGACAAGGAGAGAGAGAGAGAGAGATTGTGCTAAAATAATCCAATAGGTTACACAATCCAAGAAATATCTTCCATGCTGGACTTCGAGTGATAGAAAAACATTCAATGTGCCAGCTGCATTTCCTCCTGAGCATGCTGTAAAAACCAGCTAAGGGATCTGAGGGTTTCAGTATATTGTAATTTAGGCGATGGGCTGACAACCTGTCACTACAGCAATATACGTGCAAATCTTTCTTGAATGGCTCTCAAGACTTTGTCAGACGCGGCGGAACGACCTTTGTTTAGGTCGTTTACGCTGTGCCTACCCCATTAGGGATATAGGCGTGATTATATGTATGTATGTATCCAAGAAATAACATATCATAGGTTTGTAAAAAAAGGTTTGGCGGCTGAATAATTTGACATTACGTCAAACGAAATGTAACATCATCATCATCTCCCTAGCCTTATCCCGTATCTTACGGAGTGGCTACCTAATCTAGGGGATTAAACGAGGGTGCTGGTTTTTACACAGAGCGAGTGCCATCTGACCTCCGCAACCCAGAAGGGAAACCACACCCAATCCTAAATTAAATCAGAGTTTTCAAGCCTCCAATGCTTAGCACTGGCCTCTGATATGGCTTAACGACTAATATCTACGGTATTAAAGGATATTAACCGGGACCAACGGCCAACGAAATGTAACATTCCGCTAAAAAGACTTCAATACATAAAGATCTTAGGTCCGTATTAATAGCTAATCAGCTATTAAGACTGATAGCGGGTTTGAGTTCGTATCGGAAATTTCATTTCTGTAGAAAATGGCCTGTCAAATCCATACTTAATATTGCTATCTAGTTTGAGATCGCTTTAAAAATACGAGCCTGAATAAAACTTTGTTCTAGTATTAAATAAAGCTACTTACATTCCTCCGTAATCTGCAGCTCGATCTTATCGAGATCCTCCTCGTCGTCGAAGTCAGTCTGCACGGTGACGTCACGCGTGCAGGTCTCCAGCGCGATGACATCAAAGGGGGCGCGGTCGGGGCTCGGGGAGGCCAAGCCGGTCAAGCTTGTAGCCTGTAACCTTGCGCGGTCGTCGGGGTCGACGGCGACGCCGCGCGCGCGCCGGCACGCCGCGCAGCCGCACAGCGAGCCGCGCACACGCAGCAGCCACACGAGCCCGAACAGCGCCATCCATGTGGTCATGCTGCGGCGCTTGGCACCATCACACCCGCGCGCACCGCACTCTCAACTGCACTCTACACTTGGCACTGACTTGTTCCTATTTAGCATTTTTTGGTATTGTTGCTTTTATATCACTGCAGTCATTTTTTGTTGATAATTAATTGTATCACTGAATACTACAATAAGACATCGTCTTTTATACGATTAATTAGGTTTACTATCACTACTGTTCGATCGCCTAGATTCCTTTATTTATCAGTCTTCAGTTTCATCCTGACTCACTATCCGGAAACCATAATAATATATCATTTCCTCTATTTATTTACGAAAACCAGCGTCCTATTTTGTTGCCAAGCCCCCCATCGTGCGAACGTAATTCAAAAGAGTGAGTCTGAAAATTAGGGAGGATATCGGAAATAATTTCGCGAAGTAATAAAAGACCAGACGCTACATTAGCCGTTATGAAGTACGTCCTCGGATCAGAACGTACGACACAACGGAGCTCCAAGGGCTCGATGAAATGATAAATGGCGGCGATAAATTGCAGCCCAGATATAAATGGCAGCCCTTAGGTGAAGGGCCTATGAAAAATATCAATTCGTCACAAATATCGCGAAAATAATTCTCCCCCGAGGATAAATTAATGCCGAAACGAGAAAGCGTTACCCGGATTGTCATATTTTAAGATTCCCTAGGGCGCGGGAATTCGTGGCACGTAATCTTCAAGAATCGGGGAAAATGAGGTTTTGGTGAAAAACATGCGAAGTAAAACACGCCAAATTGGAAACACAATTATAAAAGAAATGGAGAAAATGTCGGTAAGGACAAAGAATCCTATTAGTTTGAAAGAGCTTCAAAACTGCGTTTCTTTGTTGGACTCGAAGCAATTTAAGCAAACAAGCGTCATCACAGTCGCTATTCTTATGAGCCTTCAGTATATTTTCTTTGCTTCAGTGTTGTTTTTTCGTTTTGTTCTTTATTCGAAGGGTAGTCGGAAACCATTGGTTTTTATCACCGCTTTCGCTATCCACAGAGGTATTTATTCTGGATGATTCTCTCGAGGTTGCATAGTAATGAACTCTGCTCTCGTTATAATACTAATTAGCTTTTTCTTTCTCAGTCTTGTCTCCAAGTTCTACAGTAATGGACTTTAGGATTAATTTGCTTTGCTGTCATGGATATTAGGTATTCAGCGTATGTCTGAGGTTACACTGAATATATTCTGTCAGGCTGATTGGCAATATTGTGTGTTACAATGCCCCTAATTAGCTACTGCAACTGATTGTTTCAGTCAATTATGTACAAGATTGCCTATCTGTCATCTCATCATCATCTCGGATGAAGACACATAAATTATACAGGATCTTTGAATTTCTTCTTCTATGGTGGACTCGGAGCGAGAGTTAAACGTAGAATGTATAGAAACCAGCTAATAGATCCGAGGGTTTCAGAATGTTGAAATTTAGGCGATGGGCTGGCGACCTGTCACTACAGCAATATACCTACAAATCTATCTTAAATAACCCTAAAAACTTTGTCAGACGTGGCGGATCGACCTTTGTTTAGGTCGTTGACGCTCTGCCTTATTCCATACTTTACTCCATGAGGGATAAAGGAGTAGTTATATGTATATATGACTATAAGAAAAATACAATACCTTTGGACTCTCTTTTACGGATAAAATGTTCTTTTCTCGCGACTTATGTTTTCTGTGCATAATTTAAATATGGACATATGATGGTATGAATACCCTCAAAAATGTTAAAATATGTACATATTTTGTTTCCGTCAATGATTTTCAGTGAAAATGTGCCTTCCTTTAATGGGTTCATATGTCCCGCTGAAATTCGTTTCGAGCCCAAAAATTTTCACACACATAGTAACGAAAGCATGTTCCAAAACAATCTGTTATGAAATTAATACAAACATACCTAATCACGCTTTTATCCCAAATGCGGTAGGCAGAGCGCTAACGACCAAATGAAAGGTCGTTTCGCTACGTCTGACAAGTTTTGAGGGCAAGTTTAGACTGAAATATGTATCGCTAGAGTGACCGGTTGTCAGCCCATTGATTAAACTGCAATACAATGAAGCCCTCAAATCCCTTTGCTGATTTTTACAGCATGCCCGGGAGGAGATGCAGTTGGAATATTCTATGTATTTCTATCACTCCCAGTCCAACATGGAAGCATGAAGTATGAAATTAATGCCTTTGTAAAATGCATGTACGTTAGGCGTCGGTCAGAATGTAGCACGTACGTTTAATATTTCATCTGTAATTCAACGCAAATCCTCTCCTGTGAAATACGGAGGAGACCGAAAGGGTTACTCCCATTATCACCTTCTCTGCGTTTAATTTAATAGAATAGTTAATTTTCTCAGACAACGCAGATCCAATTTTGTTAGTATTAACTTACAACTAGGTTATTTGATTCAACAGGAATAAAATTTTTTTGGTCGCAACAAACCATTAAAATAAAATACAATTAAAAAACAAATTATTTACACGCAATGTCATAATTTAATGTTCTGACGTGAGAATGAAAAGTAATAGTGGTAATTTTAATTTAATACCCTACCGTTGACTATACATTTGGCTATAGTAGGGAATGGAGTATTTCCAATTCATCATCAATATACCTTGAACAAAGGTTAGGTAAGGTATAGTTGCCCGTCTCTGTGCCTTGAAATTCGGACACTCAGTCATGTTAATTATCACTTTGTACGATTGTTTCTAGATTAACATAGACAGTGCAGGCTTAATTAACTAACTATTTGCCAAGTAAGATGATTACATCACTTCGTTGATTTTTGGCAAAAGAAGACGGAAGACAGGATGAAATAGGAACATTCTGAAAGTATTCTGACGTAGCGAAGCGAACCATCGCTCCCCGACTATGCCTTAAGTACTTTGGTTTATCTGCCCGGTCCATTACTTCCGCACAAAGCTACGGATATTATATCAGCTGTATAAATACTTCATTTACTGCCTCCGTGGTCTAATGGTCAGAGCCATAGGCTCACGATCCGGAGGTCCTGAGTTCGATTCCCAAAGTCAATATTTGTCAATTTATTAATTTGTGAGAATTTCTCCAGTTTGGATAGGAGACTATAGGCTGAATCCACCTGATTGTCTGGAAGAAAACGGACTATACACATTGTTGTATCTTGAGCGGCAATTTACACGGTTGTCATTCTTTTTTTAAAATGGTTCAAACCAAAATATATTCAGGTGTCTCAGTCAAATGATTAAAGTCTATTTAAGTCCACATAAATATCTACATATTACGTGTGTAAATCACGTAAAGTAGATAGAAAGATAGAGCGTCGTCAACGTAAAAGCCATTTTCACCAGGCCTGACAAATGAGGGGCGTTTTACATAGGATTATGTATTGCTTTAGTGATGGATTGACAGTCAATTTTCTAAATTGCAATACACTGAAAATCTCAACAATCTAACAGGTTTTAACAGTATGACTGAAAAGAAAAGCAGCTAGTAAATTCAAAGTATTTTTGTGTTATAGTTTTTTGCACTCACAGTGCTATTTAATTTCACAAAATATTAGAAATACAAATACAAATCAAAAATTCAACCACTGACTGGATTTGTACCCTCGTCTTTGGAAAACCGGCCTAGCGCTAGATTAGAGATTAAGAGCGTGGGGCTAGTTTTCCAAAGATGCGGGTTCAAATCCTGTTAGAGGTTGATTTGTTGATTCGTTATTTTTAATATTTTCCAAATTTTTTATTGCCCCCAATGCACTATAAAATGTACAATGTTGTACAGCTTCATGAACATAACTTCTTACTTTAATAGTACCGAAACTCTTTTTTCTTAAACCCTGTATATTGGTAGTGTATTTAATATCTTAGTTTTATAAAAGACTTTTACCTCGAAGTTTTTTTGGTGAGGCTCAAATACGGATTATTTTTTTTCGAGTAGACAAGTATTATGTTATTATTTGCTTGTTGAGCTTTATTGGATGTACGCTTTGACAAATATTAGTAACATATATTTATTTTATCAGTAATAAGGCATATTTCTTGGATGTTTCCAGACTTTTCTATTAGGTATATTTATTAGCTTTTAGAACTTCAGTGACAACAAGTGAATCATTAAATGATCTCTTCCATACTGGACTGGGAGCGAGAGAAAAACATAGAATGTACCAGCTGCATTTCCTCCCGTGTATGCTGTTAAAACCAGCTAAGGGATCAGAGGGTTTTAGTATATTGCACTTTAGGCGATGGGCTGACAACCAGCCACTACAGCAATAAACGTACAAATCTGCCAGGGATAAAGGCGTGATTATATGTATGTATGTATGTAACCACGCCTTTATCCTTAATGGGGTAGGCAGAGCGTAAAAGACCTAAACATATGTCGTTCCGCCACGTCTGACAAAGTTTTGAGGGTTATTAAAGATAGATTTGTAAGTATATTGCTGTAGTAACAGGTTGTCAGCCCATCGCCTAAATTGCAATATACTGAAACCCTTCTGATATCTTAGCTGGTTTTTACAGCATGCTCGGGGGAAAATGCAGCTGGCACATACTATGTTTTTCTCTAACTCCCAGTCCAGCATGGAAGCAAGCATTTCAGAAGTATACTTAACCCTTTTAAGGAAAATTCATTTTGCTGAGAATGAAGGCGTGGTTATATGTATGTAAATAAATTTTCCTTTTGAAATAGCATTATAATTTACTACCACGGCTTTTTCTTGTTTTGTGGGTTTACTAGTCGCTCAAATGCTAGGACGGATTGGGATGACATTTAGTAAAAAAAAATACAGAATAGGGTGAAATCGCAGGGCGGAAAGCTAGTGGTAACCTTATCTCTTATTGACAGTCTCAGATTACTGAAACATTTTGGAATGAGAATTTCAGACGGCGTTGAAACATCCCAGATTTATCTTTACTGCTTGGCATCAGAATGTTCGTCAATTCTTACGTCCAATTAATCTCAGTGTTGGAATTCATCGCTAGGGGGCGTCAGGATCAAATATTCATAATTTAAACCGAATGCCAGACAAATCGGGTTATCTCCCTTTAGGCTTTCAACTGCGTCTTTGATCTTCAGAAAGCTTTTGACTGACTAGGTGAGGCTACAGTTTTGACTGAGATTACAAATATTAAATTCGCAAATGGTGGCAAAATCATTGAGTATAAATTATATGTTAATGACAGCTACTTACGTTACGATTTTTTGATTTTTTTTTATACAAAGCCGGATTGTTCTACTTAAATAAGTTACAAAAATTGAGAATAGAAAAAAAATGGTTGAAATCGCTTGTTCTCGTTGTTTAATGGATTTTGTTTCATGAATGATCTTAATAAAAATAGGTACTTACTACATTGTCAATTTGGTATTTTACTGTTAAGATAATGTATGTTTATGTAAATAATAAATAAATAAGGTTTTAAATGTAGGCATACTTTTGTTTTGTGTTAAGGCCTAAAATAAATTCGTTAACAAAAAAGAAACTGAAAAGAAAACAATTAATTCACTGCCTTATCTAAATCTCAATTATATATTTTGCAAGCAATTTAGATAGGTCCAAAAGCCTTTAGGCTAACTGCCAAATTGGCTACTAAATTAATTCGACCAGATAACAAATGGCTCAGCCTTGACTTAATCCGTAACTTAAAAAAAATGGATTTATACGTATATCAAGCAAAATGAAAACGTTTTGTGAAAATTTATCCGATTCTTATAAAAATAGTTTTAGTCAATGTTTAGAGTGAATGAAAATACTTTCAAGAGTTTATAAATAACTGTGTCCATTAATAAATATTAAATAATATAATAAATATTTGTATATATTTTTTTATTCATCATTGTAGGTAGAAAACTTCTGTCTTCATCCACAAGAAAGAAAAATGAAGTGTTATAAACTCTAGCGCAGTAATGCCATTTGAAAAAAGAACTGTCATTTCAGTAGATGTAAAAAAATAAAAAATAAAAGTTAAATGCCCTATTTTATTTTTCTTCTATTCTCGAAATCGCATATTTACTTGTTTCGAAATCGAAATTCGAATTGCAATTGTATTGGAATTTACGAAGTTTTATTTTAAATATTTTGTCGATTTATTACTCAGTATTTTATTATGAAACATCAAAATATATGCAGGCATGCAAGGCTTAAGAAAAAAGACTTTCGGTACTTTTAAAGTAAGAAGTTATGATTATGAAGCTGTAAAATAAAATAAATACTTCATACATTGTACATTTTTATAGTGCATTGGGGGCAATAAAATACTTTGAAAATATTAAAAATAACGAATCAACAAATAGAATAGAATAGAAATGTATTTATTCTTAGAAAATAAGCAAACAAAAAACAAACAGGCAGACAAAACAATGAAATAATAATAAAAACAAACCATAATTAATTACATAAAAACAATACGAAACTTAAAAGTTACTTACTATATAGAGAAATGGTTTTGGCTCAGCATAATGTTGCAATCTATACATATAATAAATCTCTAGAAGGGTCGTGTCTGTACACTGCATATTTTTACATAAAAATAATTGCAGCAGGCATTATTAACGATATTTTAAACAATCAGTATGATGTACAAAATGCCTACTGAGAATGGGATAAAGTTTAATACGCGAATTGAGATGTTTTGTGATGACTGAAATTCTTCAGGTTTTGCTTACTTGTTTAACCTATTTACATATTACAATTTTCGTAAAGTTTTCCTTAATTTGAACTTATCTTTCACTTGATATGTCATCATCATCTCCCACTCCCTCTCCCACACCATTATCCCGTATCTCACGGGGTCGGCTACCTAATCTAGGTGATTGAACAAGAGTACTGGTTTTTACACAGAGCGACTGCCATCTGACCTCCGCATCCCAGAAGGGAAACTCTGGTTTCCCAATCCTAGGTTAGGTCAGAGTTTTCAAGCCGCCAATGCTTAGCACTGGCCTCTGACATGACTTAATGACTAATATCTACGGTATTAAACGATATTAACCAGGACCAACGGCTTAACGTGCCTTCCGAAGCACGGAAAAACCCCGAATAAACGTACATATGAAATTCGAAAACCGAAAAACACATTGGTACGTGGTGGGATTCGAACCACGACCCCCTGCTCAGGAGGCAGCGGCCCTATCCACTACACCATCGGGCTCCTCACTTATATGTAAAGCATAGTATTAACCTCGGGTTTAACCATAATTACTTGTACTATTATACCTCATATGCAATTAATGTATAGCAACCCTTGGTTACTAATGTACTATTTACGAAATATTTGCACCAATACCGTATTTATTTTAGTTACACAACTTTTCAGATTCCATTAGACACTGCCTTCCGAATTCAAAATGTAGGATTTTACGGTCGCATAAAACAGTTAACTGTACTATTGCGGAGGAAATCGTAAAAACTAAAGTAGATAATGGACCAAAAGTATACCCACAGTAAACATATAGTATGTAATGTTTTGGCAACAAGCAACATACATACATACATAAAATCACGCCTTTATCCCTTACGGGGTAGGCAGAGCGTAAAACGCCTCCTAAAAGGCGCTTTCGCCACGTCTGACATAAATTGAGGGCAATTTTAGATTGTAATTTGTATTGCTGTAGTGATAGGTTGTCAGCCTATCGCCTAAATTACAATGCACTGTAACCCTCGAGTCCCTTTTGCTGACTTCAACAGCATGCCCGGGAGGAGGGGCAGCTGGAACATTCTATGTTTTTCTATCTCTCCCAGTCCAGCATGGAAGTAAACAAGCAAACAACTTTTAAATTGACACTTTGGTCAAAATAAAAAAAAACAATGCCTGGAATCTATAATACCAATTTCGTAACGAGAAAGCAATATAAGTATCATAAGCATCTACCTAATTTCAAACTATGGTAAACTCAGCAAAGGAGATATTGGGCAGGCCCGCTCGAAACGGATGAGATTATTTTAGGAAATTATGTATGAGTTTTCATGAAATTTCATATATTTGAACAATTTATTTACTGCATCAAATATACGATATTTCAAGAAAATCAATAAGTTATTTCTTGAAATAATCACATACTTTTCGACCGACTTTGCCCAGCAATCGCCTTTGCTAACTACTCGTACCTTTGAGATTTATTTTGTTTGGCTATCGAATAATACTAAAATTGCACAGTATATATCCTCATAACTATAAATCTACAACCAGCTTCATGACTTTGGGTGTACAGAACAACGTAAAATTCAATTAAGTAGCAGTTTTATGGTCCTTTAGCTTCACATTATACCACAGAATATATTCTAAATATAAAATAGTTTTCTTGATTGTGTAAATATTAATTAACGCCAAAATAAATAAAACAGTTTTTTTAATACTTAGGTATTGCACACATTAATTTGTTTCGTAATAATCCTAAGTATTTCTTTTTCTGTTAAATTTGATTATAAAGCAAAAATAAATACAACGCAATTTTATATTATTTAAGAAATTTATGTCGCATAGTTGTAGTGATTTTCTACCGAAAAATTCATGACTTTATTTTAACAAAACTCTGAACCCTAAAGAGTAATTTATCGGGACTGGTTTTGAAATTTATAGACAAGTTTATACTTTTTCGCAATTACCAGATCTAGTTCTATTACAGCTGGTTTTCAGCGCCTTTAATTTTACTTTTATGCTGAACCTGGGAGCGATAAAAGACGTAAAAAACAATGTTCCAGCTGCTTCTTTTCCCGGGTTTTCTATAAAAGTCTGTTGAAATAGTCAATTTGTATTTTCCTGCCACGGTGTATGTTAATAAAAAATAACTTAAAAAATATAGTAACCACCACTTGAAAGCAATAAAAAATATTTGATTAAAATAAATTAAGTATAAAATATGATACAAGAGATATGTCCTATGAGACTTTATCAATTATAATTTGATATGGACAGCAGGTGTCATAGTAAAAACATTATAAAAGGAATGAAATGCGAAAAAGACAGTATATGACATAACCTTTCATCTATTTTTTTTTACTTCCATGCTGGCCTGGGAGCGAGAGAAAAACATAGAATGTGCCAGCTGCATTTCCTCCTGGGCATGCTGTAAAATCCAGCTAAGGGATCCGAGGGTTTCAGTATATTGTTATATAGGCGATGGGCTGACAACCTGTCACTACAGCAATATACCTATAAATCTATCTTAAATAACCCTCAAAACTCTGTCACACGTGGCGTAACGACATTTGTTTAGGTCGTTCATGCTCTGCCTACCCCATTAGGGCTAAAGACGTGATCATAAGTATGTATGTAAAATTATTTGACCAAGGCAGTTTCATGGACAGAATAGAACAGTTTTCTTAGGTGTAATAAAAATACATTTGTATATTTCGGATCTGATGATAAAAATATGCGAGGTTCAAGCTGTATGTAAATCATTGTCTCTTATTGTTTTCACAGAACTAAATCTTCAATTTTACCCTATGGCACTGTACAAACTGTTCTACACATATTTTTTAAATGTCAAAAAATATACATACATACATATTATCACGCCTTCATTCCTAATGGGGTAGGCAGAGCGTAAACGACGTAAATAATGGTCGTTTCGACACGTCTGACAAAGTTTTGAGCGATATTTAAGATAAAAGTATATTGCTATAGTGACAGGTTGTCAGCCTATCGCCTAAATTGCAATATACGGCCCTTGGATCCCTTAGCTGGATTTTACAGCATGCCAGGGTGGAAATGCAGCTGGCACATTCTATGTTTTTCTCTCGCTCCCAGTCCAGCATGGAAGTAAAAAATATAAAAAAAAGCAATCTAAAAAATATATATTTTAAAAGGAACATTTTGATTAGTTACATGAAACATATTTCTGAACATCTCCACACCAAACCACACTGCTTCTCTTATATTAATTATTCACCCCTGTATCGGCTCGATGGGAGAAAATAAGTAGGTATCACACAAAATGTATCAAAGAAATAGGATCTAAATAAGTCGTGCACGTATTGCCTACTCTCTATGGCTTTCACGCCAGCCTGCCTTTGCATGCATCTTTTAGCACTCAACTCTCCATGTTAGCTTGAAAGCATTACGTTTCTACCATTTATATCTACTGTCTACTATGCTACATTTATACCTATACAAATTACTAGACGTCCGGTTTCATTGCAAAAGATGCATAAATTAAGTGTTTAGCTTATCTAGAAATTTTGTCACTAACAGCTTGCAAAATACGAAACTAATCTATCTGGAGTCAAGTGGAAAAGCGGTTTTTATACGCCATTGATACCCTTGTTTCCCCATAAAATGTGATGATTTTTACGGTGATTTAGTTAGTCAATTCACAATCCGAAATTGAGGAGAGAAACCAGAGATAAAGGTTATAAACGCGTGAGGCTCATAAAAAATATTTATCTTTCCATAAATCTCTGTAAATGCGAACCGTTTCCTATTGGAGTTTATTTCACATTTTATTATCTCTGAGTATAGTGATAGATTATAAAATTTTGACACACAGTAAAGGGACTCACAGAAAGTATTTATTTTATCTCGACACTTTTACACTATTCTACGCTAACGAAATCACCTCAAGACTACTTTCCCGAATTTACATAGTTTTCCATTAAAAACCACCTTTCATTTCCGAAAAACAATTCCACAATTCCTACAAAACGCAATTCACTGTCAAGAAATCCGTAACACGAATTAGCACTTTGCACTCGCACGTTCGTATTCTGAGTTCGAGTTTCGGAAAACCGGTTCGAAGCGGTTTAGGGACGTGCTCCCTTACCGGGTTCGGGACAGCCACTGAATGTAAAGACCAGTCGACGCATGCGAAACTGACTCCTACAAAACCTCGTCAAGTGTCTGATAATGATACCCAACTAAACGATTTAAAGAGGCGTTAAGCTCATCTGCTTTATATTTTTTGTGATCTAGGCGCGTTTTCATATTTGCTTCATCTGACTTGACATCGTGATTGTCATTAGACTTGCTAATTTGCCTAATTAATGTAGTGTTTAGGACAAAAGAATTACAAAAACGTAATAGACACAAAAAAAACTGTTAGTGTCATGACAAGTGAACTTGCACTTATAAGATAAATTTCATTTGATTTCTAAATTTTTAAATTTTTCTTCCATGCTGGACTGGGAGCGAGAGAAAAACATAGAATGTGCCAGCTGCATTTCCTCCCAGGCATGCTGTAAAAACCAGCTAAGGGATCCGAGGGCAGTACATTGCAATTTAGGCGATAGGCTGACAACCTGTCACTATAGCAATATACCTATAATATCTTAAATGATCCTCAAAACTTTGTCACACGTAGTGAAACGACCTTTATGTGGTTCGTTTACGCTCTGCCTACCCCATTAGGGATGGAGGCGTGAATATATATATGTATGTATGTATGATTTCTAAATCTACATTGGTATTAGGTATTTCTCATGATAAAACTGTTCATGGTAGAAAAATAAACACTTACTATTCGGAATATTGCTCTTTGTAGGTAATTTAACTTATGATAACAATAAGACGTCTTGCAATAGATATTATAAATCCACATTGATGCATAAAAGATTTCATAATAAAATATTTCGCTGTAAAGTCGATCTTATTTCTATGGGCTTTCTACACTTTCCGCTTCAGAACATCAGAAAAAACCAGCTTGTTAATTGTGCTTAGAACTGCCTCCGTGGTCTAGTGGTCTGATCCATGGGCTTCCTAACTAAAGGGGGGGGGGGGGTTCGATTCCCTGGGAGGGAACACAAAATTGATGTTAATCTATTTATCTCATTGTGTGATTTTCCCGAATTGGGTGAGGACATGGCAGGCCGAATTATCAAAAATTTACTGCAAAGAAAAAGTATTCGGTCGGAGTCGGTACGCGTCTCGTTCGCTATCATTGATATATAGTGGTCGTTACACAAACCATGTCAGATGTTTTTTCGTTCCTTCAACTAACCTTCTGATCTATTAGCCTGTTAGCCTCCTGGCTTTGGGTGGGCTTAATATCAACACTGGGCTGTGCCCATACCACCCACCCTATTATTATGTACCCTATATTTCTTCCATGCTGGACTGAAAGCAAAAGAAAAACATAAAATGTACCGGCTGCATTTCCACCCAGGTATGCTATAAAAACCAGCTGAGGGAACCGAGGGTTTCAGTATATTGCAATTTAGTCGATGGGCTGACAACCTGTCACTGCAGCAATATACCTACAAATCTATCTTTAATAACCCTCAAAACTTTGACAGACGTCGCGGAACAATCTTTTTAGGTCATTTACACTCTGACTACCCCATTAGGGATAAAAACGTGATTATATGTATGTATTTAAAATCAGCACTGCGCTGTGCCTATGCAATTTATCCACCCTATTATTTTGTTTTATTAAAATATTTTTTACTAGCGACCCGCCCTGGCTTCGCACGGAAATCATCAGTGTTTCTCTACTATATTCTGCATGTATTATACATATAAACCTTCCTCTTGAATCAATCTATCCATTAAAAGAAACCGCATCAAAATCCGTTGCGTACTTTTAAAGATCTAACCATAAATAGGGATATAGGGACAGAGAAAGCGACTTTGTTTTATACTATGTAGAGATGTGTATTCAGTTTTGTAAAATACGATTGCTTTTATTTGTTTTAAATGTTTGTAAATGTGGATAATAAATTTGTATTTATTTGTCTAATAGATGTGCTACTTGGGGGTTTGAAAACTCTGTTACTCAGGGTTCATCGGGTCGACTCAAAAAACTCACCTGATAAGAAAAAACACTTTCCTCTTTTGAAAATAGCAGCAGCATGTTTATTCTATGTTCGGAAGCTGCAAAGTATTATGAAAATAAACAAATTTGCAAATTTTGTTAACTAGTGTTAACCGTTCCTTCATGGAACTCATTATTTATGAAACAGAATATAACTACATAGTATAAAACAAAGTCGCTTTTTCTGTCCTAATATCCCTATGTATGCATAAATCTTTAAAACAACGCAACGGATTTTGATGCGGTTTCTTTAAATGGATAGAGTGATTCAAGAGGAAGGTTTATATGTATAATACATGCATAATATAGTAGAGAAATATTGATAATTTCCGTGCGAAGCCGGGTCGGGTCGCTAGTACGTGTATATGTTTCTACGTTCAATTAACGAATAATTTAAATTTATTAACTAGAAATTTAATAACTTTTAGCTAGAATTAGAAAGTATAATCTATCTATAGGTACATATAATAAATCTCTAGAAGGGTCGTGTCTGTACTTTGAATATTTTTAGAAACAAATAATTGCTGCAGGCATTATTAACAATATAAAGAACAAATCGTTTTTTTTTAGATTTTTTGTCTGTCTGTATGTCTGTATTAACATACAGACATACAGACAGACAAAAAATCTAAAAAAAACTCACATCACACCAAAACTACTGAACCGATTTCGATGGAACTTTTTTTATTCAACTGTGCGTTACCCGGGTTGCAACTTAGGATACCTAAAATCACGCTACACGATTTAGGGGTTAGGCAGGAAATTGAAATGTTTATGTTTCTTAACCAATTTTTATGGATTTTTTTTATTTGACTGAGTAATAATCACGCGTCATGATTTAGGAGGTAGGTAGAAAATTGAATTTGAATAGTTTTTAACCGATTTTGATGGATTTTTTTTTGTTTGACTGAGCATTACTTAAACTCAAAGTTACAATACAAATAATCACGATACCTGACTTAGGGGGTAGGCAGAAAATTTAACTCTGATCGTTTTTAACCGATCTTAAAGGGACTTTTTATTTGACTGAGTTTTTTTTAATAACCTGGTGTCCAGCCTAGGTTAGAAATAATCACGCAAACCATTCTAATATTGAATAAGTACCCCAGTAGTATGGAAAACAGGCAGTCTCGAACATACCGAAAACGCTTGTTCGCGCGTAGGAGCGGGATCTGCTCACCTGCGCGCGGAAGCGTGTATCGCATTGTCTGAACTTTGTTTATGTATGGAAAACACAATTCCGCGCGTGAGCTAGCAGATCCCGCTCCTATGCGCGGAGAAGCGTTTTCAGTATGTTCGACACTGCATGTTTTCCATACAAACCGGGCGTACGAAGTCGCGGGCTCAGCTAGTATAGTATAAGCCTCAAAATAAAGTAAATTTCGCGGTAATAGTAAAGTAGTACGAGTAAATTGTGCTGTACGTATTACGAAAATTTCAGTGTAGGTATTACGATTAATGTGATATGCTGAAAATTTTACATAATGGCAGCAACACACAGGCGTCACTTACTGCGCGTAAGGTTGCTCTCAACACGCCGTCAAATAACACACATGCGTCATCTTACGCGCTACGCGTGCGTACTGGCAGAGGGATGCGCCGACGTAGAGTTCTTCGCTACGCGCGCGATGCGCGTAAGGTGACGCACGTGTGTTGTAGATAATGCAAAAAGGATTGACAGCGTGTTGAGCGCAACCTCACGCCCAGTAAGTGACGCCTGTGTGTTGCTTCACTTATGTTAAATTGTCAGCATATCACATTAATTAGAATACCTACAGTGAAACATAATTTAAAAAACATAAGTGAAGCCTGTGTGTTGTTGCACTTAGATAACAATATTTTGAAATCCTATCCTTCATTTAAAATTTGGCAGACGTGGCGATAGTCTGCCCCATATTAACTGGCTAAGTATTAACTTTCTTTATTTAACTGAAAACAATATTTACAACACATATTATATACAAAACCTTAAATTACATTATTATAATCAAACAGCCCGCCACGGATCATACCTAGTATTAACTTAGCTAAATTAAATTACAAGAATATGTATTCAGTCTTAAAATTCATAACAAAAAAAAGTTACATAAAAAATTTTAAGCGAACAATAATAAAATATAGAATCAAATAAAAGGTATGATAGTAAAGGAGGAAAAAGGATATGATACCTCTCCATAGACCTTCAGAACTAGTTGAAAGTAAGGAATAAAGAATACATTATCATAAAAAAACGATATTTACTAGAGCTTAAAGATCAAAGTGCCCACAAATCATAAAGAGTTCAGTCTTCCGACCGAAAGAATATTCATCTTTATGTGCCATAAGCTACTGGCATAAAGATGGGCGAGTCAACAGCGGGTAGTTCCCTTTTTATAGGATTAGGGGCCCCATCACAGGCCCTTCAAAGGGTTGCTAAAACGGACTTTACCCTTAACCAATGGTCTATGTAGACTCTCATATTTACCTACTTATGCACTACCCTTTTGTCAGAAATATTCAAAATTGGTCATTTGAATTCAAACCCCATAGCCATAACAAAAATACGTCTTTATTATCTTACGAAACAAAGGAGATATAAAGAAAATTTAATTTATCACGATAACATGATATTGTTCCCTATGTTTTTCCTTCCAAGCTGGACTGGGAGCAAAAGAAAAACATAGAATGTGCCAGATGAATTTTCTCCCGGGCATGCTGTAAAAACCAGCTAAGGGATCCGAGGGTTTCTGTTTATTGCAATTTAGGCGATAGACTGACAACCTGTCACTACAGCAATACATATATCTAAAAATGTATCCTTAGTAACCCTAAAACTTTGTCAGACGTGGGAATGACCTTTGTTTAGGTCGTTTACGCTCTGCCTACCCTATTAGGGATAAAAGCTTGATCACATGTATGTATGTATGTTTTGTCAGCAAACTTATCGCAATAGACTCGTTGAATAAGTAAAATTAAAAAAGGAGCCGCCATTTTGAGATAGGACATTGACCTTGGATTTGACAGTTGTCCTTATACTGCAGAGCGATGTCACAGTCGTATGTCATATTCATTGAGAACCACGTCACTATTAAAATAAGGACGTCCTTTGTCATGCAAAATGGGAGCAAATAAAAAACGAAATCTGAATTAAAAAATCGAATCCAATTTTCAAGAAGTGCTCCCAGTCCGATCCACCAATAAAATTGAAAAGCTTACTAGGTGGAGCCTGTAACTTATAGGCAGATTACCATAATTTAGTTTAGGTGTGATGCAAAGTAGGGCGAAATTCCCGCTGTTACCCCATCTGCACTCTTGCCCGGACGAAAGTGCAAGATTGGAATTTTAAATGTTCTCATTTTAAAACATCGGGGAAAAATCATTCCTGAAAGTTTACTTTTTCTAGTTTTTGAATGCGCCTTGAATCTGAGATTTAGCGGTGGTAGGTTCCGGAAGGGGCCGCCTGGCTCGCGACCACCCTCTCACCGGAGTCCGGCGCCAGACAGCTTGCTGTGTTCCGTCGGTGCAGGTGCTATAACAGGCATTTTCTGGGTTTGCTCGCTCCATCGGAGAGCCCGATGGTGTAGTGGATAGGGCCGCTGCCTCCTGAGCGGGAGGTCGTGGTTCGAACCCCACCACGTACCAATGTGTTTTTCGGTTTTCGAATTTCATATGTACGTTTATGTCAGTGCTAAGCATTGGCGGCTTGAAAACTCTGACCTAATCTAGGATTGGGTCTGGTTTCCCTTCTGGGTTGCGGAGGTCAGATGGCAGTCGCTCTGTGTAAAAACCAGTACCCTCGTTCAATCCCCTAGATTAGGAAGCCGACCCCGTGAGATACGGGACAAGGCTAGCTCGCTCCATCGTCGACTCTGTCACGGTCATCTCTGACCTTTGTGTCTATAGTCAAGAGCAAACCCATTTCAAGTAATAAAAGAGTTATATATTTCATAGAGTATTATTAGCAGTTATACCTACTCTCCTATAAACAGACTGGATTTGCACATCAATAGCAGCATCTTTTAATCACGTCCTCTCGTTGTTTTCCTTTTGTGCCACGTCAAGCCGCTAGTAAAACTCAGCATATAAACTCTTAAACGTCCGCTATCCGTGATCTATTGGCTCGACACAGACTGTACCGCCGACCGTTTGCAGATCCGTATCGGTGTCAGCACATCACTCTACCGCAGGAAATAAACTCGCTACTACCCGCAGCCAGCGCAAACATACAGATTTATGTCCCCGCACTATCACCACTGATATTCCCACCCTTTGTACGATAGTAGACTCCATGCGGGACTGAGAGTGATAGGAAGATATAGAATCTTCCAGCTACTTCTCCTCCCGGGCATGCTTTAGACACTAGCAAAGGGATTCGAGGGTAACAGTCTATTATAATTTAGGCGATGGCATAAGAATAAATAAAACTACGTAGAATGGAAACTCCTTTGACCGAGTCCCAAAAGCCGCCTATTATATACCTACTTTCCCCTTCGCCTCGCGACGTCCTGCTGTCGTCCAGCCGTATTGCTAGGGTTGCTTACTGTTAAAATATTGTTTACGTATAGAGATGATAAGAAAATAAGTTTAAATATAATTTTCTCTTTACTTTAATATCATTATATTACTATTTTTTTTTCTAAATATAACATTCAAGTTTGCCACCCTGCACTTTCACCCGCAGCTAAGTCAGTTCGCTACGTTACGCACATACTTTTTTAAAGTGTGTTACTTTTGCCTTACCTACCATACCGGATTTCATTTTTTTGTGTCGGACAATATATATCTAATAAATTAAATACCTAATAATAAAATAAAAATGCTTTTTATTGATTTACATTACACCTTACGTTACATTTCATGCATTATAAATATACTTACATTGAATTTCATTACTATTACTTATTTGTTAGTATTACTATAAAATTTTAAATTCATTATGAATTACATCTGATAACGTATCTACAAACAACAAAAAAGGGAACGCGCGTTCTGCGACGCCGGTGTTGACTACCCGACTGAGCTACATGTTTTATATATGATCCAGACGGTAGGTAATAATATATAATATCGTGACCTTGAGTGCGTTTGAAGCGGGAGTTTCCATTCTATGTTGTTTTACTCATTCTTATGGCGCTGGGCTGGTTATCTAAATAGCGATAGATACACATTTCAAACATACAGATTTATGTCCCCGCACTGTCACCACTGATATTCCCACCATATAGATATTGGTATTGCACTAGGACCATCCTGCATGCGTGAGGTCTGACCTATTGGCTCACGATCCTGGGTTTCAGTTAAGGGGAACACAAAGGTGATAGATACTTAATTGTTATTTAGTGAGATTTTCCAGATTGGTTTCAATTTTTTTTTTTGTCAACAATATAAATTGTGTTCGAAGTTACATAAAATAACAGTTCAAGATTACAATAAAAATTAACAATCAAAAAGACTTATCAACAGTTCAATATTAGGAAAAATAATCATTTTATAATTAAATTCAAATAGATAAGAGTGTAAAGTCAAGGTAATACTTATATTAAAAACAAGTATTTCAAAATAACTAAATTAAAATAATATTCCTAAAACTACATTCAAAATAACAATGTAAATAGTTACATTTGCTGTTAGCTATAACTAACATTTAAAAAATACGTAGATAAATTACATGTCACATTATAAAATTACATTATTGAAAACAACAGTGTGCTTTACGTTTACGTTTTGATCATTGTATAGCTAAAACTCGTCAATACTATAGCAGCACCTTTCCAAAAGGTATGCTTTTAATTTGTGTTTAAAAGAATTTACATTCTTTATAGTTTTTAGAGTTGAAGGTAATCGGTTAAACAAACTAACTGCCTGGTATCGCGCGCAGTGTTTAACTACATTCAAAGTAGGCTGAATAATATTATTTAGGTCCTTTCGCCTAGTGGATATTCGTAACTCCATTTCCGTTTCAGTCTCAAAAATGTGTCTTTGTTTGACGACATCAGTTAGTAAGACCAAAATATAAAGACTCGGAACAGTCAAAATGCCCAGACTTTTAAAATGGGGTTTACATGAATCCCACGGTGGGATGCCAACTATTGTTCGTACTGCTCGTTTCTGGGCAATAAACGCTTTCTGGATGTTATAGCAGTAGCTATTACCCCATAGTGTGACGCTGTACCTAAGTTTCGATTCAATGAGAGCAAAATAAATAATTTTTAGCTGTTTGCTTGTCAGTTCGTCTCTCAAGCTACGCAAAGCATAACATGCCGAGCTTATTGAACTTTCCACGGACTTTAATTCAGGTTTCTAGTTCAGAAATTGGTACAAATATACACCCTAGAATTTAATTTCACTAACATTCCTAATCGACTCTCCATTTATTGTAACATCCAAAATGTCTCTATTTCGAGCCGTGGTCTTTAAAAGCAATATGTTTGTTTTACAAGTATTTAATTTGAGATTATTGCATTGGAACCATTCATTAAATACAGTTAGTGCTTGACTAACCTTATCATTTAGGTCATGAATATTATCACTTGACAAAATGGCGTTCGTGTCATCTGCAAATACAACTAGTTTTACTTCAGGGATTTGATGAGTAATAAAATTCAGCATGTCATTTAAAAATATTATTAACAGAATTGGACCTAATATAGAGCCCTGTGGCACGCCTCTAGATACCTTTACCAATTTTGAAGTATGACGACTTTGAGTCTGAGTGCCTTCTGTAAGTTGGGTTATCTCAACAAATTGTTGCCTGTTATTAAGATACTATTTAAACAAATCTAAGGCACGGTTTCGTATACCATAATACTCAAATTTTTGTATCAGTATATCGTGGTCCACTGTATCAAACGCAGAGCTCAAGTCTAAAAATATTCCAGCAACTTTTTTCTTAATGTTTAATTGTTGCATTGTATCATCAATGAGAGTATCTATGGCTGTGGTAGTACCGATTCCTCTCTGGTAACCAAACTGTCTCATATGAAGAACAGAATTAGTAAGAATGTGATTTAATAATCTGGATTTCAAGATCTTCTCAAAGATTTTTGCTAAAGATGGAATAAGCGAGATTGGTATATAATTCCTTGGATCCATTTTGCAATTCTTTTTATGTATTGGTACTACTCTACCTTTTTTCAATTGATCAGAAAATGTGCTTTCTCTAATACATAAATTAAAGAAATGAGATAAGGGTTCAGCCATTACGTCAATATTGTCTTTTATTACTGAAATTGGCACTTCATCGTAACCTGATGATTTTTTCGCTAACATACCTTGTACTATCTTTGTCACTTCAAACTTGTTTGTCGGACGTAGTTCCATTTCAGTTTCTACTCGTTTGGTACTTGTTTTTAGTAAATAATTTGCTTTTAATAAATCACTAGAGTTCATCAAATTTTCTGGGTCAAAAGAACTACTAAAAACATTAGCAACGTCAATAGGCTCGTCAATAATGCGATTATTTACTTTTAAAACAATTTTACCATTTAACGCTCTAGGTTTTTTATTTGTGTGTCTATTGACTATGCTCCAAATTCCTTTCACAGAATTTTTAGAGTTCTCTATTTATGCTTGAACATTTATTGACCTCGCATTTCTCAAGACCTTTTTGTACAGTTTTATATACGATGTCCGGTAATTAAATAGAGTTGTGTCATTATGTGTTTTGTCTAGCGTGCAGAGTACTCTTTTCATTTTACTCGAGACTCTTACACCTTTTGTAACCCAGTTAAGTTTTGTTGACTCTTTAAAATAAACTCTTTTCCTTACTTTCTTAAAGCTTACTAAAAAGATTTCCCTAAACTTTTTAAGAAACCCGTTTATTCCTAAACAATTCCAATCCACGTTAAGCATATTTTGTCTAAATATGCAGCTATTAAATAATCTCTTTTCTACAAACATCGTTTGATCGTTCTTACAATCCATCACCTTTCCCCCGGTTTTACTTTCTAACTCTACTCTACCTAGAATTACACTATGCCCGTCTGATAGACCATTTTGATCTACATTTATGTTCTTTATCCCATTATCAGAAATATTAGTTATAAAATTATCTATACACGATTGCAATCCATTACGTTCAAATGTCACAGTACTATCCACTAGATGTCTAAAATTATAACATTTCAGCAAGTTCAAAAAATCTGATTTGTTATCATCATTTTCTTTCATCATATCGACATTAAAATCTCCACAAATCAAGCAATATTTTTTTAAAAAGTGCTGCAATAATAACTCTAGTTTTTGTAGAGACGCGGCAAAATTTTTATTATTTTGATACAAACAACACAGATTCAGATTAGTATCTAAATCCCGCAAACCGCACACTTCAAAGCACTCACATTTGCTTATTTTATTACAAAAATCTATATTTACCATTTCTCTACCTTTTCTAACTAATATCAGTGTTCCACCTCTAATTTTATTAGACCTTGTATAATATGCAGCCAATTCGTATTGATTCAAATTTAGATTTTTTATAGCAGTTTCATTTAAGAAGTGTTCACAAATACAGACATTGTCCTGATTAAACTGTAATTCATCCAGGTATAATTCTATTTGGTCTTTTTTCGTGTTTATACCACATACATTCTGAAAGAAAATGTTTAATTGTACATTTGGATATACGAACTTTTTAGCAATGGTTGGAGTTGTAGAAGAAATGGATACATATGATTCACAATTACCTATGTCCTTGCTCACGAAAAAGCTGTATTTTTAACGATTTACAAATAAAGTCAATAGTATCAAATATGTCATTAAATAATGTTTGCATTCCAAGACCATTCAGAGTCCCTGTATTTTTATGAAACATAGAAAATTCATATTCCAAGTTTTTATTGGAGTCTACCAAATAATTGTATCAAGCGTATTCATGTGACTCTATATCCAAACAAAGCAGATTATTAAAAACTTATATACGTGAATTGTATATATTCATGAATTGTCCATGTTTATATGTCGATGAACAAATTATAATATTTGTGTGTTGAATACTTGATAGAGTCTCTCTAATAAATATGACTAAACCAGGGTAATCAACAGTTGTACGGAAGTCTTCTTCACCTAAAATTACTATACAAAAGTCTGCCATGGTGAAGTTTCTTAGTTTAGAATCTAAGCCCGTTAACAGGTGGTGTGTATCGCAGTTTGCCATGTTATAATGACAAAATTCAAAATTTCCGTTAAGTGTATTGTTTGCCGCCGTTAATACTTTGTTTGATTTATTAGAGCTCAATATGCATACTCTATGCTTCGGTTTCTGGTCTTGTGAAGTCTCGTTAGGTAATTTAGGCTGGGTCTGTTCCGGAGTGTGGGGTGGTTGTGCTTGTGGCATATTTGGAAGTTTTACCCGTGAAAATGAGTTCTCTACATTAGTATTGGTGCTAATTTCGACCTTTGTTTGGAACGATTCTTCTGCCTCTGGGAGTAAAAAGGACATATAATTGTTAATTTTAGATTTTAATTGCTTTTTCTTGCTGCTGGATGTCATACATAATTTTCCCAGGTGGTCGCATTTCTTCATGTATTTCTGTAACTCATTTTTTAATTCACAATTTTCGGTCACCATATTTGTGATTTCGTTGTCAGCCGACTCTAGTTGCGCTTCCAGCATTATCACCTTTTCCCTTAATTGTTCTAGTTCACTTAGCATCAACACATTATTTAACTCTGGGCAGCTTCTTCTAAAGTCAAGACACGGTGGTGTTTCATCATCATCATCATCGCAATCGATTTCTATTGTTGACTCGAAAGAGTTCGACGTGGAAACGTTCACTATAACAGGTTTCTTCCTACGGTGTGTAATATTATTAGACATTTCAGGTGTAGTATTGTTCTGTATTAATGTTAATTGTCTATGAGGTTTGTTTTCAGTTTCAGTCAAAGTTACTTCAACTTCAGTCGATTTAATGCTTAATAGGGTATTGGTGTATAATACACAGGATTTGTCAGTGGGTGAGCAAGCTGAGGTCACCTGTTCGTCCGATTTGTTCTCCGTTTCAGTCGAAGACAGCGTGCATTTTGGAATAATGTTGGAACCGCTCGCATCAACCAATTCAATCGTGGGTATGAGACTAGTGTTAGATGTGCAGGAATTGTCCGTGGTGGTTACTTTTTACCAAAAACAGCTGAAACTGCGCTACTGCTCTTAATAGAAATAGGGGTAGAGATGTTTGCCTCTGTAACGATCGTGGTACTGTTACTTTCAAGTGGCAACGGTGTGTTTCCAGTGCTTATTTTAGGAATCTCCTTTAGTTTGTTTTTTTATGTCATTTGGAGTGCTTGTTTTAGCTTGTACGCATTTTACACACTTCCGAAATGCTTTTTTTCCTGGTTCCATGAGTGTATAACGCTGTCTTGACACATTTGAACATCCATCGACACACAGTACTTTTTTACAGGAAGAACAAGTAATGTAGTCGTTTCTTTTAAACTTTTTATTACAACCATCACAAGTTTGGATTTTTGCTGCCATGTCTAAAAATTACTTTTTAAATACGGGCTATATAGTGCCCTCTAATTATTTAATCAATATAGATGTTCCGTTACATACACACTGTAGATACAGGTCACGAGATGGCGTATAGTATCGTCCTCTCTTGGCGAGTAGGGTATAACTAGTATTAAGTTCCGCTACTTCACGCTAGATGGCGTATAAATAGCTCCCTCTCTTGAAATTCGCTTGAAATTATTAGCAAACAGAATCGCAGCACTTGATTGGTCAATTCTGTGTTGTTGTTTCAATTTCAAAATCGTTAACGTAATCAATTTATTAAGATTTCTATTTAATCACATAATAACACTCTTCTATGCTGCAGATGTTATCACTTATTAATTTTACAGTACTTACGATTGTAATCAGCAGCAATCGCAGAACCAGATCACAATTATTACGTGTTATATAGCACTTGTATTGTTATTTTAGATAAGCCTTGATTTATCCACAAACACTGATTTACTATATTTGCAAACACTTGTACACAATATTTATAGGTATAGAAAAATATTTAAAACATTTACGCACTAGGTTTTTACAGAAGAAAAATTAAAATCAAATTACAATACGGAGACGATGTTTACGTGACGGTGGCGCCACCACGATGAAGTTATGTTAGGCCATTGCAAACTAAATCACCCGATTGTCTGTAAGAATATGTACTCCTTGCTTCAGAGGACACATTGAAGCGTCGGACCTGTTAACTGTCCGCTGTCCGTCCATCGTGGATCCTTATCGGTGTCAGCACATCACTCTCTCGCAGGAAATAAACTCACTACTACCCGCGGCAAATATACAGATTTATGTCCCCACACTATCACAACTGATACTCCCGCCCTTTGTACGATTGTAGTAGTACCGTACCATACGTACAAATATTAATCACGCCTTTATCCCTAATGGGGTAGCTAGAGCGTAATCGACCTAAACAAAGGTCATTCCACCACGTCTGCCAAAGTTTTGAGGGTTATTTAAGATAGATTTGTAGGTATATAAATATTGCTGTAGTGACAAGTTGTCAGCCCATCACCTAAATTGATATATATGGAAACCCTCGGATCCCTTAGCTGGTTTTAACAGCGTGCCCTGTAGGAAATGCAGCTGGCACATTCTATGTGTTTCTCTCGCTCCCAGTGCAGCATGGAAGAAAACCGTAAACATCATGTCGAAATCGAAACTCATGAAATTGCATATTTTATGTATCTCTATTGAGTAGAGTGACGCCCCAACGTTTTATACAGATACGGAATTTTCCAATAAAACTGCTCGATGGAATTCTCCTAGCATTTCATGATTTATGACTCGCGCCTCAAACTTGCCGCAGTGACGGATGTTGGCTACTATGTCTTTACTTAAAAATTTTGTTGCATGCTAGACGGGAAATTTATTACCTTCAATATTTTATGCGATAGCGACGACCACTAGACAGGAACTCGCATTTTCAAATTTCCTTGGAATTTGTCGGCAATATTGTTGCTGTTACACATTTTTCATGATTTTAGGTGACATCATGTTCTGAGTTATGCTATAGGGTGAAAGTTCAGGCACGTACGAACTACCTACACAATCATATCATGTCTTCGTGATACTCTTCGCTTTTATATTTCTTTTGTTTTTGTGAGATAATAAAGACGTAGACGTTCTTCCATGCTGGACTGGGAGCGAGAGGAAAACATACAATGTGCCAGATGCATTTCCTCCCGGGCATGCTGTTAAACCCAGCCTATGGGATCCGAGGGTTTCTGTATATTGCAATTTAGGCGATGGGCTGAATATCTGTCACTACAGAAATATACCTACAAATCTATCTTACATTACCCTGAAAACTTCGGCAGACGTGGTGGAACAACCTTTGTTCTGATCGTTTGCGCTCTGCCTACTCCATTAGGGATAAAGGTGTGGTTATATATATATATATATATATATATATATGTATGTATAAAGACATATTTTTGTTTTGAGTATGGGGTTTGAATTTATATTACCAATTTCGAATATTTGTGAAAAAGGGTACCTTTTACATAGACCATTAGTAAAGGGTAGATTCAAGATACTTCCATGCTGGACTGGGAGCGAGGGAAAAACATAGAATGTGCCAGCTGCATTTCCTCAACAAAAAAACAAGCTAAAGGAACCGAGGGTTTCTGTATATTGCAATTCAGGCGATAGGCTGACAACCTGTCACTACAGCAATATACCTACAAATCTTAATCTATCTTTAATAACCTTCAAAACTTTGTCAGACGTGGCGAAACGATCTTTGTTTAGGTCGTATACGCTCTGCCTACCCCATTAGGGATAAAGGCGTGATTATATGTATGTATGTAGATTCAAGATGGCGGCGTTGGTTCCTTTTTTAGTCACGTTCATTTGAAGCGCGGTCGTCTTGTACGCTTCTGTTGATCGGATCTGAGATGTAGTATCGTTTCCGGGTGACACGATCCTCGCATTCTAAGGGATGAGGAATCTGTGGAACACAATAAAATGTGTCTTGGCACGATGCTTGTTTGGAACAGATCTGACGAGATAAAACTGTTTGTTATTTTTTGTAAGGAAATATGTCAGGATGTCGTATCTATAAAATAATAAAAATATTTGCGATATTGGTGAAATTGATAATAGTGGTAATATCCGATCTTACTATACGTAGTTGGCGTTATTTTCTTTACTATAGTGTTCTCTTTTTATTTTATGTCTAAGTACATACATACATAAAATCACGCCTTTATCCCTTACGGGGTAGGCAGAGCGTTAAACGCCTCGTGAAAGGCGCTTTCGCCGCGTCTGACAAAAATTGAGGGCAATTTTAGATTGTAATGTGTATTGCTAACGTGTAGTGACAGGTTGTCAGCCCATCGCCTAAATTACAATACACTGTAACCCTCGAGTCCCTTTTGCTGTCTTCTACAGCATGCCCGGGAGGAAGGGCAGCTGGAACATTCTATGTTTTTCTATCTCTCCCAGTCCAGCATGGAAGAAATGTCTAAGTAGTACAGTTTTTTTTTAGATTAAGTGAGTTTCCCTTACGGGGTTCTCACACTTGGAGTAGATCTGCATGCTCTCGAGGAATAATGTAAATTACCTAAACGCCTGAGAGGCGTTCACTTGCATTACCACTCATCGACGAAAAACACAAAGTTCTAGGCATCTGATTTTGGTGGTCGTGAGACCGCTCTTTGCATTTCTTTCTTTTTTCGACGATTTTGTTGCGTCGATGATGGGCCGAGCTCACCCAAAAGATGCCTGTTATGACACTAGCACTTTCTCGTACCGACGGAACTCCGGTGAATGGGTGGTCCTGAACCAGACGGTGTTGCGGAGCCTATCACCTCTTTGTTGGTATCGTTCATACATACCTATACTCACGTTTTTATCCCTAATGGATAGGCAGAGCGTAGACGACCTAAACAAAGGTCGTTCCGTAACATCTGATAATGTTTTGAGGGTTATTTATGATACATTTGTAGGTATATATATTACTGTAGTGACAGGTTGTCAGCCTATCGCCTGAATTGCAATATACTGAAACCCTCGAATCCTTTAGCTGGTTTTTACAGCATGCCCGGGAGGAAATGCAGCTGGCGCATTCTATGTATTTCTTTCGCTCCCAGTCTATCATGGAAGAATCATATGGTATCGTTCAGCTAGGCTTATTCACAGGCAAGCCTGTGTTGTGTTGCCCTTCCCGGGCTGGACTAGGAGGAAGGTTTTTCCGAAAATACTTAATCTTGTCCTCAGGTGCTTATTTACGATCTTTACCGTTAGTGGTTGTCAAAATGTATACAAGAAGGGTTATAAATATGTATGAAGGAAGAAAATCGCGATAAATAACAGTCGGACACGCGCGGATGCAAGTGACACTCCCTTACCGTGGTACATAGATAAAAATAAATAAAGATAACTACCACCACCTAGGAAAAAAGTAACACTGCTAAACAAACTAGATCTTTAACATTTCCAGGATAACTGTTTATTTAGTAGGGCCTATTTTGTACCCTCATCCATATTAGATTCGTATCCAATTCGTATTAAAAAAAAAGATCATGAAACTTACATTCTAAGAAAGCCAAATCGAATACGAATCTAATTTGGATGAGTTCACAAACGCCTTAATACCTATATAATATACAACTAATACGTCTGAAAATTTGTCTGACGAGAAGAAAACAGTTCTTCTTAAAGCTCTATTGCTCTCCCTGTTACCGATATAGTTACATTTGCCAAGTGAGTATGGCAAATATTGCCCCAGTTCAAGCACTTCACTGTTTTCCGGCTGATTTAGTAGCTAGGCCTACTAATCACTACATAGTATAAAACAAAGTCACTTTCCGTGTCTGTATGTCCGTCTGTCCCTATGTATGCTTAGGTCTTTAAAACTACACAACGGATTTTGCGCGATTCAATAGATAGAGTGGCGTCCCGCAAACTGATATGCGTTGCTCAGTCAACTAAACTAAAAAACTATCACCAGGAATTTCTTTCACGCGATGAAAAAATAAATTGAACTTCTCATACAAAATGACCACCTTGATCAGACAATTTGTATGGAAAACCTATTTTTTTTTATACTTCCTTTAAAAAAATCCGTCTAATAGTTGTTCAGTTCCGTTGACTGAGCAACCCTATCAGTTTGCAGATACTGTCTCTTACACTCTGTATGTATGTATAATAATAGCTGAAAAACACTGATAAACCCTGCGAAGCCGGGGCGGGTTGCTAGTAATATTATAAATCCAAAAGTATAAGTATATATAAAGTATATTTGTAACTAAATCACGCTTGAACCACTGAATGGGTCAGGGATGAGACTTGGCTTCTACATAGGAGCTTCTTCTTCACAGTCATCGACCCGACATAGGAGCTAGTAGTAACATATCTACAGTTTTCGGCAATTTCTCTTCGGTATTGAAATAGATCGGTAAAGGTAGGGCGTGATTTATATTCAACTCTTTCTGCCGGATGGTGCCCAAGCTCGGGCTCATTACACGCCCCCCGTAGATTTACGGTGCACACGTAAACGTAAAAAAAATAAGAGTTCATATTCAAAACCGACTGTTACCTGGAGTACCTTTATCCCTTACGGAGAATCTTGTTTTGCCTATTACAATATAACCGTAATTCATAGACAAACAGGGTAAGGTAGAATAGCTGTGGGTTTTTTAAAATTAATATTCTCCTTTGTTTTTGCAAGCACGGTTATAATACATACATATAAGCAAGACTTTATCCCTAATAGGGTAGGCAGAGCGTAAGCGACCTAAATAAAGGTCGTTTCGCCTCGTCTCACAAAGTTTTGAGGGTTTTTTAAGATAGATTTGAAAGTACATCGCTGTAGTGATAGGTTGTCAGCCCATCGCCGAAATTGCAATATACTGAAACCCTCGGATCCCTTAGCTGGTTTTTATAGCATGCTCGCGAGGAAATGTAGCTGGCACATTCAGTGTTTTTCTCTCGTTCCCAGTCCAGCATGGACGAATAACGTAATGGAAGAAACGGTTATAATAAGCGCCTAATAAAAATGAATAGTATCCAGGCCATTACAATCACAAACTATCAGTTTTTCCTTCGTTAAACGAGTTTTCCCGAGAATATTAAAGTATTCCGCAATAAAGTTTGCTTCAAATACTGACTAATATACGTACACATAGTTTAATTTACTGTCCGGCCAAAAACAATAGCTTCAGTCTTTAACTGCTGTTACTGCCCGGAGGTCCTGGGTACGATTCCCAGGGGGGAACACAAAGTTCATATTTGTAAATATATAATTTTTTGAGATTTTCCGCGGTTTGGTTAAGACAATGCAGGCCGAATCACCTGATTGTCTGGAAGAAAAAAGATTCCGTGATTCAGACGGCACGTTAAGCCGTCCGTCCGTCTCGGTCGCTGTCTTTGATAGTGGTCGCTACACAAACCATGACAGAGGCCTATTAGCTGTGCTATGAGGTGGTTTAAAAACTCTGACAGGGTTCATCGGGTCGATTGACTCGATATCCACACGACAGAAGATGAAGTCTTGAAAATGGATGCCAGTTTCCAGTTATACCTCTTCATTTTGCATGCAGGCAGTTAGTCTGCGATATTTCTGCTCGAGTGAAAGGCTTTCTGATCGAAATAGTCACATAAAGGCCGCCCTGTCGTCTACTTCAATAGTTGGAAAGGTTCCAAAGCTATTTATGGCAAGTTTCGGCAAGTTACTTGAGACAGCTATCTTTGAAGACTTGGATGGCCTTTCTTTTGGAGTATTTTGTTCAAAAAGAACCACGCTGGCCTGAATGAGCCAGCTGCATTTCCTCCCGGGCATGCTGTAAAAACCAACTAAGGAATCCGAGGGTTTCAGTATATTATAATTTAGGCGATGGGCTGACAACCTATCACTAAGCAATATACCTTCAAATCTATCTTAAGTAACCCTTAAAGCTTTGTCAGACGAGGCAAAACGACCTTTGTTTAGGACTTTGTCTACCCCATTAGGGATAAAGGCGTGACTATATGTATGCATATTGTTCAAAAAGCATAATTTTTTTACATTTTATCCACATTTTTTTTTCAAAAAACTGTAAATTCTATTGCTGACCCGCTCATGATTGGTCCCAAAGTTCCTATATACATCTATCTGTACCTTATCATAAGCGTAGGTATATCATGCTCTATTCGTTAGTCATAGCCCGATGGTGTAGTGGATAGGGCCGCTGCCTCCTGAGCGGGAGGTCGTGGTTCGAATCCCACCACGTACCAATGTGTTTTTCGGTTTTCGAATTTCATATGTACGTTTATTCGGCGCTTTTTCCGTGCTTCGGAAGGCACGTTAAGCCGTTGGTCCCGGTTAATATCGTTTAATACCGTAGATATTAGTCATTAAGTCATGTCAGAGGCCAATGCTAAGCATTGGCGGCTTGAAAACTCTGACCTAATCTAGGATTGGGTCTGGTTTCCCTTCTGGGTTGCGGAGGTCAGATGGCAGTCGCTCTGTGTAAAAACCAGTAGCCTCGTTCAATCCCCTAGATTAGGTAGCCAACCCCGTGAGATACGGGATAAGGCTAGGGAGATGATGATTCGTTAGTCATAGCCACTTGAATTTGAGACATAATATATCCCCTGTGCACGCCAGCGCCCTCATCAGTAAAAAAATCATTACCCACTGAATACGCAATTAATCTAAGGCCCGTATTTATAAACTAATCTCAAGATTGAGCAGTAATAAGTTTGGATTTGACAGGTCATAATGTACTGAAATGACAACTTAAACTCGCTGTCAGTCTCAAGTGGTGATTTTTTAATCACGACTATAAAAATCGCCCGTAGGCTCGTATTTATATGCGGGCCTAAAATTCGGTAAATCAGTTTGGTACTGAAGTTTATCTTAAACATTATAAGTAAATAATTCAGCGTTCACTGCAGTTATAGATAGCAAAAGTGCTAAATGGGACAGTTTTTCGCAAATTTTCTATCTGAAACTACAACGTACTATAAGTTTGGTTTAACCACAATCTGATCGACCGGACTTTCAATTGATTGTGTTTTCAGTGAATTATGATATTTTGACTGATGAGGGCGCCACTTAGCCTAGGGGAGCCTCTTATTGATAATGATAGCTTGCTACTCAAAACTTTTTGTTTGAAATAAAGGGTGTTGTTTTAAGATTTAGTCGATTCTAGCGCAAAAAAGGCGTTCCGGGTATTTGGCGACTTCAAGTAACACATATTTAAGTTATTATTTTTCAGAATTATACATACAAACATATTATCACGCCTTTATCCCTAATGGGGAAGGCAGAGCGTAAACGACCTAAACAAAGGTCGTTTCGCCACGTCTGACAAAGTTTTCAGGGTTATTTTAGATGGATTTGTACGCATATTGCTGAAGTGACAGGTTGTCAGCCAATCACCTTAATTGCAATATACTGAAACCCTCAGATCCCTTAGCTGGTTTTTACAACATGCTTGGGGGAAATGCAGCTGGCACATTCTATGTTTTTCTCTCACTTCCAGTCTAGCATGAAAGCAAGCATTTTTAGAAGTATACTTAACCCTTTTAAGGAAAATTCATTTTGCTGAGAATGAACCCTTGGAACCAAAATAGATGAAATTAAATTTCAGTGTGAGTGGAACAACAAAGGCAATATATTTAAAATTGTATACAAATAATGTATACTTCTCGAGAATTATTTCTAAATAGCCCTGTATAAGCCCTTATTGATATACGCATCGATGATAACGTAACTACTGTTATAATGGGGAAAGTAATAACAACGAATTTATCAGTTATTAAACAAAATTGTGTTTGTTTGTTTAACCTTTCTCATATCAAATGGGTCAACAACGTTTTAAAACAAAGCTTTCAAAATAGTTAAATTTTATAATAGTTTATTTGAAAAGATCAAATTCATTATGAAGCTGGAAAGGGTCTGTAATAAAATGTTGGTGATTGATGATATAGCTAGTGGGTGCAACAGTACCGACCTCAATAACAGCACCGACCGCTCCAACAGCACAGACCGATCCAATAGCACCGACCGCTCCAACAGCACAGACCGATCCAATAGCACCGACCAGTCCAACAGCATAGACCGATCCAATAGTACAGACCGATCTAACGGCGCCCACCGCTCCGACAGCATCCACCGCTTCAACAGTATCGATAAAAAAAAAACAAGCACTAACCACAACTTTACAACCAACTCGACAAACCCCACCTGATACTGAACTTCTGAACAGCAACCCATACCAATTACGTCCACGACTGAGAAACAATCCACACCAATCACATCCACAACTGAACAGCAATCCACACCAATTACATCCACAACCAAACAGCAATCCACACCAATTACATCCACAACTGAAAAGCAATCCACACCAATTACATCCACAACTGAACAGCAATCCACACCAATTACATCCACAACTGAACAGCAATCCACACCAATTACATCCACAACTGAACAGCAATCCACACCAATTACATCCACAACTGAACAGCAATCCACACTAATTACATCCACAACTGAACAGCAATTCACACCAATTACATCCACAACTGAACAGCAATCCACACCAATTACATCCACATCTGAACAGCAATCCACACCAATTACATCCACAGCCGAACAGCAATCCACACCAATCACATCCACAACTGAACAGCAATTTACACCAATTACATCCACAACTGAACAGCAATTCACGCAAATTACATTTACAACCGAACATCACTCACGTTAACACAATCAGCAGAAAGCTCTATTTTTCCTTTCACTCCCTTAAACGTCTTCAAAGTTTCTTGCCCCTGAAAACTAAAATCTCTTTGGTACAATCTCTCTTCTTTCCAATTCTGGATTACGCCGATTCTTGTTACTTAGATGCCACAGAGGAGCTACTAAACAAGCTTGAGCGCCTTCAAAATCTTTGCATACGTTTCGTGTATGGTCTACGAAAGTACGATCATGTTTCCCAGTTTCGCAAACAGCTCAAGTGGCTCCCAATCCGCTTCCGCCGGAACACTCACATTCTCTGTTTACTCTATAACATTCTTTCAAACCCTTGCTCTCCCAATTATCTTCGTGAATGTTTCAATTTCTCGCGTTCCCAGGACAAACCATGTCGTCCTATTGTTAAATCACTACTGTCTATTCCTCAGCACCACACAGATTTTTACTCTTAATCTTTCACTGTCAATGCGGCCAGGTTATGGAATTCGCTGCTGCACACGGTCCGTGACAGTCCTTCTGTCGCTGTCTTTAAAAAGAGAGTAAAAGAGCATTACCTTTCACTTTCCGTATAGTATTAGTATGTATATATATGTATTTATATGTATTCATTTATATTTAGTTATTATGATTTTAAGTATTTATATAATTAGTTATTTATGTAATTTATAAATTTCGGGTATTATTTTAATATTATGCTTTATTTTTGCACGCCTAATTTGCTTCTCATTTTAAGTCTCACTTCCGTAGGTCAGCTGGAAGAAATTTCTTAGTAGAAATAAGCTGTACCTGTTGTGTCGGTATTCCTTGTGTATTGTCTTTCTCATGTTACTTGTGTACAATAAACAGTAAATAAATAAATAAATAAGCATTCCACACAAATTACATCCACAACTGAATAGCAATTCACGCCAACTACAAACAAAATAATCAAATACATCCGGAAGACCAACTTCACCACAACAAAGTCTAGTATAGCGATCTCCTTATAGTAAAAAGTTTATATAAAAGAGCCATTATTTTTCTGCCTTTGGTTTATGTACACCTTCCCCTTTTTATGCTGTTACCACAAAGGTAACGGTATTAATAGCAAGAAGTAAAGAAACAAGTTTCCCACATCAGAATTATCATCCAATGGCAAAAGCTCCATTCTCTTTCTTAGAATTTCATTTATTTCTAAGTTATTTTGGCTAAACCTGTTGTCAACTTATAGCGCTATAATTATATTTGCTCCGAATAAGAAAGAAAGGTAAATAACCAATTAACATGTTACAATACCGGTAATTCCAGTATTTTGCTAATAAGGCGCTATCGCTTTAGTTATTAACAGAATTAATTTGTATTTCCCTAATAGACCAGTCAATAAAGAGACGCAGAACGCATTAAAAACAATAAGGTTATGGGAGAGCTTTGTATTTGCGACCACTATGTTGTACTATTGATGAAACGTAAAAGAATATTTATGGTATTACCCGTGACTGGGAAAAGATATTTTACAAAGAAGCGACAGTTACTTGTGATTAATTTTGCAACAGCAATTTATCTTTTTTGTAAGGCAATTAAAAAAACACTTTATTCTTAATTTTACCTATAGAATCATGTCATTAGTAATTACGAAGAGCATTAAAATACATACATACATAAAATCACTCCTCTATTCCTTACGGGGTAGGCAGAGCGTAAAACGCCTCGTGAAAGGCGCTTTCGCCACGTCTGACAAAAATAGAGGAAAATTTTAGATTGTAATGTGTATTACTGTAGTGACAGGTTGTCAGCCTGTCGCCCAATTTACAATAAACTGTAATCCTCGAATTCCTTTTGCTGACTTCTTAAAATACATTGAAATATATATTTTTCTTTCACCATATTACAGCTGCTACTTGCGTAGCTATAATCTCGTAGAAAAGGGATGTTTATTATATCTGCTCATGGAAACAATGTTTTATATTCTCTATTATGTTATAACTTTTTATTTTCAATTATTTCGCATGCATTTATTTGTGAAAAAGTCTTTGAAATATTTAATTCTGTATTATATAGTTAGAAACACTATATACGTGCAGCCTACCACATTTTTTTTCTTAATAGATTGGCCTAAACCAGTCCTTTCCTCAATCCCTTCACCTTTTTGAGACCTAACAGTGTATATCAAAAGAAAAAAAACTTCCAAACGTAACACGCGTCCTTCGAGTCATTTTCTCAAGAATTTCCGGGTGCTATTAGCGCGGTATAAGTCGATTTATAGTAGTATAGAGTAGTAGTAGAGTGGTTGTGTTGTTGCCGGTGATAATACGGTTAGTTGATACCATGGCGCGCTCGAGTTGGGTCGGCCGGGTCCTAGCGAGCCTTAGGTAGGTGCAAATTTGTTGATTAGTACACTGGAGTATAGTTTTTGAATATCGCTTGGTCATTATTAAACTAGAAAGTTTGAAATGCAGCTGCAACTTTTTTTACACTTGGTTTGCACTTACTTATACCTACTTGATAAGTATTTTGTAAAGTTTTTTAAACTCAAATAATAGTTTTGTGACGGCCAAAATTTGTACTCCTCGTGTTTGAAAATGTAAAAATGTGTTTTAGTTATATCTAAGGATTTTTGTTTTTTGATTTGGTGAGTTATTTTAAAGCTTATAATAAACAATACACTGTTAGTAGATATCATAAAAAGTGCTTATGTTAAGTGTTTCTATTGTTAGCAGTAAAAAGAATACTCCTTATCTCGTAGTTTTTTTAAAAATTTAGTTTAGGTACAGATTTTCTTATATATTTTAATGTATTACATTAAGAAAATCAAGCTCATTTTGATTTCAACCCTTCGATAATTTATTCAATAAATAATGGTTTTAAAAATAAAATGTAAATATAATGTTTTAAATCTTTTTAATGTTGATCTATCTTAAATGACCCTCAAAACTTTGTCAAACGGCGGAACTGACCTTTGTTTAGGTCATTCACGCTCTGACTACCCCCTTAGGGATAAAGGCATGATTATATATATGTATAAAAAAAAACTCTGAAAGCAAGATAAAAAATTACACTGACTTTGATCAATGTGTCCCGAATTCTGGACTGGATTGCTCAGTAAATGAAACTGAACATCTTTTGTGTTATGTGGAAACTTGAAAGATGTTTTGCGTCGTCCCTTGATATTTGACAGCCCGATGGTAACGTAGATAAGGCCGCTGCCTCTCTTGTAGGAGGTCATGGTTTAAATCCCACCACATACCAATGTGTTTTTCGCGAAAACTATGGAATTTGAGAACCGCGTAATTTTGTACGTTTATTCGGCGCTTTTTCCGTGCTTCGGAAGGAACGTTAAGCTGTTGGTCTCGGTTAATATCGTTTAATACCGTAGATATTGAACGTTAAGCCTTGTCAGAGGCCAGTGCTAAGCATTGGCGGCTTGAAAACTCTGACCTTATTTAGGATTGGGTCTGGTTTTCCTTCTGGGTTGCGGAGGTCAGATGGCAGTCGCTCCGTGTACAAACAGTACCCTAGTTCAATCACCTAGATTAGGTAGCCAACTTCGTAAGATACGGGATAAGATTAAGAAGATAATGACTCGTATGTGTATTTGTTTCAGTTTACTATGCTGCTCAAAGGCGGGTATATGGGACGGATCGTCTGGCTTGAGCAACTACACTTTTCCTGATGACTTCATCTTTGGAGTCTCCACTGCTGCCTACCAGATCGAAGGGGGATGGAACGAGGGTGGTAAGTGGTTTGCTCTTGACTCTATACAAAAGTCAGGGATGATTGTCCGAATCACCTGATTGTCCGAAAAAGAAAAAGGATTAAGCCGTCGGTCCCGGTCGCTGTCTTTGATAGCGGTCGTTATTCAACCCACGTCAGAGGTCTAATTACTGTGCTACTAGACGGTTTGAAAACTCATCCAGGGTTCATCGGGTCGTTCGACTCGAGAATCCACTCGCTAAGAAGAAGGGTTGATAGTGATAGAGTCGACGATGGAGCTAGTTCACCCAGAGATGCCTCTTATGGGACTGGCTAATGGCACGCTACGACGTAACACTGCAATCTGTTTGACATAATACAGAGTGTAATGTACCATAAGGATGTGAATTTTCGCGTGCAACTGAACAACTTTTTCAAGGAACACAGATCGAAAAACAATTTGGACATCCACACCTTTACAAAAATGAGGGTCCCTGATTTGTTATCTCACAACTGTGCGAATTTGCAGTTTTGTGTTATTATCTTCCATGCTAGGAAGATAATAACACAAAACTATAGACTAGGAGTGAGAGAAAAACATAGAATGTGCCAGCTGCATTTCCTCCCGGGCATGCTGTAAAATCCAGCTAAGGGATCTGATGGTTTCAGTATATTGTAATTTAGGCGATGAGCTGACAACCTATCACTACAGCAATATATGTACAAATCTTTCTTGAATGGCCCTCAACACTTTGTCAGACGCGGTGGAACGGCCTTTGTTTAGGTCGTTTACGCTCTGCCTACCCCAATGTGTATATATGTGTTATTAAATTAAGATTCTAAGGTGAAGCTATACATGGGTAGCTATTAATAGACTGAAACATAGATATGCGTGGATCTTTACACGCACGTACCGTTAAATTATCATAATGCACGTGATGTAAATGCGGGTTAGATTGTACTTAGGATAGTTAGGTACAATACAAAATATTAAACTAATAGTCCTCCCACAAGGTATTGGCGGCCAATCTCCCAGGGATCGTCCCACTGCGCAGGACTAGTTTTTATTGTCCAGGTGTTTGCGCTACATACAGATACATACATACATACATAAATTCACGCCTTTATCCCTTACGGGGTAGGCAGAGCGTCAAACTCCTCGTAAAAGGCGCTTTCGCCACGTCTGACAAAAATTGAGGGCAATTTTAGATTGTACTGTGTATTGCTATAGTGACAAGTTGTCAGCCCATCACCTAAATTACAATACACTGTAACCCTCGAGTCCCTTTTGCTGACTTCTACAGCAAGCCCGGGAGGAAGGGCAGCTGGAACTTTCTATTTTTTTCTATCTCTCCCAGTCCAGCATGGAAGAAACATACAGATGCACTCTCTAATTCATACCTAATTATTTTTATTACAGAGTCTCAACATTTGAAATAATAAAAATGTAAAAAGCCTTTTAATTTTGTCACAACCGACTCTGAATTCTTAACGAGCTTGAATAATTTCCGAAAACATATTAAGCAAATCCGTTATTGTTTCCCAATAATTGCCGTCCGTAACATTATGAAAAACATTAAACGGTTTTTTATAAAATATTTATAAACCTTTTGATTTTATGCTGTGATAAATCGACTATTTTATTTTTATTATATGTTATTAGGAAGATTTACAGACATTTATTTCCAATACTATTTCTTTTTTTATTTTTTTTTTTATTTTATAAATATTTATTAAAAGAATTATTATAGGTTTACATATAAATGGGCCGCTAAACTTAACAAAGTTTGTCTCGGCACCAATCCGCGCCACACATAAAAACACTTAAAACTACTACAAAATGAAAAATAAATTAGACAACAAGATCAACAGTACAAAAAACACAGCTAGCAGTACTATCAACTACTGCTAGCTGGTCTCTTCCCTCTTTCGGCTTCGGAGTTTCGCAGTTTTCTGCGATTGGTTTACAAGTTGTCACTACCGCACGTACACAATACATACATACATATAGTAACGCCTTCATCCCTAATGGGGTAGGCAAAGCGCAAACGATCCGAACAAAGGTCGTTCCGCCACGTCTGACAAAGTTTTGAGGATAATTTAAGATAGAGTTGTAGGTATATTGCTGCAGTGACAGGTTGTCAGCCCATCGCCTCAATTGCAATATACTGAAACCCTTGGATCCCTTAGCTGGTTTCTACAGCATGTCCGGGGGGGAAATGTAGCTGGCAAATTCTATGTTTTTCTCTCGCTCCCAGTCCAGCACGGAAATACACAATATTATGGATATACCATTTAAGCGCGACAAAACTAATTTTATTGATTTTACCGTAAGCGCTCTGTCTGCCCCCCAGGAAACATGGGCCTTCGAGTTTTGAATGACATTTGAGTGTGCTTCCCATAGATTTGTTAAAACTACAAATTATAGTCCGTCGGTCGTTAATCCATCGTGAAAAGAGTCAAGTGCTGACGACTGCAGTGCTGAATAATTGAAGATCGCTTAATTGGTGAATGCATAAAAGATGAAGTGGTAGGCACTGTGCCGCGCCGTCGATTTGGTGAAATGATGATGCCATGAATTACTATAAATTCGTTGGTATCAGTGATTTTTGTATAGGTATAGCAAAATAATACCCATACCAGTTGTTTGTTATTTTTATGCCGTTCGTATACGCAGTGTAAGGGACAGCGTCCCGAAAACTGATAGGGATTGCTTAGTCAACGGAACTGTGTCAACAGGGTTTTTTGCGGGAAGTAAAAAAAATATGGTTTTCTATACAAATTGTCTGATCGACGTGTTTTTTTTTTCATCTCCTGAATGAAATTCCTGGTGATAGAGGTTCAGTTTCGTTGACTGAGGAGCAACTCCTATCCGTTTGTACCCGGTATATTTTATTTCATGTTTTTGTAGAAATGTAGTTTAGTTTATTGAAAAGTTACAGTTTGGATTTATGTTTTTCTATTATTATGTCGTGTCGATTTGAAGATGATTCAAACTAACATAGACCAGTGTGCAATTTTAATACAAACTATTATTTTAGTATATCAAGATCAAAATCAGTCAAGTTATGTATCCTACACGTGAAAACATAAAACGACACAAGTACCTATAAACGAGTACCCTGATTTTTATCTTAAGATGATTTATTATAATGTGCAGTTGGTTCACACGATTTTGCTATAAAAGTATAATCGATGCGTCATCATTCATCAATCAACGCTAATTGCTCTGATCTTGCTTAACTAACTAACTTGTTACGTACTTGAGACTCTACTAGGCTACTTAACGTCCTTGACGGAAAACTAAACTAACCGCCTGTTTTTCATCGCTAATGTTATTGGAATCACGAAGTAGTACCTATTCTATACTAATACCATCAACACAATAATTTTATTAAATCTTTTTTTTCTACGAGTTTTCTTAGTAAACATATTTTACTTTTGACAAAATTTTTGCCTAGGGGTTTGGGTCACTGGTGTTCCCATTACGAAGGAAAACAAAAGAAAATGTACCTATCTGTTTTGCATCTTTGACAGCTACCATCCTAGATTTTTTTAGTATTAGTCATGGATTAATAATAATAAATACTCTGTACGAGTTTAATCCAAAGTCAAGAACAAACATGCACTACTAAAAATAACAAAAGATTGCTTGGGTGGGGATTAACGAGATTAAGTTTTGTTTATTTTATAATTGTGAATTATTTGCAAACGGCCAGACAAACAATATCTCAGCTTATCTCTTTATCTCATTTCAGAACAATATTAAATCCTATCCTTGACAGACCGCAATAATACCTATACCACATATTATGCGCGACAATGTTAAAACCACAGAAGAAATAAAATGGTGGAAAAATATGAATCACTGCGTACCTACTATTTATTCTTTCTTGACTTCATCTTTCGCCATTGCCATGGTATTTTGATCGGATGATGTCAATGGGAAGTAGAATGCCTTGACACTTTTTTTATTTTAATAGTCCTTGTTACTATGTAGCGCAAAAGCTTTTCGCTCGTCCACGTGTTCTACTTCCACTTGTCAACTGTAGAACTGCCTCTGTGACTTAGTGGTCAGAGCTATGGGATTATGATCCGGAGGTTCTGGGTCCGATTCCCAGAGGTAGAACACAAAGTTGATATTTGTAAATTTATCACTTTGTGAGGGTTCCCCAGTTTGGTTAGGGTATTGCAGGCTGAATCACCTGATTGTCCGAAAAGAAAAAGGATTCCGTGCTTCAGATGGCACGTTAAGCCGTTGGCCCCGGTCGCCGTCAGTGATAGTTCGTTACTCAAACCATGTCAGAGGCCTAATAGGTAAGCTACGAGGCGGTTTGAAAACTCTGACACCAGGGTTCATCGGATCTTTTGACTCGAGAATCCACTCGCTAAGTAGACTTGTCAATTGAATTTATAAACACGCACACGTCAAAGTCTTTCTCTTATCTATTTTTCATGTCACCAGCAACACAACGTGCCCTCTATGACAAATAATTTATTTATATCAAAATTTCCTCGAATCTAACAGAGGGTCTCTCGCGAGAAGTTTCAAAAGTTTCCTCCCCAGAGAGTGTAACTTGCCCAACAGTAGAGACATAGGGACACGTCAAAAAGGGCTCAGAATAGTTGAAATCTTTCCAAAGTTTTGGAGCAGTTGTTTCATAATTGAGGTTTCACGCGTCTTGGCTATGAGATCAAAATATAGGACTTGTGAGTTTCGCGAAATATTATTATTACATCGTAGCCAACGGTTTGAATAACCTACCTACCAAAAAAAAACAAAACACAACATGGTTACAAATGATTCTAATAAAGCACTATAGATACAACAAGACAAGCTAGTTAGATTCCTCTACAAGGCACCAATATCCATCTGGGGATATCATATATTACAACTATAGACAATAGCTTTATTATAAAAAAAAATCAAAATTATCATACAATTCATAAAATCTTAAAGTATCGTAATTTCTAAAAAAAAAAGACTACAAAGAAAATGGACCCTCCAACGCATCTCCATGAGGTAAAGTGCCCAATAGGCTGGCAGATATACTATAGATAAGTATTTGTATAGATACAATTTGTAGGATTTTGTAAAAAAAGATCTAAAAAAATAGTAAATCTCTCTGTTTTAGAAAAAAACATTCAGCTATAGTATATCTTTAGCCTCAAGATATTAGCGATAGTTTTATTTGGTAGGTATTTTTTAAGTTTAAACATACGGAGCAGAAGTTCTTAATTGTCACAAACCTTGATCGACTACATCGGCAGACCTCCATTTAGATGCTCATTGCAAATGATTGCCCAGTCTTGCACGGATTTGAGATTGTAGACATTAACCTTACCTTCACCTTGACTTCTATGCTGGCTTGGGAGCGAGAGAAAAAACATAGAATATATACCAGCTGCATTTTCTCCCGGGCATGCTGTACAAACCAACTAAGGGATCCGAGGGTTTCAGTATATTGTAATTTAGGCGATGGGCTGACAATAACAAAATACCTACAAATCTGTCTTAAATACCCCTCTAAACTTTGTCAGACGTGGCGGAACGACCTTTTTTTAAGTCTTTTACGCTCTGCCTGAGTAGGCATGTCTCCATTTGATCATACATAATAGAGTCATTAGGCATAAAGGCGTCATTATACTCGTATGTATGTATGTAACCTTACCTAATATCCGCATAATTTTTCTTCATAGGTAAAGGCGAAAGTTCCTGGGACTCCTACCTTCACAAGCACCCAGACTTCGTCGCAGACCGATCAAATGGAGACATCGCAACAGACTCCTACCACAAGTGGAGGGAGGACATTGACATGATCAGCTTTCTTGGAGTCAGCCACTACCGCATGTCCATATCTTGGACTAGGTAGGTCTTTCTAACACGCTTTTATTAGGTCGACCTGTATTTAACTAACTATGTAATTACATATAAGGTAACTAAGCATCTTCCAAGGATCGTAACGTCGAAAATTGGCAGCTGTTTGTAGTTCTGATGACTATACAATAATGTGTTACTGTAGAACTGATCTGATGATGGAGCCGGATGATATGAGCTGGAACTTCATGATGGAACATTGTATCATAGCTGTTTAGAAAAATACCTATAAGTTTCGCAATGAAGCACTATGAGAAAAGGACGTTTTTGCTATCAAGGGACATTTTGCGACTAACCTTTTTAACACTTTGTAGCCATATTTTTTAGCTTTTTCCTTATTTCTGTCCGAGCCCACGTCTTCCCTTTGCATTGTTCTATATTAGTATACGTTTTTCTTGTATAACAATAGAACTTTTAACGCCAAGCTCTGATATATAACAGTGCTTATTGAATATAACCTAACTAGCTAATTAATTATACAATTAACTTGTTAACCAGTAACTAACAATAGAAATACTCATCCATTTACTAATTTATCCGAAAGCAAACATACAATTGAAATAATAAATGATAACCTATATTACGTGAACACTGAACTGTGATTAGTGCTATATTATTTATTTAAATCTTTGATTTCAATAGTAATAATAAATCTATACTACTATACAAAAACTTACCCCCTCTATTTTTTACGGCCTAGGCAGGGACTCCATGGGTTTTGTCCTATATAATATTGGTGAGAAGAAATTTTCCTGAGAAGTATTTCAGATCAAACGTATTTTTTTTCACGGATTGACCATGAATGACAGTAGCGTTATGCCCGGAAGAAAAGTGGCTGGAACATTCTATGAATTCGTATTGCTCTCAGAGTCGGGACTTTTTATCTGCGTTTCATTGAGTAATATAATAATATAAGTAATTCATTTTCATTCATTCCATCTACAAGAAATGTTTGGAACAACGGGCTCGATTCTAGATTTGCCGGCTAAAACTAAACTTAAATTCTATTAGTCACTTTTACACTAAAAACATTGGAAAAGGACAGGAAATATATTTTCTCCGGTTTTGATTTATAAACGGTGGTTTTATGCGTTATCTGTAATTTTTATCCGCCCTCATATAATATGGCGGATAAAATTGACAGACATACTGGGGAAACGTGCAAAAGCGCGTCAAAAGCTAGCGGACAAAGTGTAAAACCATAGAGTATAAATCGCCTGTCCATTTTCAATTTTATTATTTTGAAAGTGACAGACAGATTTTAGTTTAAGGTTTAGCCGGTGGAATATAGAATTGAACCCAATTTACCCCTGAAATAGGAGAACGGCTTTGCCCTTTTTTTTCATCTTCCTAAAGCTCCATTTATTTTCCTATAAACACGTTAAAAGCAACCACTTGTAAGTGAATTTCGCACCTGTAGCAAAGGAATACAGGAAATTGTAGAGAGTTAAGTGCGCCATAAATAACTGAAGTAAAATCCAGCTGCCGACCGCGGTGGCTACGGGATCTTGGTTTGCACTTTGCGATTCCAGGAAAGTGTTACGTTTTTAATTTCTTAAGTACCTTAGACACTTTGCCAAGCAATTTGATGTGGAGAATATTTTGGAAGGTAGTCAAATCAGGTATTTTTATTGTATTCGGATTGCATATATAGAATCTTTTATCCCTAATGAGGTAGGCAAAACGTAAACGATCTAAACAAAAGTCGTTTCGTCACGTCTGACAAAGTTTTGAGGGTTATTTAAGATAGATTTGTAGGTATATCTGTAGTAATAGGTTGTCATCCCATCGCCTAAATTGCAATATACTGAATTCCTTAGATCCTTTAGCTGGTTGGATTGCTTGCTGATGCGACTGTACGAAAATAAATTAGAGTATTAATTTATCTTTGCATTTATACGTATCACCCAACCTATTTGCAGGCTTCATAAGGAGTGAATCGCAATCAGTCACCATCTCATTAAGCAGGTTTCCATAGATTGGCAATGCCTTTGGCTGAGCTCGCTTCAAAAAGCTTCTGGGTGCTTCTTAGTTGGCTCCATTAGTTATCTCTTGTCAAGAATAGACGCAAAGTATTTCAAATTCGACTTTCTACCAACAGAATACTGCCAAAAGGTACAGACAACCACATAAGTGAAGATGGAGTAAACTACTATAGGAATCTTTTCGAAGAACTTCAGAAGAGGAATATATCAGTAGCAGTAACCCTGTTCCACTGGGACCTGCCCACTGGTCTAATGGACTTGGGGGGCTGGGCTAACCCTAAAATGGTGGACTATTTTGAAGACTACGCAAGAGTAGCCTTCAAGCTCTATGGAGACATCGTGAAGATCTGGATGACCGTGAATGAGCCTCATCAACATTGTGCTAATGTAAGTAGAATCTTCATCATTAGTATCAGACTCATTCACTTGACTGCGAACTGCTAGACATAGAATGGACATAGGCTTCTTCCATAGTATGTCATAGAGGTCGGTTTTTCATCTGTCAACAAATTTCTTTCTCCAATCAAGTAAAAACTTATGAGATCAAATTTCTATGATACTTACATACATAGTAATCACGCCCTTATACCTAATTGGGTAGGCAGAGCGTGAATGACCTTAACAAAAGTTGTTCCGCGACGTCTGATAAAGTTTTGAGGGTTATTTAAGATATATTTGTACGTATATTGTTGTAGTGACAGGCTGTCAACCCATTGCCTCAATTGCAATATACCTACTGAAGCACTCGGATCCCTTAGCTGGTTTTTACAGCATGCCCGGGAGGAAATGTAGCTGGTGCATTCTATGTTTTTCTCTCGCTCGTAGTCCAGCATAGAAGAATTTCTATGATGCTCTCAAGAAAACCAAATCTCACACATACTTTGTTTTTTATAAAGCACTGTGAGTGCATGTTTTGTATCACAGACGTACCTATATCAATCCACTTTATCTATAAAGAAGTTACTTCCATGCTGGACTGGGAGTGAGAGAAAAACATAGAATGTGCCAGATTCATATCCTCCCGGGCATGTTGTAAAATCCAGCTAAGGGATCCGAGGGTTTCAGTATATTGCAATTTAGGCGATAGGCTGACAACCTGTCACTATGCCAATATACCTAGAATTCTATCTTAAATAACCCTTAAAACTTTGTCAGACGTGGCGGGACGACCTTTGTTTAGGTCGTTTACGCTCTGCCTACCCCATTAGGGATAAAGGCGTGATTATATGTATGTATGTAAGAAGTCCAACGAAAATTGGCTATGCTTTGACCTCGATAACATTTGTACAGCGGAAAAGAAAACAGTCAACTTGGATATAACAATAAGTTACAGTAAACCTATTATGGATCAGAAACATTAAATTAACTAAGCAAACATTTTAAAGAAAACCTTGTACTATTTTCTTTTAGCCAAAAACATTTTCCTGGAAAACATTAATTAAACAATATAAGTACTTAGTTTCATTTTCTCCCTAGCCTTATCCCGTATCTCACGGGGTCGGCTACCTAATCTAGGTGATTGAACGAGGGTTCCAGTTTTTACACAGAGCGATTACAAGTACTTAGTTTACGATTACGTTATTATTTTTATAAGATCCAATAACCCACACTAGTGTTATAAAATTGTGTATCTATCAAAATTTTATTCCAAATTTATATTTCTTTTTTTAAAGTGCAATGTTTAAATTCAATTTTACATACATACATATAATCACGCCTTTATCCCTAACGGGGTAGGCAGAGCGTAAACGACCTAAACAAAGGTCGTTCCGCCACGTCTGACAAAGTTTAGAGGGTCATCCAAGATAGATCTGTAGGTATATTGCTGTAGTGACAGGTTGTCAGCCCATCGCCTAAATTACAATATACTGAATCCCTCGGATCCCTTAGCTGGTTTTTACAGCATGCCCGGGAGGAAATGCAGCTGGCACATTCTATGTTTTTCTTTCGCTCCCAGTCCAGCATGGAAGAAATTCAATTTTGGCCTCTAATAATTTTGGAATCTAATCCAATAATTTTCTCCAGGGTTACGGCGGCACCTATTTCGTACCAGCTTTGGCATCATACGGAATCGGGGACTACCTCTGCACTCACTACATACTTCTAGCCCACGCCCGGGTCTATCATCTGTATGACAAGGAATTCCGACCAACCCAAAAAGGTAAGCCTGAATTTTAATACATTTTTGACATGTATTTTTTTTTATATCTACGACTATTTATATTTACGACGAACAAGAGGTGGAAACTATTTTTATGAATGAATCGAATGGTATTTGAACCCAATTGACCCTAACAGCTGATAGCTCGATAGTGATGTGAAAATTTGCGTTTGAGGAACAAGTATTTGATATCTCGATGGTGTTACTTTTTTAATTTAATAGTAAAACAATAAAATACCTCTTCGTTGGCCTTACATACAGTGTCCAAACACAACCTCTTTCTATGCATATACCCTTTCCGTAACACGGTGTAGATGTAAAAATGAGGGTAATTTTTTTCTGTGAGATATTTAATTTTCATTTTTCAAGGTTTTTATCTCCATGTGATTCTCTTAATGACAATTTAACTTTGTAATTTAGGAAGGATTGGAATCACATTAGACGCTTTCTACGCTGAACCTTATGATAGCAGCAAACCTGAGGACCATGAGGCGGGAGACCGTTACCTTCAGATGCATGTGAGTACATGTCCTAGGTATATCGGAAAATACGGGCTGTAAGGGACAGCGTCTCGCAAACTGATAGGGGTTGCTCAGTCAACAAAACTGAACAATCACCAGGACTTTTTCTAAGGAAGTGAAAAAAAAATGGTTTTCCATACAAATTGTATAACATTTTTATGTAACCTAATCCTCGACATATTAAAACATTTTTACTTGAAGTGTTTAAAAACAATACTTTATATTACAATCCCCTTATAAGAATGTGCAGGTTATATAAAGAGCTGATTAAAAAAGAAACCGATATAGATGTTTTCAATTCCCACCCAGTCCGGTTTAAGCGCTCTGTTGTTCAAATTCAACACAGTCCAAATTCATAACCATGGTTATGAAAAATACTCACTTTAATATCAAGAATTAGTAACATACATATATATATTAATAAGTATTAACATAGCTGAATGAATGTTCGAGCTGTACGACACTTTGTTGGTTTCACAATTTGGAACAATATATTGTATTTTTTTTTAGCCAAGCATTTTTTTGATTGTAAACTGTTGTGTTCGTCTCAATAAATAAATAAATATGGCTTATATACCACTATGAAAATGACACATCAAATATTTCACATAGCGTGAGCATCCTGACACATGTCAAACGCATACTTTTTTTGACAGTTATAATGGTATCTCTTTCGCACCTGCGATTTTTTTATAATTCTTACCTACTTCCAGGATAGTCATGGCATCCTCATGGCATCTGAAAAATACTATAAAAGGAATAAAAAAATACAGGAAGGAATACCTAGTCTCTTGTTGAATCTTTTTTTCTTGTTTATATCATTTCGTGTATCCAATTTGTGTTAGTCAATATAAGTGTTGATCAATCAATCGATCAATCATCTAACTAAGAAATAGGTATCAATGAAGAGATGAACTCGAGCACGCACGCAGCCGAATACTAATATGTAGGCCAATTACCGCACATGTTTGCCTAGTTTTGATTATTCTTTTACATACTATTCTAGCTAGTGCTTTGTATGTGTTTACTTTTGTTTACATACATACATACATATAATCACGCCTTTATTACTAATGGGGTAGGCAAATCGTAAACGACCTAAACAAAGGTCGTTCCACCACGTCTGTCAAAGTTTTGAGGGTTATTTAGGATGAATTTGTAGGCAGCATGCCCGGGAGGAGATGCGGCTGGCACATTCTGTGTTTTTCTTTCGCTCCCAATTCAGCACGGAAATGCGAGTGCTTTGTATGTGCTTACTCATGTTATATTTCTTGACATTTAACAACTCGTTCTCGCAGCTGACTACAATAAATCTATAATAACTCCTGCCTGCGCGCTTATAACTTGTATCTTGTGAAGTGATTTTGCAACTAACAAGTTTTTCTAACAAACCTTAACCGCAAAAGTTGCCTTTTCTGGATCTTGTTCTTGAATCATTGATCTTTAATAGGTGGTTTAGTAAGAGGTAAGATTTTTTTAAATGTCCATTATTGGAATACATATTTTATATACAAGGCATAATATATGTTCTGCTGTGTTAATAATGTACTTTCAATTTAGGTAGAACAAAAATATATAACGGCAAGGAATTTTGCAAATATGCAGAATTTTGAAATATTTTCGATTTCAAATGGTGTTTCATTTGACAGTAATAAGTAAAATATTTCCCACTTAACCAGATTTGTGTTATCCAAAACTTATTTGTATACATTATGATAATTGGGAGCTAAGGGATCTGAGGGTTTTTGTATATTGCAATCTAGGCGATGGGCTGACAACCTGTCACTACAGCAATTTACCTGCTAATCTATCTTAAATAACCCTCAAAACTTTGTCAGACGTAGCGGAACGACCTTTGTTGAGGTCGTTTACGCTCTGCCTACCCCATTAGGGATAAATGCGTGATTATATGTATGTATGTATGATAATTGGGGGCTTATTTGAAAGACCCGTGATTAAAGGTTGTTATAATTATTGGTGGTTTTGGCAAAACAACTATATAAATTGTAGGTATATTTAAATTTTAATGCGTCATGAGGTACTCTGCGTGCGTCATTTAACACTATCTGCTTCCTAAAGGCTCTTACACACAATGCTTCCGGTTGGGCCGTGTGAGGATACTTTTTTACTTTCCATGCAGAATGACCACCTCGATTAAACAATTTATATTGAAAAGCCAATGTTTCTCTGAAAAACCCGTGTAAATATAAATATAATAATAATAACTTATTTTTGGTTCGTCCCTAAAAGTTGTTTAGTTTCGTTGTCATACAGCATAATACTTAACATACTTACCATAATATTTTCAGAAATAAAATAGCACTGTGATTGCAAAAAAACTATTAGAAAACCCTATCAGTTTGCGAAAAGATCCCTTACACCTCGTAAAAGGCAGATCACATCAAAATGTAACACAATCCAACTACAAAGACATAGCGTTTTTTCACTGTGATATTTTTTTAAATTCCCTAGTTTGGAATATACGCCCATCCAATCTTCTCCAAAGAAGGAGACTACCCGCCAATGGTTCGGCAGAGGATCGATGAAAACAGCTTTCGCCAGAACTTCACCAGGTCAAGACTGCCCTATTTTACTCCTGAAGAGGTAAGATATTTCATGAGTGATCTTAATTATTTTTTTACTACAAGAGCAAGGTCAGGCCTGTCTTACTCGGCACTTTAGGTATGAAACCGGTTACCACCGGTCGGGTTGTCGATAGTCTCGTTGAACGTGTAACGTTACGAATTGTGTCGCGCGGTAGCCAACCCTTACACGTGTATTTAATCTTCACCATTATTAGCTATACTAGCGAGTTTTGTAGGGGAGTGAGACTGCTGTACCGTTAGGTATTATTTATTATTCTGTTTCAAAAATTGACACCAGCGTGACAACCCACTCATAACGTGGTTCTCACACTTCGAGTTGAAACTGCGAGCGTGTTTGTCTATGACTCCATGTTGTTTAAAACAATGAAAGCATTGACAATACACACAAAGTCAAGCCTTTATACATTACGGAGTAGGCCGAGCATAAAATGCTCAATAAAACTAAACTACTAAACTAAAGGTTTCGCCACAACTAACACATGTTGAGGGAAATTTTGGATTGTAATGTTATCGCTATAGTGATTGGTTATCAGTCTATCGCCTAAATTGCAATACACTGAACCCTTGAATCCCTTTTGCTGACTTATATAGTATGCCTAGGAAGAAGGACAGTTGGAACATTCTATATTTTTAACGCTCCCGGTCCAGCATCGAAGATCCATAGAACCATAAATACACTATATGCCCTATATGCGAAGGACCACGGGGTTATGTGAGAATTGCTTAGATTGTCTTTTAATCTAGTTATGTTTCTCAGGTGAAACTCCTGCGTGGAAGTTCAGATTTCTTCGGTTTGAACCATTACACCACCTTTTTGATGGAACCTTCAACCATGGAACCTGAGTGGAAGATTCCCTCGATGGAGCATGACACTGGAGTGAAGATCACGCAGAACCCCAACTGGCCGAAACCTGGATCTGATTGGTTTACGGCAAGTTTTTATTATAGTCATCTGTATCTATACTAATATTATAAAGAGGAAAGATTTTTATTTTTGTGTGTGTGTGTGTATGTTTGTTGTAAAGAATAAACTCAAAAACTTCTAGACCGATTTAAAAAAAAAAACACTATTAAAAAGCTACGTTCACCTTGAGTAACATAAGCTACTTTTTACCTCGGGAAAGTGCGTTATTTCTACGGAAAAACTTATTTACTAGCAGCGGGTAACATCGCTGACAGAAAGCTAGTACTTAAATACAATCAATACGTATTTTATAATATTATTATTATACCCTCGAAAACTTTTCGGGTCTTCACCTTCAAGTGACATTATCGTATAGGTAATTAGTCAAAATAGTTCCGAGTTCTTATTCAAAGTTAATGCAATGTAGTCCAAAGTTTGCATCATCATCAAGTTTAAACAGCAAAATTGTTTGTCTATGTTTCGTTTCGTGCATAGGTGTATGGTCATTGTTACAAGTCAAGGAGGTTACAAGTTATTTTTGGTTAAATTATTCGTATGTATACTATCTATACTATGTCCCATGCTGTACTGGGAGTGCGAGAAAAACATAGAAAGTGCCAGCTGCATTTCCTCCCGAGCATGCTGTAAAAACCAGCTATAGATCTGAGGGTTTCAGAATATTGTAATTTAGACGATGGGCTGACAACCTGTCACTACAGCAATATACGTACAAATCTTTCCTGGATGGCCCTCAAGACTTTGTCAGACGTGGCGAAATGGCATTTGTTTAGGTCGTTTACGCTCTGCCTACCCAATTAGGGATAAAGGCGTGATAATATGTATGTATGTAATCGTATGTAGTTTTCTTAGGCATCGAAAATGTTCTTGTTGCAATCGAATAGCAATTATTAATATCTTAGTTTTAGTTAGAGTCCGACCGAAACTGGTTTTCCGGCCGAAACCGAAACCGAAACCGAATATTCGGCCGTGGCTTCAGTTTCGGCCGAAACCGAAACTCACGTGGTCAAGTATAAAATTCCTTAAAATACTGAAATTTGGTCCATTTTACCCATTATTCTGCATTAATTAGGACATGAAATGGAAACACAGTATATTATTTTTGTTGTAATCATTTATTTAATATAATTTAAAAATATTAATAATATTTTTATTATTTTTTTCAAATTAAGTTCTCATAGCAAAATGTTTATAAGTTATCAATAATCAAATCACTAATTGTTACTGATTCATTAAATACTAAGTAAACTCAAAGTAAGTAGATGTTACTAAAATTCTGTAGGTGGCAGCTCTCTTGCATGTTTACTTACCGCGCGGCTGTTGAGTTAGAATACTGGATACATAGTATTACTGTGGCCAAAGCGTTGCCGCGAGAAACGAAAAGAAACCAGTTTCGGTTTCGGCATTAGTTTCGGTCAATTTTGGCCGAAACCGAAACTGCCGCCGAAACTACATTTTTGGCCGAAACTCGGCCGAAACCGAAACCGAACTTTCGGTCGGACATTAGTTTTAGTACAATTGAAACTTACCATTTTTTCCCATAGATCTATCCACCTGGCTTCAGAAAACTCCTTCAATGGCTCGAAAGGAATTACGGCAGTAAGGTGCCCATAATCATTTGTGAAAATGGCGCCGCAGATTTTGGCGGACTGAAGGACTATGTACGAGTGTCGTATTACAACAAGTACCTGTACCAGTTGCTCCTAGCGATGTACCAGGATGGCATAAACGTCCAGGGATACTTCGCTTGGACGCTCATGGATGTTTTTGAATGGGGTGATGGTTACTTGTAAGTATAATATATTTTATTTAATTACAAGTGTTTGTACTAGTTGCTCCTAGCGATGTACCAGGACGGCATAAACGTCCAGGGATACTTCGCTTGGACGCTCATGGACGTTTTTGAATGGGGTGATGGTTACTTGTGAGTATGCTATTCTTATTTTATTTTATTACAAGAAGTGTTTGTATAAAATTTTCAATAAACAGAAACCCTCGGATCTTTTAGCTGGTTTTTACAGCATGCTTGGGAGAAAATGCAGCTGGTACATTCTATGTTTTTCTCTCGCTCCAAGTCCAGCATGGAAGTAATTATGTTGTAAGTATTTCTGAAGCGCTATAATAATTTACGTGCATTTACGTTAAAACTATGAATCTGGGTCACAATTAAGTATTAGGTATACTCATAAACCACATATATTCAGACGAAAATCAACAATAATATTTGAATAATAAAGAGCTATCTGTGTCGTACTTAATTCGACGTGCATTGGTGAATATATCTGATAAATTACTGTTATTATCATCCGTCAATAATCCTCAAGATTTATCTTCGTACAATCCAAATAATACATAATAAGGTATTACTATGCTTTAAACCAGAATAGGTATAATCAACAAAATAACCTGTAGATAGGTAAGGTTATCATTCTAACGCAATATCAAATATTAAATAAGTAAACCACCTTTCACATACATATAAAAAACGAAATGAGTTTTTTTTTTACGTAAATAGGTTTACAGTTTTGTAGATATTATGTTTGAAATTGCGTTACTTCGCAGAATGTCTTTTTCTCATGATGTCTATTTCACAAAACGTGTTTTTCGCATAATATCCCTTTCTTCTATGCTGGCCTGGAAGCGAGAGAAAAACATAGAATGTGCCAGATGCATTTCCTTCCAGGCATGCTGTAAAAGTCAGCTAAAGGATCCGAGGGTTTCAGTATATTGTAATTTAGGCGATGGGCTGACAACCTGTCACTACAGCAATATACCTACAAATATATCTTATATAACCCTCAAAACTTTTTCAGACGTGGCGGAACGACCTTTGTTTAGGTAGTTTACGCTCTGCCTACCCCATTAGGGATAAAGGCGTGATTATATGTATGTATGTATCCCTTTCGCAAAAAGACTCTTTTTGATAACTGTAGTACAAATAGCGATTTGTTTTTCGAAAAGGGACATATTGCAAAAGGGACATTATGAGAAAGGGACATTTTGCGGCCAAGGGACATTTTGCGAAAGGGGCAGTTTCCGAAGTTACAGTTTCGAACCATCCAAATCAAAAAGACATAGACCAAAAGATAGCTCAGTCAGGGTAACGTGAATGTCTATCAGCTAGAAGTCTGCAGCTTATGACCACACCATACAATTTATCGAGTAATCTTCCTCCCACAATCTCTAATAAACTTTCATGAATGTTAATACGATGGCCCCGGAATAAATCCTGGATACATGTCGTGTCTAGCCAGTGACATGGGTAGTAAAATAGGCCTAAGTTATGAGACCCCATAGATTCAGTGAACATGTGACGGGTCCGTTTTGAGACCGTTTCACAAGATTTGTGGAACGGTTGTGATAGTTTTGAGTGGTAATTCGTTTAAATCATGTCATGTCATATTCTTCTATGCTGGACTGGGAGCGAGAGAAAAACATAGAATGTGCCAGCTGCATTTTCTCCCGGGTATGCTGTAAATACCAGCTAAGGGCGCCCCTTAGACAGTTGGCTTTTGCAAATAAGGGTGTAGATTGCAAGTAGCAACTCCCCGCCTTTAGTCCGGTGACGCATTATGTAGGTACAATTTGTAGTATGGTGCAAAAAGGTCCATTAAAAAATATATATATCTAATATCCTTCAAAGTAACTGTGATTCCCTCTCAACAGCCCATCGTTTAGATAAATTAAAGTGTACTTAGTAGTAGTAAAGTGTACTTCAAAAATTGCAAGATTACAAAATAAATTACTATTTATTAGCATCTTGTCAACACATTCATAGGTTGTGAGTATGAGCAGTAAAATGTCTTCATAAAAGAGTAAAAAAGTAAAATTTGGCCTTTCAGGCTTCCACCGGTTGCAAATCTACAAAGTTTTAGGGTACATGTACTGTACGACTTAAAAGTTGAGAAAGGGAACTTCGTTATAATAATTGTATAAATTTGCTTTCATACTTGACTGGGAGCGTAAGAAAAAAATAGAATGTGCCATGCCGTAAAATGCCAAATGCTCCCGGGCATGCTGTAAAAACCAGCAGATCTCTTCTGAGGGTTTCAGTGTATTGCAATTTAGGCGATGGGCTGACAACCAGTCACTACAGCAATATACCTACAAATCTCTCTTAAATAGGCCTCAAAACTTTGTCAGACATGGCGGAACGATCTTTGTTTAGGTCGTTTACGCTCTGCCTACCCCTTTAAGGATAGACATATATACATAAATATAATCACGCCTTTATCCCTAATGGGGCAGGCAGAGCGTAAACTACCTAAACAAAGGTCGTTCCGCCACGTATGACAAAGTTTTAAGGGTTATTTAAGATAGATTCATAGGTATATTAAGGATAGACGCGTGATTATATTTATGTACGTCTAATTTTGAAGCAAATTTTCATAACGTACGTACGTTCGTACACGCTTTTTTGCTTTACGTTCGTACGTACGAACGTATTTAAAATTAAAATGAGTCACGGGATAGACAATATCCATTATACGACGTTTCTACTTTTTTATACTGAAATGTTGCATACGGATGATGCGCGTATCTGCACAAAACGCT